>BSBK01002650.1:0-70000 GCA_027943335.1 Chamaecyparis obtusa | reverse complement strand
ATACAACTAGCCTTTTCAAATGGATAGAAATATGCAAATAGATAACTCCTACTCAATTTCCATTCTATTCTTATACAAAGAGTGGTGCACAATGTTTCTCAAACTTTCTAGAGACCAGTTTTCTTTTAATCTCAAAGCTTTTACATAACATTACATAAACAAATTTCTTCTAGATGTATCTTTCTTTTTTTACAAGCTAAATCTTCCACTTCAAGAGCTCCAAGAAAGTCCATAATCTGCAAAAATAAGAAATCAAAAAGACCATGAGATGCTCACCTCCCAACCTAGGTCTTTATAAGACCACCCTCGAGCTAGGGGAACCAAACATGGGTAGGATACACACAAACAAATAGAATGAGAAAATCAATAATCCAACACATACAAAAAATAAAATTCCCATCCATGGCTTTCACAATGGGTCACATATTGTCTCATGAATTTGGGGTGAAGTGGACTAAAGACCTATGGAGATAAAATCCATTCCAAAAGTAAAATAAAAACAAGCCTTCACATGGCTTAACAACAATTCTTCCAACCATACTTGGAAAGCCCACATCAAAAGAGATCAGAACAAGCCTTCAAATGGCTTAACAACATCTCTTCCAACCATACTTGGAAAGATCATATCCATGTTTTGTCCCTCTCCTCCCTAATTAGAGACTCTACATCCATGGATTGTCCTAAAAACTTCACCCCCAAGGCTACTCTTCCCTCCAAGGGTGAGTGTGACCTTGAGACTCCCAAATCAACAACACAAAATGAAAAAAAAGAACACAATGCTTCAAAAATTAAAATCACATAATAGACACTAAACCAAACATAGGAATTATAAAACACATCTACTAGCATGTAAGAACAAACAAGCCTTACATATCTATCAAGAACATGATGAACTCTGCAAAACAAACACCATAGTTTTCTCATACCAAAAGAACAACAAGAAACTCCAAGTTGGAGCCACCAACCTAAGTCCATAGCATAAATGGAAAGTGTTGATGATGAATTCCTTTTTTTCCAAGCTTTTCCTCCCTCCAAATCTATTCTTAGTCTCTAAGTTAGAGATTGGGTGTTCAAACTCTCCAAAATGAAGAGTCCCCTCTAAAAAGGCCTCCACACAACTTCCCACAAACACCTAGGGATTGTATGTGATGGAATGGGGACCTCAAATCCAACTACACATGCAACATAGTCATTACTCACATGATCAAGTTATGAGAGAGAGTATGAATTACTCAATCTAAAATTTGTAGTGATGTGACCTGTTGCCTCCTATCTGGACATGGTGTTTAATTACTCTCAGAATGAGTGCCAACAACCAAAAGACCAGTCCTACAATGGAGGATTTTCAAAAGCCATGAAGATAAACAAACTGAAAATGAACTAAATGAGAAAATTATATTAATGCAATAAAAAGATTTGAATTAATAAAATTGAGACACAAAAATACTATAGTTTAGTTACTCTCAACCATTGCCTCTCTCGAATGAAGAAATGAGGTTCATTAAATAGAAAAGTCCGCGAAGAGAATGAAGGGGTTCTTGATTTGAAACTCCTGACCCTTCATTTCCATTTGAGACAAAAATGCATTGAATTACTTAATTAAAAGAATCAAATTTTCCACATAGGGGAGTTTTCGAATATCTTGAATTATTAATTCAAAAAATGAGTGTCCATTCAAATAACAAGTAATTATTAATTCCTTTTTTATGGGTAATTAGCTAAAGGGGGTAGATTTTAATTTAATTCCAAGTACTTAGGAGTTTAGGATTAAATTAATTTATCATAGGTGTAATTTAGCCAATCAAATTTGAAGACTTTAGGAATTAATTTTAATATTTGATTAATGCAATTAGGGTTTTTGTAATTGACATCAAGTCAAATTAAGTCAAGTAGGAGAGAGAAAATTGCCTAGGAAACTAGGACTTTGGAGATGTAAAATTAACAAAAATGCACCAAAATTGATTGAATTTAATAGGTGCCAATTTTGGGGCATTACATTTACCCCTCTTTGAATTGAGTGCAAACAACATGTTGATTCAAAGAATAGCCTGAAGTGACAAATGACAAGAAATTTAGGAGTCTAGGTTAGGTTGCCAAGACACCGAGTAGATCAAAGCATGATTTTCTAAAGTCTAAGTTAGATTGTGAAGACAACGGTCTTGAGAGAAGATGAGAATCGAGGTTAGGTTGCCCCAATGCCCAGAATGAAATTCAAATGCAAACTTAGGACTGTCTCCACAATCAAGGTTAGATTGCCCCAATATGAAGCTTAGCCCTTTGAGACCCAGGTTAGATTGCCCAGATAACGGTCTAAGAGAGATTTCGAGAGCCATCTTCAAAATGAAGCTTGACTCCCAGGAATTAGGGTTAGATTTCCCCAATACCTAAAAGATTTTGAGAACCATCTCTAGAATGAAGCTTGATTCTCGAGGATCCGAGTTAGGTTGTTTAGATACCTAAAAGATAGATGACCAGATAGCAAGATGCAATGAATCAAGATGCCCCTAGGAATGAGAACTGATGATTCAGATCAGACTGATTCAAGAATTGATTTGACAAGATTCAAATGATGTAATCATCCTGCCCCCTCAGGAGTGAAATTGAAAGATGACCTATTAGAAGGACGATTGACAACAAGGGGTTGTAGAGTAGAAGCAATTAGACTAGATTTGAGAAGCTACATAAGCAAATCAGAGCAAAGAAAAGGTCTTGTTGACCAAATTTGACCATGGTTGACTAGAGTTGACTTTGATGAAAAGAGAAAAGATCTTGAGAACATGATGCAAAGATGAAGGTCTGGTAGGAAGATGACACCAAAAGGCTGACTGCACAAGCGTCTGATCCCAAAGGGTCCTTAGAATTTAAAACATGATTTTGAGCTATCTAGAGATGTCAAATTTTGATTTCGATCTTGAAAATAGATTTAGAGCAGCCAATTTAGCCAAGGGGGTGATTTTCATGCAAAATGGAGCACTTTTGAAAATTAGGTCAAAAGCTATATAAGACCCAGAGGGGTCATTTTCAATTCATTATTCACCTTTGTCTTCTTGTGATTTTTGAGCTCTGAGAGAGAAAATGGAGGGTCTTCCACTACATATGCATAGATTTGAGTGCTCCTAATGACATGCCCAACTAGTGGAGTATGACACACCTGTAAGTAGTCGATAAACCTTCTTGCTTTCAATTCGTACAACTTTTTAGGTCAATTTAGGATAGATTTAGCAATGTTTAGTCCATGTTCTTCCAATCTCATGTGAGGAAGTAGTTTCCTCGCATGAGTTGGGTCTCCTTCATGTGGGCTCTAGCTGGAAGCTCATGTGAGTTGAGAGGGGGTCCCGCGTGATATTTTTGTAGCTCACACAAGATTGAGTCCTGTCTCACATGAAGAAACAGTTTCCTCATGCGAAAAACTGCTACAGAGTTTGAAGTCTTTTGCCAAAATTTGTCAAATTTGCATGAAATCAGCCAAGTATAGCATCATAGAGCCATGTCTAGGATAGATGTCTTGTTGCATTTACTATTGTTGTGTTAAAAACCATCATGTCGAGATACTGATCCAACATCATCACTTGCTTTGCAGGTTGAATTTCCTGATGTTGCCTTCAGGACACACCATCCTATCATCACAACATTGGTGCAGAGACTGATAGATGCAGAGAGTGCTCATATTGATGGACTTGGCCTAGGATACTTGTGTGATCTACCTGACATTTGGGTAAATCATGGTCTTCTTGGTGCACTAGTAGAGCATTTTCATTTGGAGATGAACACTTTTCACTTTTCAATGGGGGAGATGATGGTGACTCCCGAGGATGTATACAAGATCCTGTAGATACCAGTCCATGGTACTCAAGTGGAGTACGAGACACAACCATGACAAGGGATAGTAGCCTTGAGGATGATCTTAAGGGACAATTTAGTGATGGGTCAGACCATCTCCTGGGATGATTTGGTGCATAGATATGGTGGTGCTCACCTGTTAGCCATTGTACTTGTGATGTTCTTAAGTTGATACCTTGTTCTAGATCAAGGTTAGCATGGTCTAGAGTGTGGCTAGAGTACGATGCTATAGATGATGTTGGAGAGACCAGCCATCAGGTTTAGATGGGGTGAGTGCATGCTAGCCCATATGTATCAAGAGATGCATGAGGCAATATATCACAGTGCGAGAATGATGGTAGTAGAAGTCTTCATCTTGCAGATCTAGGCCTCAAAGCATCTCCCCATTTGCAGACCCATCTTCCATGACACATGGCAGCTACTTGAGCCATATATTTATAGATATGTAGGTTAGATGACTTAGCGTCTGCTAGGTAAGACAGAGCAATGGAGAGGACAACTAGATGACATGGAAACTATAGTATGGAGACATTGGGTGGCTACTAAGCCATGGGATGATGCTTGGAGAGAGCTATCACATATGTTTGTATCTCATTCACTGATTAGATGGAGTGTCACCATCATAGAGAGATTCCTAGTTACATCCATCCTACGCTAGTTCGGTAGGAAATAGGACATATCACAGGAGTACTACCCCTATGCCCACTTCTTCAATGAGGAGAAGGGGTGGCATGCTAGATTGGATCTAGGGTGATGTGCTATTGAGGCATGCATTCCAGCCGCATGATGGGATTACATGGTGGGTGTCACCAATGCAAGGGTGACACCTTCATACAAAGATCAGTTGATTGCATATCCTCATTTAAGGTTTATAGATCTGGTCAATGTGGGAGCATAGTAGTAGCAGGCACAGGATCAGCAGCCACCAATTCAACAACCTATATAGTAGCAGGCTGCACGGCAGGGACAGAAGCAACAGAGAGTACTAAGACCCCGAGTAGGGTAGATTAGCATCCCTACTAGGATGATGGGCTCAGATGCAGGAGCTAGGAGTAGTGGGGCCTAACAGAGGTCCACCGGGTAGCGGATGGGAGATACATCATAGCAGGCTCCTCCAGATGATGATACATATATGCTTGATATTTCGGTAGGAGAAGGGACACCACAACTGTAGGAGGCTCTCAAGAAGAGCTGAGAGAGGGTGTGATAGGTATAGTGAGAGTGGGATGATTGCCATACCTAAATCATTAGAGAGGAGACCCATGTAGCTGATCAAGATGATGAGATTAGACAACTATGAGATGAGTTGGCATGGTCAAGGATCAAGACCAGATATGAGGCTACTCAGGTAGCATATTACTATGTAGCTTATTGTAGGGTTGTTCTAGATCTATCAAAGAAGGTACCACCATTCACTAATTATGTTGGAGCTCCACAGGAACCTCCACCAGTACCTCCATAGGCACCACCACGGGCACCACGGCAGTAGGCACCTCCACAGCAGCTGATGCCACCACCTTAGAGACTACTGCCACCACTTCCACCAGGTGCTGCGGGACCTAGCTAGTCCATTTTGATACATTTGTACATTACAGCCCATTTTTTATATTGTGCTCAAGTAGCACCTCCTTTTTTGTACATGACATTATTCGAGATATATATATGAGATCGACAGTTTGATATCATTTTACTTGTGGTTATATTGCTTTGATATTGATGTTTATGAGATGTTTCTATATTCTTAGATGTATGGGTAGAAATGTATGAAATGCACATGCTTCCTTTTATGAATATGAATATGCATATGGTTTATTTTATGATGATGTAGTGATAGATGGATAGAAGGTATGCACATATGAAATGTATAATTTGAATTATGCTTATAGTGGATGCACATGTATATGTAGATGAAAATGAATTTATGAATGTAAATGGATATGTAATGTATATGGTACTAATCATCTCATGCAGGATTGTCACAATATATGATAGGTACTAATCAAAAAGATATGTTTTAAAGATTGAGAGCGAGGACCGGACAATTGTGTAGCCAAGATGAAACCGGGATAAAAAAGATGAGAACCTTTGATGAACAGGAAGCAATCAAGAGAGTAACAAGATATCATCTCAAATCCAAGCTTAACATGAACATGCAAGCCTAAACTAAAATGCAAGCCTAGAATGAAAATGCAAGCCCTAGGACTTGGTTGTTGGACTCACCACATTTATCATCATTGAGTTTGTTTAAGCACAGGATGACCACAAGATGTCATACAATCCTCACTAATATTGTAATTATGAGAATATGAATATGACATCAGTCTTAAATTTGTCAGAATGAGGTGTAAGCATTAAGGCACAAGAAACCAGAATGACCTGAACACCTATTCCTTTTGATTTAGCAAGTTAACATAAGCATCAAAGCACGATTGCTAGAATGACCTAAATGTTGCTTGTAAACAAACACACCAGACATGTGAGAGTTCCTTCTTTCACCAAAGAGTTCTCATAGTGACCCTTACATTCACTTAGCAGGACAAGCATTAGCAATTATACTTGTAGTAGAAAGAAGTCACTCAAAATAGACAAGGAGAAGAACCAACCTCACCAAAGCATCCATATAAAAGGAGTTGAGGTACGCATGGCCATCCAATATGAGATGAAGTCTCTTACAGATGGACACCCCTCTTAGATAGATTCTTTGGATCATTGGAACTAAACCAACAAGAAGAAAGAAAGGAAAAGGAAAACAAACAAACAAGAAAAGGAAAAGCTCAACATGCTTCAAAGGAACACAAATTCAGTTTTCAATTTTAGTTTATGTTTGTGTTCAAGTAGATTGAAGTCGAATCGAAAGCAAACAACATTCAAAGCCTCAACAGGATAGTGAAAGAAGGTAGACATGGTGAGAATCACTGGTGACCATCACGAGAGATGAAGTCTCAAGAAGATATCAGAGCGTGAACCAAGTATCAATAGGTGAATATAGTGAGAACCTCTAGTGACTGATACAAGGAAGATTCTTGAAAGAGAGAATAAAACATGAGTGAAACATTAGTAGGAAAATGTAGTGAGAACCACTGGTGACTAATGCACAAACAAAACTCCAGAAATAAAAAAGGACAATGCCCCCTAGACTAGGAAGATGCCCCCAAGTGTGAACCAGTTCCAATCCATGAAGAGTTGAGGAAAATTTGAAAGCAAGTGCATGAGCTAGCAAACCAAAGCAGGAAATGAACTAAAAGTAGGAAACAAACTAAAGCAAGAAAGCAGGAAAACAAAGATACTAAAGTGGGAAACTAAGATCCAAGTGACACTGAGATGAGATGTAGCTTTAGGAAACAAGAGGCACCTATTTACCAGGTTTTCACCATCTTGGCAGAGATTCTATTTTTGCGACCTTGACACCTATTTACCAAGTTTTCATCAATGACACATTTTCTTCTTTTTCAATTTTTTTTGTACTTTTCTCTTTTTTTTAAAAAAAAATTGTGTTTTTGAATATTTCAATTTTTTTTGTATTTTTTATCTTTTCACTTTTTTTTGTATTTTTTCAATTTTCAATTTTTTTAAATTATTATCAAGGTTCCTATTTACCAGGTTTTCACCAAGATAATAGATACATCAAAGCGCATGTTTACCAAGTTTTCACTAAGATGATCATTTTTTTAGGACATTTTGCAATTTTTAGGATTTTTGCGATATATCATTTTTTTTTATTTTTTCAAGACCAATAAATATGTACATGAGCATGCCAAGAATGTATCAACTGTAGAACTTCTTTAGCTAAAGAGCATTGATAGGCTCTTTGATTTTCTCTCCTTCAGTGGTGGAGAGTTGATAAGCGCCATACCCAAATGCTGCAGTAATGACATAGGGACCAAGCCAGTTTGGTTCAAATTTCCCTTTCTGGACTCACTGTTGCTGATTTTTGGGGTTCTCTCTCAAGATGAGATCACCCACTTTGAATTCCCTTTGTCTGACATTCTTATTTTAAGCTTTAGACATCCTCTTTGGGTATGCTCTTAGATGATCAAATGCCACCTTCCGACATTCATCAAGTAACTCAAGCTCTTGAAGCCGAGTTATTCTATTATCTTCATCAGTGATGAGGCCCCTCAAAGAGATTCACAATGTCATAATCTTGACCTCAATAGGTAATACTACCTCTACTCCATAAACCAAGGTGAAAGGAGTGGTCCCCATTGGTGTTTGGATACTTGTTCTATAGGCCCACAAGGTCGAATTAATCTAGAGGTAGCAAAAGATATGGTGGTAGAAGGATGAATCATGTCTAATGACTGAATAGATCATCCTAGATTTAGGAATATCATAGGCAAGGTCATGTAATGCCTCCACTAGGAACTCATGTCTGAAGTTATTTTCTAGCATTTGTAACATTGAAGCAAGATTGGTCATTGCATTAGCTGCTTTATTGTCTACCCTTGGAATTTTTTGGAAAGAAATGTGTGCAAAGTACTATTTAAGATCATCCACCATCCTTTTGTAAGGTACTAGTTTGTCATCTTTAGTTTGGTAAAGATCATTGACTTGATTAATGATTAACTGGGAGTCTCCAAAGACCTTGAGCTCATCCACATGCCATTCAAGGGCCATCTTCATTCCATTAATGAGAGCTTCATATTCAGCTATGTTGTTCATGCAGGGAAACAACATTTTATATGCTTTTGGCAATGAGTATCTTTGAGGTGTAACAAACAGAATACCTACACCGGATCCTTGTTGAGTGAATAATCCATCAAAGAACATGCTCCAAGATTGGTGTGTGAGAAGCATGATGGATTCATCTAGGAATTCAATACTCAAAGGTTGATGATCATTTAAAGGAGCCTCCACCAACTGATCAACAATTTCTTGTCCCTTAATAGCTTTTCTTTCCATGTACTCAATGTCAAATTCACTAAGTATCATTACCCATTTTGCTAATCTACCCATGAGGGCAGCCTTGCTCAACAAGTACTTCAATGGATCAATTTTTGCAATAAGCCTCATGGTATGAGCTAGCATATAATGCTGCAACTTTTGGGAAGTGAATACCACTACTAAACAAGCCTTCTCAATGACAGAGTAATTCATTTCATAGGCAACCAATGTTTTGCTGATATAGTATATGACTCTCTCTTTATTGTTTTGATCTTCTTGAGCCAGGAGAGCACCCAAGGATGTGTTTGTTGTGGAGATGTATAGTATAAGTGGCTTCCCATGAATGGGAGGCATCAATATAGGTGGATTAGCAAGATATTTTTTTATTTGAGTAAGTCCCTTGTCACATTCCTCATTCCATTCATAAGTCACATTCTTATGCAAAGTTTTAGTAAATGGTTGTGACTTGTTAGCCAACTATGAAATGAAACACCAGATAGATTGTAGCCTTCCTTGTAATCCTCTCATTTGACTAATATTCTTGGGTGGAGGCATGTCCATAATATCTTGTACCTTTTCAAGATCAACTTCTATGCCTTTAGCTGAAATGATATAACCCAAGAGTTTCCCAGAAGTAACAACAAAAGCACATTTCTTTGGGTTAAGCCTAAGACTGAATTGTTCCATGCTATCAATGATGGGACCTAAGTCTATGAGGTGAGTTCTTCACTACATGCTTTTGGCTAAATTATCATCCACATAATCCTCCATCATTTTATGCATCATGTCATGGAATATAGTAGTAACAACTCTTTGGTATGTTGCTCCAGCATTCTTAAGCCCAAAAGGCATGACATTCCAGAAAAAGATGCCCTAGGTACATGTAAAAGTAGTCTTCTCTTGATCTTCTGGTGCAATTTTGATTTGATTATAGATAGAAAATCCATCCATCAAGGAATACATCTCATATCATGCTATCATGTCAACTATCATATCAATATCAGGCAGTGGGAAGTCATCTTTCGGACATGCCTTATTCAGATCTCTGAAATCCATACACACACAAATGGATTTATCATGTTTAGTGACTGGAACAATGTTTGAAATCCATTTTTCATAATCAATAGTTCTTATGAAGCCAGCTTTAAGAAGCTTTTCCAACTCTTTTTTAAACAAAAGCGCAACATGTGGATGCATTTTTTGTAGCTTCTGTTTAACAAGTTTGATACCTAGTGCGATGGAAAAATGATGCATGATTAGATTGGGGTTTAATATAGGCATGTTAGAGTAGGTCTATGCAAATTTTATTTTCTTTCTCTGAAAGAATCTTGGGAACTCTTCTTTTTCTTCAGCAAACAATGATTGTGCTTGATGAATAAACTATGGAGCAGCCTCTATACCCAAATTGATCGACTGTGTCAGCTCAATCAATATGGATGAACTCTCTTGAAAATGGCTCAAAAGAGTATCAAGTATCTCATCCTTGGGTGCCTCAGAGAGGTTTTCACCCTTAGATATGTCTTTCATTTTTACTATTTTTGGATCTGATACTGCCACAAAGTGGTTTTCACCATCAGAGCACCTATTTTTTCTTCTTTTAATTTTTTGACTAAGATACTTGATATCTACCTCTGTCATGTTGAAACTACTTTCACTAGAGGAGGAAATCATAGGTTTAATAGCATGGAGGTAATAGTCTAGATCATAATTAGTCTAGAACATTAGGACTTCATTGGATTCAGAAGGGAAGTTCCAGTTTATCAGGCCAGGATGGTGGAGTGAAAGGGAAGTAGTGACTGGTTCAACTACAGTCATGGTATAACCCTCAAAAGAGCTGACGAGCAAGTCTAGACCTAGAGAAATCTCATCCAAAGGAGCTTTTGAATATTTAAGAGACCTTGCATCAAAAGTAGAGGACATGTTAACATTAGTGGTGTCTAATTCATGTGGCCTAACACTAGACACTTCACCTATTTTGAGGAGTCTTTCATACACGTGAATAGTATCTATGTCTACATCATAAGTAGCATCAGACAAAGAATCAAACTCATATTCATGTGAGTCAGTACTTGATGTAAGAATTTCATTAGTAGCATCATCAGACTCATTATTATCCCTTGTGGCATTAATAGCTTGTTGAAGTTGTTCTTGTTCAAAGTACTTTTGAAAATGAGGTGGTCTATATCATTCACCTTGAAAATCAGGATCATCATTTAGTGTTTCTTTCCATTCCTCATATGTGAATTGGTGTACTGAAGAAGTTTTATCAGAATCATTATCAATATTAGTATTTGTCTCCATCATATGAATAGGTATGATAGGCTCATCAAGTTCAGCAAAGAGTGCCACAAGATCTGGAGGAATAGGATATGGAAATGTATCTTCATCAGAGTTGGTCTCTGGATTCACTCCTAGAGTGGCATCTTCAATTTCTTGTTCAAGTTTGGGTTTAGGTTCAAGCTCAGGAGTTGACACAAATTTCTTGGTCCCCAAATGAAAGGGAGTCTTTTTAAAGCCTAAGCCACTAGTATCTTTCATGCAGCGGTCTGTAGCTTCAATGGGTTTTAGTAAGACATTATCATTTTTCCCTATAGGACCACTCCCCTTATAACCGAAGTGCTTCATGATTTTGAAGGCCTCACTATATGGTTCTTGCTCTAAATCTATAGATGGAGTGGTTGTTTCACATATTTCTTTTCCTTTATAGATCCATGCTCTGATAGCTCTCTCTTCATCCTCATCTTCTAAAGGTGTAGAGGCTCTTACAAAGGCACCATCATAAACTATTTGAGGGGGAGCATTAGAAAGTTTGTTGTCTTCAGAAGGTCTCCCATAAGAGTGTGGAGATAGAGGTAGAGAAGCCAATGATAGCACATGTTCCATTCGGTATTCTCTCATACCTGTATCCTTAAGCCTCAAAGTTTGTTCCATTTCTTTCAGCTTAGCATCATAAAACTTAGTGGATTCTTTATTTGCTAGAACAAAGCTATTTGTGGTTTGTGCAAGAGTGTTGCAAGAGAAATTAGTATTCGTAGGTACAGTGACTTCCACTCCATGGAATGGAAACTTAATGCATTATGATATGTGGATGGAATATCTTGCATCTCATGAATCCAAGGCCTACCCAACAAGATATTGTAGGCAAGAGGAATATTGAGCACTTCGAAAGTAACATCTCTCTCAATAGGACCTATGCAGATAGGTAGCATGACTAAGCCTTGGGACTTGCATTCTTCCTCATCATAAGCTTTAATGGTAATCTTTTTGTGAGGATCTATGCAATTCTCATCATATCCTAGCTGAGTGAGCAGTTTAGCAGAACAAATATTAAGACCAGCACCATTATCTATGAGCACTCAGTGGACACGCTTAGGACCTATCATGACCTCTATATGCAAGGGAGCATTATGTGGGTGACTCAAAGAGTGGTAATCTTCTTCAAAGAAGGATAGATAGTGAGGGGAAGTCAAATGACCCACCATAGATTGGAACCGGTTGAGATCAAGATCCTTGGGAACATTTGCCTCAGCAAGGGCCTTATCCAAAGTCTACCTATGAGTAGGCGAGATCTTCAGCAACTCAAAAATGGCAATCTGAGCATTGGTTCACTGGAGTTGATCTAAAATGCTATAACTAGCCGAGCTAGCTGTAGGAATAGATTTTGTGTTTTTGTTAGCAGGGCCAACAATAGTCTTATCCACAATTTGCTTCAGAGCGGATGTGGGAATATCAAGTCTCTTATCAGCAGTTTTCTTTAGAGAAGACGTGGAAGCATTGGGACCTTTCAAGACAACTCTCCCTCATGATCAAGTGACAACATTGGCATGGTCTTGAGATTGTTTAGATTCAAATGAACTAGGTGTAGAGCTACGCAAGATAAAAGGAGTCTTATATTTGGTAGTATCATCACTCCCTCTAGAAGTGATCATGTCACAATACTCTATCTCAATAGGTTCAATCATACCAATAACATTGTCATTATTATTGTACGTGTAATTGACTTTAGCATTGGTATTCTAGGCATTTGAAGACTCACCCTTCTCATGAGGAGGGAAGGGATCCTTAAAATCTTGGTGGTCTAAATTCTTGTTATGGCCATCCACAACAATATCACCACTATCGATCAAATTTTGGACCTTGTGTTTCAGCTAAAGACAAGTTGAAGTCTTATGACCAATGTTTTGGTGATAGTCACAGTAAGCATTATCATTCCACTAATGAGGTCTTGGTTGTGGGTCATAAGTACACTTTTCTAAAGGAGTAAGAACTTGATTCTCTATAAGATTTTTATAGACCACATCAAGAGGCTCTCCCAAAGGGGTGAAATCACGCTTGGGTTGAGAGGCCCGATGTTTGTTCCTAGCAAATCTTGAAGTTTTTGGTTGTTTGTTGTGGTCTTTCCGATAGCCTTAGCTGCTTGTATAATGGAAGTAAGATTAAAAGTATACTTTGAAGGCTTCATAGTAACATTATCCACTACTCCATCATTTACTACATCTCTTCTCTTATTGGTAGTCTTTACTTTATCCTTGTTTGTGGAGAATCCTTGTTTATTGTCCTTATTCAAAGTTAATTCTCCCTTCTTGATCATAAAGGCCTCTATCTGAACTACTTGTTTGATCATACTATCAAAAGTAAGAGGACCTTGCAATTTCACTTGGTATCCAAAGTCTAGGACAAGATTGTCCAAGAAGATGTCGAGTCTCTCAAACTCTGGTAGTTTGTAAGGACACCTTGTACATAATTGTCTCCACCTTTGGAGGAATGTTAGGAAAGATTCTCCTTGTCACTGTTTTAAGTTGCAAAGATCTTGGATGTTGACCAGATGTTGAATATTATGCGAGTAGTGCTAGAGAAAAATATTAGCCATTTCATAAAAAGTTTTAATACCAGTAGGCAATCTAGAGAACCATTCCATAGCTTGTCTACCCAAACTATGAGGAAACAAGTGCATAAGATATGTTTGATCATGCATGAATTCCATGGACAATGTGCCAAACTCCTTCAAGTGATCTTGGGGATTAGTTGTACCCAAGTATTTGTTATATTTAGGGAGTACCACACCTCTGGGAAAAGGTGGCATATGAAGACTTCTATCAAAAGGGAAAGGACATATACTTTCCATCATAAAATTTTGAGTGGGTTTGTCTTTATTCCTCGCAAGTTGACTAATCTGATCTTGCATTTCTTGGACTATCTTTTGCAACTTTGCGGTCTCAGTTTCTTCTTCCTTAGCTATGAGTGTTTCAACTTGATAGTCTCAGGGTAACTTGGCCCCTTGTTTAGCTAGCTCAAGGAAGTATTTTTCTTTCTCCTCTAGAAGAAGGATCTCCATCATTTTAATAAGACCCTTATTAGCTTTGGCAGCGTCTATATCATGTTGAGTTATCACTTCATCTTCATTCCCAAGGATCTCATAAATACTCTGAATTTGATCTTGTTGCTAGTCATCTTGGTTTTGATTGAATGGAGGAGGATGATAGAAATAGGCAGCTTGTCGATCCCCTTGTGGTTTTCTTTGAGATTGATCATCATTATGGGACTAATTTTGGTCATGTTGAGATGGACCATGAGGTTTTTCATTTCAAGGTTGAGTATGACATGGGTCATTAGTGGATTGACCATGATATTGATTATTGTGAGATTGATCAAAGGTTTGACTATACTTGCCTAGTTGGAAATCAAATGGATCTCCCATCTTGTTGTAAGCTTGTGTAGTGCATGAATTCTCAGTGAAATGATATGTCCAATGTAGAAAGGGTACAACCATGGTAACCTTCGATGAATGAACAAGATCAAAAGATTTAACAAATTTACGTGAGAAGATATTGTCAACATTATCACTAGGTTCAATGATAGAACTATTCTTAGTAGGATCAACAGGTATGATAATAGGATTACGCTGAGGAAGAGGTCTTCCAAAGTTGTGAAATAATGAGTTCTCTTGGAAGAACAAGTTGTCTTGGTCTTGAAATGAGAAACCAGGTTGCACTTCAAACAATGGATTAAAACACTCTTGAAACACTAGAGGTGATGGTTGAGATGGACTATCTTTCAAAGTATTCAATGAGGAAATCAAGGATATCTCACAAAGTTCAGATTTTGCAATAGATTTAGGAGGATCTATTTCTTGATTAGGAGGTTTGCTTCTACCTTGATCAGGATTCTAAATGGGATAAGTCTTGCCACTTCTAGTCATGACAATCATAGATGAAGATAAAACAAGAGAGGACATGGGATAAAGCTAGACTCGGCCTTTAAGAACAACACAAAGGAGATAAAGGCTAGAATAGCCAAGATGCAAGATGGACCTGGTATGAATCATCAAAAGATGTGGCTAGAATAGCCAAGATAAGACTATCGCAACACAAGATACAAAAGGCATAAAGAGATAAGGTAAACCAACAAGAGATGACATGAGTCACAGCAAAGATTGATTGATTCCTAACTCAAAACAACTAGTTTCTGATAGTGAACAACATGAAAGTAGAAAAATAGACCTTAGACAAAAAGTAGATTAGATAAAAAGTCAAACAGTCAATGGAAAACAAGTCTCTTTTTTTGCAAACTAAGCTACAGTCTCACACGAGAGAGTACTGGGCCACACAAGAGAACACCAACCTTCGCGTGAGTAAATAATGTCTCACACGAGAAAGTGCTCTGAAGTGTGAAACTTCATGTGGTAAAAGTGAAAAATTTGACAATCTGGCATAGTTTTTGAGGTTAAAGTTGAATTTTAAGGTACAGCCTAAATTGATGTCTAGTAGAAAATCTAGTTTCCTGACCGGTTTGAAGAGCAATTTAATCAAAAATCTCATTTTAGGATTTCAAGCATTCGTTTAAAGACACAAAGGTTCAAATCAAGCAGTTTTGATACAAGAAGTAGTTGTTAATAGACCTATCAAGGACAAATAAACTTGATAGCATCAGGGGAGTCTTTGTTTGATAATGATTGGACAATGTTTAAGACTCAATAACAAACATATAGCTTATTCCTACAAAAAAAATGGTGAGAAGCCAAAACCTTTTCCGCATTGCTTATGCGCATATGTGCACCTCACATAGCCATGTCACCCCCTAGATGGAGTGAAATTTTTTGGTGTTTCCAAGGACTCAATGGTGTATGTTCAAAGGTTACCCTTGTAGCAGGGGCTAATGCCGCAACCACCTTCAAGTGTCTAGGTGTATGCCTATGATGGGAATCTACGGGAGAGATTCTTCCCCCTCCCTGGGAAAAGATTATGACTCCTTTCAGAGGTGAACCAGGTAGGCCACTAGCTAAGGAAAGTTTTTAATAGGCTTTCATTCATGCTAACCTTTAGTGCCTTTGATACAAGGTTGAGGCTTTGCAACCACACCAACACCTGAAATTCATACTAGGAGCAACATCGCTCAGTATAATAGATGGAGCCTTCTTAGGATGATATTCAAACTCTTGAGAAGGAAGGTAACATGGTTTTGGAGTCTTTAGACTCAACAAAATGTTCTTTATTAGACTGAGGTGGAATCATTAGCGATAGGTGCGTACTCACTTGGGTCATTCCTGGAGGTTCAACTTTTGACAGGCCCTCTAAAGGTGATACTAGACTTGGTTTAGATTTGGGGGTCGAATTTTCTAGTTCTCCCAAAAAGAGAAGAGCATACTTCTCTCTCCTATTTCCTCACCCAAACACATCAAAATGATTCATCATTGAGTTAGCTTCACTCCACCACAACTACAAGTTTTTGGGTTTTTGTTTCTCTCAAAGAGAGAAGAGCATAATCCCCTGGCTAATAGAATTATAAAGATTCACTACCTTTCTCTGCTTCCCCAAGAATTTGTCATATTAGTAAGATCATTAGGATTTTGGGTTCATTCATGGTCATCACCTCCATGTAATGAAGAGCCAAATTCCCTACTCACTATCAAAATCCTCAAGAAATTTTAACGGAGCCCTATTTAGACTATGTGAATGAAAGCAAGAAATAGACACAACATTTTAGCAAGTCTTCGACTATCATCCTGTAATCAAACCATTAGCATGTTTTAAGTTCTTCAAAAAACATCCTGCAAAAAATTGTTATGCTATGAAAATAACAGATAAATAATAAACAATAGCAAACAGGAAACTGTCAAAAATCCAAACAAGGAAAGATAGAAACTGAAAAAATTAAACCACTGTATCCAAATATCATGCAAGGAAGTACTCCATAGTGCACGAGAAAGTACAAGAAGTCACGTGATGATGCAAAAGCTCACGCAAGAGAGTGCTACAAGGAGAAAATCTTCACATGGGACACTCTAGATTCTCATGTGAGAATCCATACATAGACAATACAGACACACGACAGAGCTTAAATTCCTATCAAAAAATAATGAGAATGAGGCCAGAAATTAGATTTTCTGCCCCATGGTGGGCACCAAAATGTATGTGATGGAATGGGGACCTCAAATCCAACTACACACACAACATAGTCATTACTCATATGATCAAAGTATGAGAGAGAGTATGAATTACTCAATCTAAAATTTGTAGTGATGCGACATGTTGCCTCCTATGTGGATAGGGTGTTTAATTACTCTCAGAACGAGAGCCAACAACTAAAAGACTAGTCCTACAATTGAGGATTTTCAAAAGCCATGAAGATAAACAAACTGAAATTGAACTAAATGAATGCAATTTAATCTAAGAGCTTTAAAAGAGATATGAAATGTAGATTATTCTAAAGGACTTGCAAGTAGAAAATGATATTAAGCTATGAACAATTAAGAAAATTAATTCTAAAATGAGGTGCAATATTAAGCTAAAATGAGAAAATTATATTAATGAAATAAAAAGCTTTGAATTAATAAAATTGTGACACAAAAATACTATATTTTAGTTACTCTCAACCATTGCCTCTCTTGAATGAAGAAATGAGGTTCATTAAATAGAAAAGCCTGAGAAGAGAATGAAGGGGTTCTTGATTTGAAACTCCTGACCCTTTGTTTCCATTTGAGATAAAAATGCATTTAATTACTTAAGTAAAAGAATGGAATTTGCCACATAGGGGACTTTTCAAATATGTTGAATTATTAATTCAAAAAATGAGTGTCCATTCAAATAACAAGTAATTATTAATTCCTTTTTTATGGGTAATTAGCTAAAGGGGGTAGATTCTAATTTAATTCCAAGTACTTAGGACTTTAGGATTAAATTAATTTATCATAGGGGTAATTTAGCTAATAAAAGTTGAAGACTTTATGAATTAATTTTAATATTTGATTAATGCAATTAGGGTTTTTGTAATTGACATCAAGTCGAATTAAGTCAAGTAGGAGAGAGAAAATTTCCTAGGAAACTAGGACTTTGCAAATGTAAAATTGATGAAAATGCACCAAAATTGATTGAATTTAATAGGTGCCAATTTTGGGGTATTACAGAGATAAGGTTTCTTTTTCATTGGGTGGTCTTCCCTAAGCCCCTTACAAGATTTCTAGAAAATACCTCATTTGCCCAAAAGGTGGGCAAAAGACTATCATTCTAATGGATGGTGTTCTTACCAAGGCTTGGTTTCAAAAGTTGATTTTCGGCCATCTAGGGAATCCAACTTTTAGATAGGTCTTTTGGTGAAGTATGGGTTATCCTATGGTTAAAAATGACCCTTACCCATAGGTATACCAAGTGGGCAAGCTAAAAAAAGCCTAAACACACCCCTAGGCACCTTTTCAACCCCCCAAAAAATCATGACAAGTTCAAATTCGAAAATTTGTGACAAGACATCTCCTCAAGCTCCCTAACCAAGGGATTCACATGGGGATCCTAAAGGGTACTACCCTAGGTTAGTGGCATCCAAAGTCAAGTGGGTTATGTCATGGCTACATGTACATTACAAGTGTCAAGTGACACAAAACACTTTATACATCACAAGTCACATGGCATTTCCACTTGAGCACTTCACAAAACAAATTACAAATTACAAATTAAATTAAAAACATTACAATCTCATTACATTTATGAAATAAATACAACACAATGAGGTTTTTTCTTTCATTAGATGCAACCTTGGCCTGAACTGAATTCACATTGGCCTATGTTTGGATCCCCGATAAAAGGTACCATGGTCTATTTCCCTACACTAAATCCTATGTGCTAAAATTGTGTCACACTTCTATGAATCATTACATTCAAGAACACTCAAGAATGAGGTCTCAAAAATTGATCCATAGCTACCTAGGCATGGAGTGCAAGGGTTTTTAAGAATGCTCTCAGCTAGAGCTATTAAGCTAATAACCTTGCTAGTAAACCATTCAATGGGAGATTCAATGAAGACAAGGGCAAGAATGCCAATATCCCCAAGAATCAAATGAATGCAATGCAATGCAAGATAATCTATGAGACTAAAATATGCAAGCTAGTCTATGGAAATGAAAGTACAAGCTATGCTATGAAAAGGAAAGAACAAGTATTACCAAGCCTTCCTAATTAAGCTAGATGAATTAATCTAAAGCATAAAGGAAACTAAGCTAAGTATGAAGCTATGAATGCCATGATAATGAAGCTACTATGTAAGAAATGAAACTAGAGTAGTATGTAGATGCAAAAGCCAAGAATGCTCCAAATCTTCAAAAAGCTCCAAATGTACCTAGAAAACCTGCAGCATAACATTAGCATAAAAAGTTGGGGATCTCGAATGAAGAAGAGAGTCTCCTTTTATAAGAAATGAGAAGGAATGGACCTTGAAGATTAAGAGGGAAACTATTTAATCAACGGTGGAGCTTAAAAGAGGAGCAATCCATGTGAACAAATATCCTCCAATGGGAAAATAAGAGTTGAATTTTGTGTCCATATGAGACAAAAAAGTGTTTTTTCCCTTTTTATAAAATAAGAATAATGTTTTATTTGTGCAACTTAGGATATGAGGAAAAGTGGGGTTTTTAATTTATTAAAAGGGGAGGAAATATTTCTTTTAAATAAATAAATAAAGACTTAGGATAAAATGGTTAGCCCATAGAAAATAATCGAATAAATGATAAAGCTAGGATTTGATCAAGAACAAGCAATTTATGATTTTAGCAAAAATGCTAGCAAGGGGCTAATAGTCTAGGTGACCATTTTTAGGTGTATACATTTGCCCCTCTTTGACTAATGTGTGATCAATCTAGGAACACATGTAGTCAAAGAATGAAGTTGAAATGTGAGATTGATTTGGGATCACAAAGCAACTTAGATCAGCCAAGAAAGTAAGAGATAGCCAAGAAGGCAAGCAATAGTGTTCTGACTCCAAAGAATGAAGTGCAGAGAGATAGAAAATCCTGCATGGTTAGCCTGGTAGCGATAGTACTGAACACTTAGGAAAGAGATAGCCAATAAGATATGATGTGTCTTCCCCCTCGGGATCGAAAGTGAAATCCAAGTAGAGGGAAAGTAGAAGCAAGAGCAGCATGATCAAATCACTAGAAATCATAATCGAAGATGCAAGATAACAGAATAACCATCAAGCAGTGAAGAGATGCCCCACACATGGGACCCAAGTCACGAACCAAGTGGTCCCTCAACCCAAAAACACCATGGAGGGGAAGAATTTGAACTTGGGATTTGAAAGTGAATGAAAGACTGGAAGTTTGAAAGAGATGGGGATGAAGAGGTGAAGAATGCCCCAGTGAAGATTGAAGGATCAGGCCTCAAAAGGTCAGCCAACTGCGTGAAACAGGGGGAAAAGGTGATTTGGATGATCAAGGTGAACTTAGATTTTCATTTTGATCCTGAAATGAAAGGAAAATGATGGGATATGAAAGACTAGAAGTGAAATACATGATCAGGAAGAAGCGAAAGGTGAACGCAGTTGATTAATAAGTCCATGAAAGATAAAGAAGAGCTCTCTCCATATGCAAGATGCAAAACTAACTAACATGAACTTAAGAATGCAAGCTACATGAAAAGTGGTTTACTTGCAAGGTTACAAAGCAAATAGACATCTAATATTCATCATTGAGCATTATTGGTAGCATCGCAAGATCATACAATACACACTAGCATAACTATGTGAATCTAAATATGATCTATATCAGATAGAAATGTGGAAATCTCATCTAGGCATTAGAGACATGTAGGTCAAGATGACTAGTGCAGTGAGATTACCTAAGTTTGATATGGTGAGATTATGCTTGTATCAAGAGACATGAAAGTCAAGATGACTATAAGCATGCACTCACAAAATAATCAAGGATAATACCTTGTCAATCCCTAGTGTCAAGTAGGACCAGCATAAATGCTAATGACAGTAAGGATCAATAAAATATACCCATAGGTAGAAAGCAAATAAAACATGTTCTCATTCCCTTATTTTTCTAGCTATGCATCATCAAAAATGATCATAGGGGGAGAACACTCAGCAAAGAAATCATCACAAACAACACACAAAGAAATAAAGTCAAACAAATCTCAGTGAGTCAAGTGTTTAAGTGCATGTGTGTAGGTCATAGAATCAAACTTTGAGTATCACTTCTGGCAGTGAGAAATATCACATCATCTAGACTGAGGGTAGGACATCTGATAAGTGTTGAGAAACACTCAATGCTAGGGTAGTGTTGAAAAACACAGTTGGGGTGGTGTTGAAAAAAACTATTTGTGAGGTGCTTAAGAAACCCAGACACACAAAGAGACCCAAGATAAGCTTAAAACAATGTATGCCTCCTAGACTAAGACAAGAGTCAATTCCAGGCTAGGAGAGGCAAAGCAAGAAGTGGAGTGAATGAGTGCCATGCAAGACTGATAGACATAGGTGCAAAGGGTCTCAAGCAGTGTCTGTTTCTAGGTTTTCACCACTTGATAGATTTATTGCAAATTTTTTTAGGACTTTTTATAAAAAAAATTTGTATTTTTTCTACCAAGGCACCTATTTCTAGGTTTTCACCAAGGCACTTTTTCTATTTTTTTTAATTTTTTTTATTTTTGGATTTTTTTGGATTTTTTTAGCATCATATATGAATTTTTTTTGTAATTTTTTCAGGATCATAAAGTATGTACAAAGAATTCCCCAGACAGAAATGAGCATCAAGAATCTATTTCCTCTGATGTAGAGAACTGATAGGCCCCAAGCCCAAATGCTGCAACTGTGATGATAGGAGGTCTCAACCAGTTCGACCAATAATAACTAGCCCTAAGAAATGTCTGAGCTAGCGGAGGATCATTAGAATGTGATCCACATATGCCATCATGGATTTTAGCTAGCACTTTTTCTAACTCCTCTATTTCTAGACACTTAAGGAGAGTTCCATCTAGACCCTTCCTATACAAGTCACTAGAGACAAAGGCAAAGTGTAAGGGATGGCAGGAAGAATGGCATGGTAGATTTGTAGGAGGAATATGAGGTGGAAGATAGGAAAAGATGGTAGGATTGTAAGATTTGTAAGCAGGATAGCGTAATTCATCCACTAGGAACTTGAAGAAAAATTTATGCTTTTTCATTTGTAAGATGGATGTCAAAGTAACCAAGGCATTACCAACTTTGTTCTCAGCTCTAAGAATGGGCTGAAGTGTAATAGATATGAGATCATGCTTGAAGTAGTGCACCATTTTTTTGTAGAGAATCAACTTGTTATCTGTTATTTGATAATCAGTATTCTTGAGCAGATTTTTATTTTTACTTTTCTTAGGTTCAGATACCGCCACAATGTGGTTTTCTCCATCCAACCATTGCTCTTTTCTTTGATGTGATGACTATGATACTTGATTGTTGATTCAATCTTTTTTGTTGCTAGTTCACTGGTGGAAGATGTAATAGGTATTGATGTGAGATGAAATGAAGTGATTGGTTCAACAACATTTATGTGAGAGTTGTCATCTCTAGTGACAAGAGAAGTTGAGCCTATAGGGTAAGCTCCAAAAGTAGCTAGATCTATATTTGTCATAGAAGGACCAACATAGTCTACTAAGGCAATATGGGGAACAAACTCATTAGACCCTGCACGAGACTCATCAACTACATTGGATGGGTTACGAGAGGTATGAACTACATCAACATCCATATCTATCATGGAAGAATCTTCTGGAAGAGGCTTAAGATGGTGAGAAGTAGAGATACTCATGTCATTATGTGAGAGATCACCTCTTTGTAGCAGTTGTGCAATGCTGTGATGTTGTCTATCATAGTGCAATGATTCTTTAGGCACATAAGTTCTAGACATAGAGGCCTCAGCCATATCATCAGTAGATATACATTCTTCTCCCCAAAGAAGTGAAGTAGAAGGAAGATCATCTCCCATGTGAGCCATAGTGTGTAGTGGTGACTCATCTATATCTATGTCTAAATTATTGAGCATGGGAGTATTTCTAGAATCCTCTCTATAGATCCACTCTTGAACAGCTTGTTCTTCTCTTTCTACTTCTAAAGGAATGGATGAAGGAACAAAAGTATCAAAGATCATCATAGCAGAAGTGGAAGGCTTCATCTGATCATAAGGTCTCCCATATGACCTAGGAGAAATAGGTATAGAAGCAAAGGAATCCAACATATATTCACCCATAGCAACGCTCATCATCTTAAGTGTTTTCTCAGCAGCAACTAGAGACATACTAGGATCAATAGAAGGTTCATTGTGAGGAACAAATTTTTTAGTAGCAGCAAGAGCATTAATAGCAATAGTATGGTCTCTAGGAATCACAACTTCAGTGCCATTGTACAAAAAATTGATGCACTGATGATAAGTGGAAGGAATAGCCTGCATGTTGTGGATCCAAGGATGACCCAAAAGAATGTTATATGCGAGTGGGATGTCCAATACTTGGAAGCTAATATCTTGCATGATAGGGCCCACTCAGACAGGTAGTGTGACAATACCTTTGGAAGATCTTTCCACTTCATCGTAAGCTTTTATAGTAATCTTCTTCTTAGAATCCACAGCAAATTCTGACAAACCCAATTGTTGTATGACATTGAAAGAAACAATATTTAACCCTACACCATTGTCTATTAGGACTCGTCGGACTCAAGTATTGTAGACTAGAACTTCAATGTGTAAAGCTAGATTATGCGGGTGAGAAATAGATATGTCATCTTCTGTAGAAAAGGAGAGAGATAGCGGAGATGAAATGTGGTTGACCATAGCCTAGAATTGATCTGGATCAATGTCATTGGGAACACGTGTTGTACATAGAACCTCATCAAGAATCTCTCTATGCGAAGGGGATAACCGAAGGAACTCAAGGATAGATATCTGTGCTGGTGTCTTTTGCAAATGTTGGACAAGATCATAGCTAGGGGTGGCTGAAGGAGCTGCTTGTTTGGAAGGCAAGGCTGGCTTGGGATCTTGCACAATTTTAAGGAAAATCTTGGCTTGCCCCCTAGTAACAGCATTCAGTGTCTCACTTCGGGAAGATGAACTATCATGTGTTTGCAAGACCAACTTTGGCTTACCATGATTAGTTTTATTATCATCTTGAGACCTCATCATTAGAATACTCTCAATGGGCTCTACCATGTTAATCACATGCGTATTAGAAGGATATGTCTAATTGATCTTTGCATCATGATTCTTCTTATGTGCTTGAGAGGTCTCCCCCTTATCATGCTTAGGTAGAGGATATTTGAAAGCTGTGTGATCAGAATCTTTTGTTAAGCCATTAGTGGAGATTGTGTCATTCTCAATAAGATCCTGAATATCATCCTTAAGCTTAAAACAATTATCTGTAGGATGTCCCTTGTTTCTATGATAATGACAATAAAAATCCTCTCGCCACCAATCAGGCTTATTTAGCAGATCCCAGTTACCAGGTTTATCGAGAAGTGTAAGATATCCATTGTCAACCAAAGTCTTAAGGATCACATCATAAGGTTCTGCCAACTTGGTATAGACTCACTTTTGAAATGAATTCTTAGGCTTATCTACATATTGAGGTTTAGGAGCATTGTGAGCATTGGCAACTTCTTGTTGTTTTGCTGCATAGATAGCATTGGAGAGATTGAAAGTAGGCTCTTTAACTTTAGGAGTGTCAACAACCCCATCGTTAACAACATATTTGTTCTTATTCCAAGATTTGTTCTTGTCTTTCCCATTGCCTTTAACATCTTTATTAATAACAATATCCCCTTTTCTTATAGCTACATCCTCAATTTGATATGCACTTTCAACCATGTCATTGAAAGAGGAGAATAGTTGTTTCCTTAGATCATAATATAGCTCAGGCACAAGTGTGTTGATGAAAATGTCAATCTTTTCTCTTTTGGGTAGCTAACAAGGATATCAAGAATACAATGACCTCCAACATTGTAAGTAAGTTGCAAATGGCTCACCTTGATGCTGTCTTAGATTACCGAGATCTAACATGGTGATAGGTTGTTGGATGTTGTAAGAATAATGCTGGGTAAATCACTGAGCCAACTCATCAAAAGTCTTAAGAGGTGGTGTCAATTTTGCAAACCATTCTAAAGCTTGGCCTCTTAAGCTTCGAGGGAATAATCATAGAAGAAATGTGTCTTCATGAAGAAAGTCCATACTAAGAGCATAAAAGTGACGCACATGGTCATGGGGATCACCATTTCCATCATACTTGTCATATTTGGGAACCTCAATATCCCTAGGAAATGGGACCATGTATAGATTTTTATCAAAAGAAAGCACAAATTGATTCTACAAAAGAGACCTTTGGAGGCTCTCTTTCTATTGCCATTTGGGTAAGGTGTTGATTTGTCCGACATAGTTCTTCTTGAAGGACTTCCAATTCAGTTGGTACTCTTTGTTGGACAATTTGTCTAACATCATAGCCGGGAGGAAGCTTGTATCCTCTAGAAGTCATATATTGAAAATATTGATCACCATTACGCTCTAAAAGCTTATGCATCATTCATTGGGAGACCACATCTTGTTCAAATCTCATAAGATCCTCACTAGAAATCTCATCATCAGCCTCTACCTCATGTTGAGAGGGAGGAGGTCTAGGAGGTGAAGAAGGCATACCAAAAGTAGGTCTTGAAGGAGATCTTGGTGGTGTATTGTTTCCATTAAAAAGAGGTCTATGCTCATAGTTACTAGTCTCGGGTTGCTCATGAAATGTCCCTCTATAAGCCATGCACCTAGCAGCATCCATCCTTTGTTGATTTTGTTCTTTTTCTAAGCGTGCTTGGTTATCCTTATGCTCAAAGTGTTCTTGCAAGCGTTGGAATTTTTCTTGTTCAGTCAAAGTGAGTGAGACACTGTCTGAGTTTTTGGGGGTCTTGAATGCAGAAAAGAGGAAACCTCCTTTGTACCATAGGGTAGCCTTAGAATCCTTAGATTGGTTAGAACTAGAACTATTTTTGCTAATGGGTGCTTGTGAGCATCTAGTTGGAGAAGGTAACTATGTATAATTGAATGGAGGATGACTCTCTTACTCAAATTGAGACCGAGTTGTAACCAACATGAAAAGAGATATTGGTTGACTAATAGAATGAGACAAAGTTTCTCAGATTTGAGATAAGAAAAGCTAATAAAGATCACTTGTCAAAGTAGAACAATAGAGAGATGTCTTGTCAAAAGTTCTCAAGCACTTACAATAATCAATTGACTAAAGCCGAGCAGTGAGCAAGAAGCTCAATAAGCAAGTAGCTAGAGAGGTAACTGTGATGCAACAAGTGATCAAGAGTAGCATTTTTTAAGCTCAAATCCAATAGTTTTAGCTCATTTGTTTCAGTCTAGAACAAGTCTGAGCATGCAAATAATAGACTAGCTTCAAGTAAGAATAGAAAAAGACACTCTACGATAGGTTAAAATGCAAGTTTAGCAGCTCCGGATTGCAACAGCAACAAGACAGCAAAAAGGTTCTATGCGACACTTTCCAAGTAGACAAGGTGATAGGTCATAGCAAGGTGACACTTCTCCCTAAGCCAAGTGACAGTTTCCAATAAGGCCGGGTGACACTTTCCAGGTAAGCAGGGTGACAATTGTGCAGGGACTAACTATCGCGCGATATTTCTTAGAACAGGGTGCGACACTGTTTCAGGGTCATATGACTCTTTAACTAGTGAACATAAAAATCTCAGTTTTGAAGCATTTTGATCAAGTTCAAAGGTTGGATAGTGCAATTTCTTAGTTTGACAAGCAGTAATAGCAAATAAAAGATAGGTTTGCAAACAGTATAGGATCAAACATGTGATAGAACACTTGAAACAAGGGCAAAAGCAACCTTGCCAAGACAAGCACTTGTGATATCAAAATAGAAAACCTTATGAATGCTACTATTTGTTTGAATGTTAAGAATGTTTACACTAGTATAGCACAATCAAAGACAATTCAAGCAATTACTACCTAGAAGGACAAGGCTCATTACTTAGCAATGTGGCCCACAACTTGATGCTCCCTTGCCTCACACCAAGTGGTTGCCCACAAGAGATATTGGCATTGTCATGGAAGTGTCAAACACACAACCAAAGGAACACATATGTTGAGTGTCTTGGGGTGATCTAGGTAAGTCCACTTGGATCAATCCTTGCACCAAGAAGCTAAGCAGCTAAAATAAGGTGGCTTCTAACTAATGGTTCATAGTAAGGGCTTCCATTCATAACACCCCTCTTGCTCCTCATAAAGGACTAGGACCTTGTGGCCTCAAGAGTACCTTAAGCATTCTTTCTCAATGTTTTTCCCATGGTCACAATCCCATGAGCTACTCACATCAAGCGAAGACAAGTGTTATGTCTACCAAGGTTTTGTGTCCTTGATAGCCTTGAGATTATAGTGGGTTGGAAGAGCTGGCAAAAGGCTTGTCCCCACTTGGGTCATTCCTCTTAATTTCTCAAGAGTAGGCCTGCTAAAGGATTCTAAATCTAAACAAAAAGTGGATCAATTCTTGAGGTTCAAAGTTTTTGGTTCACCACAAGGGTGAAGAGCATACTCCCCTATCTCAAAAATTTCTCCCAGACATACCAAGCAAAGATTTAGTTACCCCCTTGCTTTCAAAATCCCAAGATGGGTCAAGATTTCTATTTCACCACAAGGGTGAAGAGCATACTCTCCTACCACCTCAAAATTCCTACAACAAGGTATTAAGTGCCTATGAAATGAAACAACAAGTATATGCCACACTAAATAAAGAAAGTGGTTAAACAAGCACTTGATTTGGTTTTTATGCTTAGGGCAGCCCTGCAAAAACCATTAGTAGCCCTCTTTGGCATGTGTTCTTTTGGAAAAATATCTCAAGTAAGTGCACCAACAACCACAACTTGTTAGGCCCACAAGGGTTAGCACATCAAAAATTAGATAATCTGCAAGTAAAATAGCTAATCAAATGGTAAAATCTGAGAATGAAACTAGCATGGTTGGATTAGGCTCAAAAAGACCTTTTCAACGATATATCACACTTCAATTTTTTGATACCATTTGCAAAATTTTCTCAAAAATGGGCACCCATTTTCCAAAGGCACAAATTTGAAAATGCTAAAAATTTTCAAAATCTTCAAAAAGATAGCAAAGAACCCAAAACTTGCAAGATAACTAAAATAGCTCAAAAATAGCTCACTATCAGGTATAGGCGACAACACAGTCACCAAAAATGTCGTGCAACACTTTTCCATATACAGGTGCGACACTTTATCTCTGGGCGATAGTTCGCGCTATATGCAGGCGACAGAACTCCTCAAATAGTGCGACACTTTCTGTCAAAGGGGCTGACACTTTTAACTGGTAAAGTGTCATGCCGCTATACAAATAATTGTCGCACAACACTAGAAAAATATCACGCGACACTCTAAGACAACAAAAATTAGAGATCGAAAATAAAACAAAAATTGATGAAAATTGAGAAAGAATGAGGTCTCAGAAATCGATCCATAGCTCCCTATGCATGGAGTGCAAGGGTTTTTAAAAATGCTCTCAGCTAGAGCTATTAAGCTAATAACCTTGCTAGTAAACCATGCAATGGGAGATTCAATGAAGACAAGGGCAAGAATGCCAATATCCCCAAGAATCAAATGAATGCAATGCAATGCAAGCTAATCTATGAGACTAAAAGATGCAAGCTAGTCTATGGAAATGAAAGTACAAGCTATGCTATGAAAAGGAAAGAACAAGTATTACCAAGCCTTCCTAATTAAGCTAGATGAATTAATCTAAAGCATAAAGGAAACTAAGCTAAGTATGAAGCTATGAATGCCATGACAATGAAGCTACTATGTAAGAAATGAAACTAGAGTAGTATGTAGATGCAAAAGCCAAGAATGCTCCAAATCTTCAAAAAGCTCCAAATGTACCTAGAAAACCCGCAACATAACATTAGCATAAAAATTTGGGGATCTCGAATGAAGAAGAGAGCTCTCCTTTTATAAGAAATGAGAAGGAATGGACCATGGAGATTAAGAGGCAAAATATTTAATCAATGGTGGAGCTTAAAAGAGGAGCAATCCATGTGCACAAATATCCTCCAATGGGAAAATAAAAGTTGACTTTTGTGTCCATATGAGACAAAGAGTGTTTTTTCGCTTTTTATAAAATAAGAATAATGCTTTATTTGTGCAACTTAGGATAAGAGGAAAAGTGGGGGCTTTTTATTTATTAAAAGGGGAAGAAATATTCCTTTTAAATAAATAAATAAAGACTTAGGATAAAATGGTTAGCCCATAGAAAATAATCGAATAAATGATAAAGCTAGGATTTGATCAAGAACAAGCAATTTATGATTTTAGCAAAAAAGATAGCAAGGGGCTAATAGTCTAGGTGACCATTTTTAGGTGTATACAAATCTAACATCAATAGTCCAAGTAATATAAATCCACATCATATATGAATCAATTATAAACAACTTAACAAATCATTTGCACATCACATTATCAATTGAAATTCTTTTGCACATAAACTTTAACTTTTCCCATTCATGAATACATATATACACACACATGTAATTAAGAATTTTACTTTCAGAACTTAATAGGAAACCATAACATCATAACTACATCAAATATCCATTACCTAATAAGACATATAATTAATTGTCATCATGTTTTCCTAGTATTCATAAAACAAGGTTAACCATAAATACAAGACTATAATAATGTCACAAGGTAATCAGCATAACATCATAAAGTAGTGAGCATCTAACATTTTAAGAGTTTCAAATAAGTATCTCTCTCAATCGCACAAACTAAAGAGCTATAATAGGATAGGGTATCTCTCTCAGTAATCCAAGAAATATAATCCTCAACATATATAAATCAATTATGTTCAACTTACAATTTTCTTGCAACATCACCTATTCAATTAAAATTTCACTTGCATATAAATTTTATCTTATCTCATTCATTAAAACATATATATATATATATCTACCCATCATTTAGTAAGAAATTTTTACTTGCGACACTTAATAGAAAGCCAAAGTGATGCAAAGTGGGCAGTCAGAAGCCTTAAACAGTGTGCAATTGGTAAGAATTGTGGTCCTCAATACACCAACTTGAAGTTCAAGTGCCCTACACTTATCCCAAGTGTATAATACATAAGGAGTGAGGCTATGACAACCCCAAATCTCAAGGATAGCCTAATCACTAGGTTCCACAAGGTTCTAAACACCAATGCCCAAGGCTTGCTAAGGTGTTCCCTTAACTCAATAAGAAACCAAATCCCATGAAATGACTCACAAGACTAGGGGTGGCCTACAATCACTAATCAGCCTATTTAGGTCCTATTTGTTCTAGTTCCAATGGTTCTTTCACTTACAAGCAACCCACACATACTAGTTGCTTCACAAACCAATGGCTAGGCTTGTAGCCTTCCCTAGAAGGAATTTTGAACATAAGTCAAAATGCTTCCACATGAGCTATGAAATAGGTTGGTGATTCTGACACCATTTTGGGCTTTAAGGAACATATCCAATCACCAAGATATGAAGTTAAATGGAGGATGCTGAAACAAAAAAACTAGACTAGACTAATAGGCCTAATTAGGTCTCCAATTGCACTACAAGTTCTCTTCCCTCCAAGAAAATGCACAAACTAATTGTGGGAGCATGTTATGGCATATAAAAGGACTCAAAATCTAGATTTTAGAGTCTTGGTGAATCCCCAACCAAGAGTTATGGTGATTTTTCTAAGTCACTGACTGGTGCACACATAGAGATGTACACCTAGGGCATTACGAAAAATCCACTCCCCTACAAATCCACACTTCTAACCTGAAAAATATGAAAATAAATTGACAAAGGTTGAATTCCACCAAGGGGCATCAATTTCCCATGGTAGAATTGGTCCAAACAATCAAGCTGTATTGGGAACCCTGGTTTTAGGCCTTCAATCCAGGAAATCCCACTAAAAACCAGATAACTCACAAACTAGGATAGATTAGTACATGAGACCAATTGAAAATGAAAGTAGATTCTAGGATCCAACTTTTGGTTTCATATTTTCACACCCTCCTATCTATACCCATCCGTACACTTCAGTTCTCTATGGGAATTACAGAGAAATGTTGATATTTTATTGATTCAAATTGCCAAATTACACATTTTTACCTTCCACCCACCTGAAAGGGCTTATGAAGGCTTCCCCCATTAGTTAAAACTTAATTTCAAACCATATGACCATTGGGGGCTTTGTTTACAACTTTTGGCAAAAGTTGTCAAAGTTGTTAAGAAACTTTTACAACATTTTTGCAATTTTGCATTCTAGGTGACCAAACTTGGTCTAGACCTAATCTAGTGATCCAACATGGATCTAAAGTATTAAAAACATGAAAATAACAAAAATCCTAAGTTATTAGGCCTTTTTACCACCTTTGACCATAGTTGACCAAGGGCTTATAGTTATACCAATCTTGGAACTAGGTCTTACAAACTTGGTCTAGATGCCTAGATAGAAGATTTGACCTAACTAGATGTTCTTAGGAATTTTATAAGAATTATTTTTTGAGTTTATTGTGGGTTCTCCTACACCATACTCCCCTTGAATTTTAAAACTCTAGTTCCTACTTGAGGTTAACTATTCCACTGAAGTGCCATGTTGCTTGATTTGGTCTTTGATCAGCCAAGTTGCATCTATGTTGGGGAGCCCTTTCCATTTGACTAAGTACTGCATATACTTCTTGGTTCTGGTTTGCTTCAACAACTTGGTGTCCAATATTTCTTCCAACTCTAGTGGTTTTCTTTGAGGAAGATTGGTGACATAGTCTTCATCATTGATGTTTGTTTCCTCACCTTGCTCACTTGTTGAATCTGTTTTAGCTTTGTAGGGGGTGAGGTCTGCAACATTGAATATTGGAGATATTTGCAAGGTTGGGGGGATAGAAATCTCATAGGAATTCTCACCCATATTATTGAGTATACTCCTTGGTCCTAATTTCTTCATATGAATTTTAGAGTATCTACCCTTAGGTAGTCTCTCTTTCCTTAGAAATGCCCAAACCTTGTCTCCCACTTTGAAGTGGATCTCTCTTCTCTTATCAGCATGTTCCTTGTACTTCAAACTAGATCTTTGCAATGCTTCTTTGACCTCATGATGCACCTTTGTGATGAGTTTTGCCAGTTCTTAGCCTTGAGCACTGACTTTGAAGTTAGATGATAGTTCTATCAGGTCTAATGGTGATTTTCCATATACTGCTTGAAATGGTGTTTTGCCGGTTGACCTGTTCATGGAATCATTAAATGAAAAATCTACCTGGGGAAGGAATGTATCCCAAATCTAAGCATATTTTTTGGTTAGGCATCTTAGGAGATTTCCTAAGGATCTATTTACTACCTCAGTCTACCCATCTATTTGTGGGTGATAGGAAGAGTTGCAGGTGAGATTAGTTCCCAGTTTCTTGAAGAGTGTCCTCCAAAAATGGCCTTGGAACTTCACATCCCTATCAGATACAATTTTTTGAGGTAGACCATGGATCCTAACTACCTCCTTGAAGAAAATATGTGCAATGTGTGAAGCATCATTTGTTCTTTTACATGGTACAAAATGGACCATTTTACCAAACCTATCCACTCTTACAAAAACATTGTCAAAGCCTTGCTTTGTTTTAGGAAACCCCATTACAAAATCCATTGAGATGGACTCCCATGGTCTAGAAGGAATTGGTAAGGGTTGATATAGTCCTTGATTGGTTGACACACCTTTAGCTTGCTGACATATGGTGCAAGTTTCTATGAACTTCTTGACATCATTGTTCATCTTAGGCCAAAAATAACTTCTCCTCACCATGTCTACTATCTTATCAATGCCAAAGTGACCTCCTAGGCCACCATAGTGCTTCTCCCTTATTATTTTTGTCCTCTTTGAACATTTTGGGATGCATAGTTGAGCTTCTTTGAATAGGAGTCCATTCTAAATTAGATATTTAGAAAAGTCAGTATGGTATCTTCCAACCATCTTTGTGCAGATTTGATATATCTCTGCAAATTCAGGGTCATCAGGGTGCAGGTGTTTGAGGGACTCAACTCCCACACTTTGAAGTTGTATTTCTTTAATCAGACCAACCCTTCTACTAAGGGCATAAATAAATTTGTTTTCTACACCCTTCTTATGCTTAATGTTGAAGGTGTAAGCCTACAACTATTCTACCCATTTTAGATGTCTGATGGAGAGTTTTTCTTGTGAATTAAGGAAACTTAATGCATGGTTGTCAGTATATACCACAAATTCCTTTGGGATCAAATAGTTCCTCCATTTCTTGAGAGATTGGACCATGGCATAGAGTTCTAGGTCATATGTAGAGTATTTTCTTTTGGCCTCATTTAGTGTCTCTAAGAAAAAGGCAACTGCCTTACCTTCCTGACTTAGGACTGCACCTATAGCCAAGTTCTTGCATCTGTCTCCATAGTGAAGTCTTTGTTGAAATTAGGAATGACCAAGATAAGATATTGGGAAACCCTCTTCTTCAATTATTGGAATGCATCATTTGCTTCTTTTTTCCACACAAACTTGTTCTTCTTTTATCCTTTGATGGTTTCAAGCATAGGTGCACACACATTGCTAAATTTTTTGATAAACTTTCTATAGAAAGTTGCAAGTCCATGGAAGCTTCTTACATCACATTGGTTCTTTGGTTGATGCCAGTTGATGATTGCTTCTACCTTCTCAAGGTCCATCTTGATGGTACCTTGTGAGATCACAAATCCTAGGAACACAAGTTCCTTCCTCATAAATATGCACTTTTCCAAGTTGATTACCAACTTGTGTTGATGAAGTCTTCTTAGTACTTGTTCCACATGATCAAGATGGTCCTCCTTCCTATGAATGAATATTAGTATGTCATCAAGGTAAACAGCAACACATTTTCCAATGAAATCAATGAATATCTCATTCATAAGTCTCATAAAAGTGCTAAGGGAATTGCTCAATCCAAAGGGCATTACTAACCATTCAAACAAATCTTCAGTAGTCTTGAATGATTTTTTCCATTCATCTCTTGGTTTGATCCTCATTTGATGGTATCCAGACTTTAAGTCTATCTTGGTGAAGTAGCAAGCACCTCCTAGTTGATCCAATAGATCCTCAATCCTAGGCATGGGGAATCTATATCTTATGGTGATCTTATTGATGGCCTTGCTATCAATACATAACCTCCATTTTCCATCCTTTTTAGGGGCTAAGACTAATGGCATTGCACATGGACTGAGACTCTTTTGAATGAGCCCTCTTTCTAGTAACTGACCAACTTGTTTTGCAATCTTTTCATGTTGCAATGGTGTCATTTTATATGGGGCCTTTTTAGGTAGAGAGGAACCAGGTATCAAGTCAATTTGATGACTGATATCTCTTAAGGGAGGAAGGCTTTTCGGCAGGTCACTAGTAGTGACATCTTTGTATTTTTCTAGTAGTTCCTTAGCTTCTCTTGGTATAGGATCTTTTTGGTAAGACCTTATGTTGTCTTTGGGTTGGGAGATTAGGACAAAGGCTTCAGTATTAGGTTCCTTCAGTGTTTTTAACATTTCTTTCTCTCCCATGATTATGACAGTAGCTTCTTTTTCAGACTTGCTATTAGGTAGGGGCTTCATGGTAAAAAAATTTCCATCCTTGGTGATGGAGTAGGTGTTCTTCCTACAATGGTGTATGGCATCTACATCAAATTTCCAAAGCCTTCCTAGAAGGATATGTGAGGCATCCATTTCAACCACATCACAAAGAACTTTGTCCTTAAAATCTGCAATTGAGAACTCTATCCATGATTGTTTTGTTACTAGAGTTTGTTGGCCTTTTGTTAGCCATGAGACATGATAGGGGAAAGGGTGTGGCTTCTTAGGGAGGTTTAAATTTTGAACCATTTCACAAGATACTAAATTTTTAATTGAACCAGAATCTATAAGTAGATTACATACCTTTCCATGACATTTGATATTTGTCCTGAAGAGGTTCTTCCTTTATGGAGGCTCTTGGTTTGGTGGTACTTGAAGGAAGACTTGTCTCATCATCAAACATACTCCTTCTGGTTCCAAGTCTCTAGTATCAGCATTGTCTTCTTGTTTATCTTCTTGGATAAGTTGTGCTCTCCTCTCACCTTGATTGTTATTCCTTTTCTCAGGGCACCTTCTTGCATGATGTCCCATCTGATTGCAATAGAAACATCTCAATGGTCCATTACCTCTTCCAAAGTTTGTTATTCCTCTATTGAAGGGCCTTCTTCCCCTATAGTTTCCTCTTGAATGTGAGTCACTATTTTCTTTATCTCCTTGGTCAGGGGTCCTACTACTACTGCCACTATTCTGTCCCTTGTTCCAAGAGTTTCCTTTCCCTCTAAAGTTCTTCCCATTGTCATTACTCTTTCATTTTCCAAACTCCTATTTTATTTTACATTTCTCCTCTACCTTGAGTGCCATTTGATAGCACTTGTTGATTGTGGTAGGGCAGTGTATGTTAAGTTCCTCTTGAATGGATACCTTCAAACCATTCATGTATCTTGCTAGTTTTTCTTCTTCATCTTCTGCCACATTGGTCTTCATACATAAGTTTAGGAACTCTTTGGTATATGATCCTACATCCATGCCTTTTTGCTTCAAGCTTTTCTTCCTCCTATGGATTTGTACCCCATATTCTTCAGACACATATGCCTCCTTAATGAGTGCTATCATCTTGTTCCATGAATTGATCACGCTCTTTCCATTCTTCACCCTTTTTGTTTGGATGAAGTTCCACCAAGTTAGGGCTACTCCCTTCAACTTGGATCTTTCTATCTTTACCCTTTACTTTTCAGGGATGTGCTCACATTCAAAGAATGTTTTCAAAGCCTCTACCCAATCCAAGGCTAAATATGCATTCATCTTTCCGTTGAAGACCGACAAGTCTATCTTTCCCTCCATGGTTCTTCTCCCCATGGACTTTAAGGAATCAATGAGGGGCCTTTGGTCTATAGGGATGTATTGATCAGGATTATCTTCCTCCTCTTCACTCCCTTCTTCATTTTCAAACCCATCTTCTTTATCCTTGTCTAGCTTTTTTTCAAGTTCTTGAAGCCTCTTAGTTAAGGCTATGTTTGCAGCCCTTTGCTCTCTCACCATCTTTCCTAATTCATTATTTGTGACCCTTGTAGGGATCTCTTCATCCTCAAGAGTAGACATAGCTCTAATACCACTTGATGCAAAGTGGGCAGTCGAAAGCCTTAAACAGTGTGCAATTGGTAAGAATTGGGGTACTCAATACACCAACCTGAAGGTCAAGTGCCCTACACTTATCCCAAGTGTAGAATGAACAAGGAGTGAGGCTATCACAACCCCAAATCTCAAGGATAACCTAATCACTAGGTTCCACAAGGTTCTAAGCACCAATGACCAAGGCTTGCTAAGGTGTTCCCTTAACTCAATAAGAAACCAAACCCCATGAAATGACTCACAAGACCAGGGGTGGCCTAAAATCATTGATCAGCCTATTTAGGTCCTATTTTTTTTAGTTCCAATGGTTCTTTCACTTACAAGCAACCCACACATACTAGTTGCTTCACAAACCAATGGCTAGGCTTGTAGCCTTCCCTAGAAGGAATTTTGAACATAAGTCAAAATGCTTCCACATGAGATATGAAATAGGTTGGAGATTCTAACACCCTTTTGGGCTTTATGGAACATATCCAATCACTAAGATATGAAATTAAATGGAGGATGTTGAAACAACAAAACTAGACCAGACTAATAGGCCTAATTAGGTCTCCAATTGCAGTACGAGTGCTCTTCCCTCCAAGCTAATGCAAAAAATAATTATGGGAGCATGTGATGGAATATAAAATGACTCAAAATCTAGATTTTATAGTCTTGGTGAATCCCCAACTGAGAGTTATGGTGACTGTTCTAAGTCACTGATTGGTGCACACATAGGGATGTACACCTAGGGCATTATAGAAAAATCCACTCCCCTAAAAATCCACACTTCTTACCTAAAAAATATTAAAATAAATTGAAAAAGGTTGAATTCCACCAAGGGGCATCAATTTCCCATGGTAGAATTGGTCCAAACAATCAAGCCTATTGGGAACCCTGGTTTTAGGCCTTCAATCCACACAGTCCCACTAAAATCCAGATAACTCACAAACTAGGATAGATTAGAACATGAGACCAATTGAAAATGAAAGTAGATTCCAAGATCCAAATTTTGGTTTCATAGTTTCATGCCCTCCTATCTGTACCTTTCTGTACACTTCAGTTCTCCTCAGGAATTGTAGAGATATGTTGATATTTTATTGATTCAAATTGTCAAATTACACATTGTTACCTTCCACCCACCTAAAAGGGATTATGAAGGCTTCCACCATTAGTTACAACTGAATTTCAAACCATATGACCATTGGGGGCTTTGTTTACAACTTTTGGCAAAAGTTGTCAAAGTTGTTAAGCAACTTTTACAACATTTTTGCAATTTTGCATTCTAGGTGACCAAACTTGGTCTAGACCTAATCTAGTGATCCAACATGGATCTAAAGTATTAAAAACATGAAAATAAAAAAAAATCCAAATATTTTCAGCCTTTTGACCACTTTTGACCATAGTTGACCAAGGGCTTATAGTTATGCCAATCTTGGAACTAGGTCTTACAAACTTGGTCTACATGCCTAGATAGAAGATCTAACCTGACTAGATGTTCTTAGGACTTTGATGAGAATTATCTATTGAGTTTATTGTGGGTGCTCTTGGACCGCAAAGCATCATAATTACATCAGATATTAATTTCCTAACAAGTCTTATTAATAAATCTCATCATTTCTCCCTAGCATTCATAAAATTAGATTATCCATAAGTACAGATCCATATTAGTGTCACAAGTTAGTTTTTAGACATCATAAGGTAGTGTTCATATAACATATAAAGTGATAAAATTTATGACAAAAGAGTCTAAAACCATATTGAATCAAAATAAAGTATCGAATCAGACCCAAAACCCTAACCTAAGCCTATTTATCCTAAGACTAGATGAGTATCAGTTTGAATACCTTACCTGGATTCGTCTAGTTGATGTGAATTCATGGATCCCTTCCTTGAGCTTGTTTAGTTTTTCTTTGTTTGGTCTGAGTTGATTTATTTCATAAGTGAGTTATTTTCTGTGATTATTGATTTAATGATTATAGTTGAAATTGAATATTAATTATATTCCTATGTTTATTTGAGAAAATTAATTAAAATTCAAATATTCAAATATTTAGATTTAATTAATTATATAATTAAAATTAGAGTTAAATATACTTTTATGCCTTATTAAATAATTAAATATTTAATTGTGTGGTTTAATTGTGCTTTAAATATTTTATCTATTTAATATATTATTTAATTAATTACATGTGCATTAATATTGTTGAAAAATTAATTTGAATTAAAAAAATAGCAACTTGTTCTAAGGAGTCAAAGTTGAGTTGTGCAATTAAAAAGATATTTTATTTATTTAATTAGGATTTTCTTTCAATTTTGAGTTGAGTTGTTTTAGGGATTGACTGGTGTGTTGTCATTAGGGTTTGCATGGAAGGGGGATATTGAATCTCTTTAGGGGGAATTGTTCATCCATTTTGGGATTGAACACATTTTGGAGGATTTTTGGAGAGCTTTGTGTTATTTACATTTTGGAGGATCTGGGTGTTTGTGGTTGCATGTTGTGTCAAAATCTTTGTGTGTTTTTCTTGATTCTTGTGCTTGGAATCTACATTGTTTTAGATCTATTGGTTGGATCCATTCTTGGAGGATTCAGGTTTCTACATTCTTCAAGCGCTTCATTTTCAAAATTTTTGCATTGAATCCAAGGTAGGGTTTGAAAACCCTTTTGTTAGTTTATGTTTTGAAAATAAATGGTGTTCTTGTGTTTGAGTAATTTCATTTTATCTTAATAGATGTTGGGCATGTGAAATATAATGGTATGTCAAAATGTGGTGATGTGAAAAAGAAGTCCTGGTTGATAGACTCTTTGTAAAACAACTATAACTTTCAAACAATATAACATTTTTGAAATATGAAATATACATCACATTCTATGCTTCACCTTCATAAACAATTATTTTAATTTGATGAAGTTTAGACTAATTTAAGGTGGTCAGATACAGGATTTTTTATAGTTAGGAAAATTTGTAGTAGAAAAATCATAACTAATTATTTACTTAGGAAAATTTGTAGTACCAAATTTATAATTAATTATTTAATTAGTCAGATACGAGAGTTTTTATACTTCTCCAAAGCTTAGATGTGAGGCTGCCTAAACTAGAGAGCATTCTCTCTTTCTTTTCTTGGTGTCTAGTGCAATAGCCCATTTTTCAGTAATTTTGTCATCCAACCTCTTTGGTAATGCACAGGACAATTCCATTGGAACTTTCTTGAATTTTATCATCATTTGATTAGTTACTTGGAAATGACAATCAGTGAGTCTCTGTATCTCACTCTCTTTATCTTGAAGTTGTTTAGTCATCAATCTTCGGTCATCAATAGTCAGATTCCTTTCTTGCTCGACTTGTCTTGCATTGTTTATTGTTTCTATCATTCTCACCATCTGAGATTCTTGACCAATTTGTAGAGCTTTCACTTGATCAGTTAAATGTTGATTTTTTTTAGATAAATCAGTGATTATGCTTTTAGATCCATCATAGATGCCTCCAGAACTAGATCCAATATGCTCAAACATTTCATCAATAGGTTCTTCATGGTAACCAACCTCATTTTTTAGAATAGCTAGGTTCTTCCTTTCAACCAGTAATTTCTTCAGTCCTTCCTTGGCTTGCTTATACTATTCCACAAACATTTGCATTTGTATCTTCTGATTCTCAATAGTCTTGTCAAGCTTGTATCTCTCCATGACTTAGATCTTTACCCTTCAGTGGTTAAACTATTGAATAAGAGAACTATGCCTCTGATACCAATTGTTGGAATTAGGAGAGATAGGTATTGATAGAGGAGGGGTGAATCAGTGCCTTCAAAAACTTTTACTTGTAAACCTTTCTAATATGTAATTGTAAATAGTAATAACCAACCAAAACAACTTGAATCTAACTACATGTATCAATCATTCATTTAACTTATGGAAGTAAACAACATGACATCAATATGAAAATCACATGACACAAGTATTTTGGTAATGTAGAAACCCTTGTTAGAAGGTAAAAACTGCAGCGGGGATGACACCCACAAATTCTTCACTAGTGCAGATAGAAAAGGTTTTCTTGTTAGGGCTACAAGTTTTGATCACTTCTAGTGATCTCACCCTATTAGGAGTGACATGTTAGATTAGCTAGATCTACCTAGTTATAGGATTTTAATAACACTAATGAAGTGTGTACTCGGTTAAGAGATTTCCATAAGACTGTTAATTCTACTCTATTAAGAGATTTTATCCAAAACTCTATTACAATTGTTAGAAAGCAATAGGCAATTATCTGCTATTTGACAACTCACTTGTCTGATACAAATCTATAAGCTTTGATAAAATATCACCTTACTTGTGATGAATCTCTACTCTAAACTGCTCGGTAGCCTCTGCTGATTCTACTCAATCTGAATTCCTTTGTAATCGATTATGCTCAGTTAACTAATAGAATTGAAGTTAGGCAATTGCTTCAAGTGCTCCGTGAATCATATATCAGCTCACAAAAACAATGATATGAACACACAAATATATATGAACAAAATTAGGTTACACAACATAGTCATAACCCTAAGATCTACAGTGTATAATAATAACCTAGATCAACTATTACAAAAGATATACATTGCATTAAATGAATATCATCACATTAAATGTTCCTTGATCTTTGTAAAATGTTTTATGAACCATTGTAACCATATGCATAGAAGTATGTGCCATTTCAAATTACTATGTCATTTTGTATGATCCTCGGTAAACACTATATAAACTGCTTGGTGTATTCTGTGATGCTTGGTGTTTACTATCTATCAGTGTCGGTGTCTACTTGTGCTCGGTAAACTATCTTTTGCTCGGTATATATACTTTACTAACTAGTCTGTTCTGCTTCATGTTACCGATTAGCTCAATGTAAGTGACTGACTGATATCTTTGCAAACCGTTGATACAAATGACAACCTTAAATTCTCAATAGAGATAACAATTATTGTTGGAATTAGGAGAGATAGGTATTGAGAGGGGAGGGGTGAATCAGTGCCTTCAAAATTTTTTACTTGTAAACCTTTTTGATATGTAATTGTAAACATCAATAACAGACCAATACAACTTGAATCTAACTTCATGTATCAATCATTCATTTAACTTATGAAAGTAAACAACATGACATCAATATGACAATCACATGACACAAGTATTTTGGTAACGCAGAAACCCTTGTTAGAAGGTAAAAATTGCGATGGGGATGACACCCACAAATTCTTCACTACTACAGATAGAAAATGATGAAGGGTGCTCCCCTTAATACCACAAATACATAACATAAATAGAGAAACAACAACAATATGCAAGAACAGAAAATGGGCTTCTTATTATCTCCACAAATGTGGAATTACAAACTTTCAAAATTACAATATGCAAAGCCACATGGGCATTCCCTTTACAATATTCTATAGGACAAAGCCTCAATTCATTACCTAGATCTACTACCCAAAACTATTCTGAACTGCCTAAGACAACATTACAGGCCTTCCTTATATAGGCAATTTCCACTGCCCAAGGAGGTTCCAAAAATTTAGCCCTTAAGGCCGACTATACATAGAATTAGTTTACTTTCACAAATTTTACAATAGGGTCAGCTCAAAAGAAATACAAAATATGATTTTAGGTAGCCCAACTTTCGAAGGCCATAAATTTTTCTATTTTAACCACTTTTCAAAAATGCCAAGATGAGATCTACAGTGCCTTACAAGCGCAAGCACTGGTCAGCCAAGGGTCGATCATGATCCGGAGCCTCTAAGGCCTTCAAAATTGACCTAAAAGATTTTGTACCCAAAAATATCAATAACTTCACCAATACAGATGATGTGGCAATGAAACTCAACTGGTAGGCTGATATGACTAGGATGAACATCCAACTATGAAATCAGAACATTCTAAGATCATATGACCAACTTACTAAAAATAGTAAGTTTCCATAAATAGTACCTCTACACAAGATAGCCCTTATTGAAAAAAAAACCAAAAATATTTTTGGGTTATGCAAGATTCCTCTTACACCCAAGATGCTCCTGCATCAAAAAAGGTTTGCCTATTAGGGCTACAAGTTTGATCACTTCTGGTGATCTCACCCTGTTAGGAGTGACATGTTAGATCAACTAGATCTACCTAGTTATAGGATTTTAACAACACTAATGAAGTGTGTACTTAGTTAAGAGATTTCCATAAGACTGTTAAGTCTACTCTATTAAGAGATTTTATCCAAAAATCTATTACAATTTTTAGAAAGCAATAGGCAATTATCTGTTATTTGACAACTCGCTTGTCTGATACAGATCTATAAGCTTTGATAAAATATCACCTTACTTGTGATGAATCTCTGCTCTAAACTGCTTGGTAGCCTATATTGATTCTACTCAATCTGAATTCCTATGTACTTGGTTCTACTCTGTTAACTGATAGACTTGAAGTTAGGCAATTTCTTCAAGTGCTCCATGAATCGTATATCAGCTCACAACAAAAATGATGGAAACACACAAATATATAGTGTTCTATTTTTACCGTTTTAACAAAATTAGGTTACACAACATAGTCATAACCCTAAGATCTACGGTGTACAATAATAGCCTAGATCAACTATTACAAAAGATATACATTGCATTAAATGAATATCATCACATTAAATGTTCCTTGATCTTGGTAAAACATTTTATGAACTGTTGTAACCGTATGCATAGAAGTATGTGCCATTTTAGATTACTATGCCATTTTTTGTGATCCTTGGTAAACACTGTATAAACTACTCAATGTATTCTATGATGCTCAGTGTATACTATCTGTCGGTGTCAGTGTCATTGTCTACTGGTGCTCAATAAGCTATCTGTTGCTCAATATATATGCTTTACCAACTAGTCTGTTCTACTTCATGTTACCGATTAGATCAATGTAAGTGACTGACCGATATCTTTACAAACCTTTGATACTAATGACAACCTTAAATGCTCAATAGAGATAACAATCTCCCCCTTTGGAATTAGTATCAAAACTTCAAATGTATATAGACAAAATTTTCTATATAACTTATATCTCCACCATATACATATACACATCAAAAAAATTTCTAAGTACTAAGCACTCCCCCTCGGTGCATGCTCTGGGTAATATGTAGTATACGTAGCATCTATGTACATATTTGGCATAATGACTTATACATTTTTTCCCCCTTTTTGATAGTAATGCCAAATACAAAAATTAAGTAGTATACTCACATCTTGTCAAAAATATGCTAGTGGGTTTCCTTCACTAACTCCAAGAGGTTGTCCCATTCCTCTTTTAAGTTGATGAGAGCAATGTGCTCAAGACTGACTTGTGCATGCATGTCAAAGATGTTATCTAACACTGAAATTTTTGGTGTTGCAACGAGTTGTTCGGCTTTGACAATGTGTGCCTCAAAATTTTTAAGGTATAGTAGGAGTTCTTTCTGTAACTTAGTAACCTAATCTGTGATGTGCTTTTCTTGTTTCTTCAGATCTTCTATTAACCACCAGAGTTCCTGAACTCAGTGAATATGCTTTAAGAAAGCATAAGCCTCGGTTATAGCTGCATTTTTACTCAACTATATTTCTACTTCCAATCCTTTGATCTTCTCACTCACTTCAACAGTGAAGGTGTCTGTAGTACAAAGCTTCAATAAATATTGACAAATTAACTAGGTGATGGTTTTTATCTCAGTGATTACCTCAGATAATTTGACCTTCTTTAATGCCACTTCTAGGCTAATTTTCTCTTCCAATTTGTGTTGTATCCTAGATTCTACCCTTTCTTCAATCCATTTATCTGCATCAATATTCGGGTCATTGATCTTCTCAGAAAGTGTAGCAAGTTGATTTATGATAGGAGTATCCTCATCAATATTCACCTTAGGTACTACCTATTGTAGGATATCCTACACATCTGTTAAGATTTATTTTCATTTATGTTCTTTCTTCAACTTCTCTTGTGCTACCTTTCTTGAACATAATTCCCCATATTTACTCAATTCTTTGAGGCTTAGGGTCCTCAGGTCACACTCAGGGATAATGATCACTTCATCTAGGGTGACTAGTCCTTTTCCTTTCTTCTTCTTCTTCTTACCTGGTGCTAGAGGTGATTTCTTCCCAATAATAACAATAGTTTTATCTCTAGATTTTGGAGTATGCTTCCCAGTTAACACACATTCTTCCTTGCTCCTCGGTAGCTGTAGTCTCAGCTGATATAGTAGGAGTCTCAAATGTGGTGTCAAGTGGGATCACCTTAATTTCCTTTGTTTCTTCATTTTCCTTTGCCTCAATGGAAGGTGCCTCTGTTTACATAGGCTCATTTGTCTATGGAGGTTTCTCTATGTCTTGATTCCTTGTGATGTCTTTTTTTTTCTTGGGGTCTGAGCCATTGGGTTGTACTTGGGAAATAATTTCAGCTACTTCTGCAAGTATAGGAAGTTTACCTGGTAGTGATGTAAATAGACATTCAACATCTAGTGCTTCATCTTTATTTGGTGCCATATTTACATCTTCATCATCTTTGTCATCAGGATCATCATTTGTGATGTCTTCAATGAGTACATCGTCATCGGTTTTCTTCTCTAGTTGAATTTCAACTTTATCCAGTGTATAATTTGAAATACTTATCTCTTCCTTTTCCTCAGTGATATCAATTACCTCGATAACTGATATACCAGTGTTCTTTGATTTCTTTGATGTTCCCTCATCAATACAAATACCTTTACCTTTGGAATGGTGTCTCTTCTTAGACAAGTTTAAGAATGCTTCTTGCTGAACTTTTTCTTCGGCCTTCAAAATTGATGTCCACATAGAATCAGTTGTGGTATCCATATCTACTACATTTTCATCCATGATCATCAAGGCTCTATTCTTGATCATAAATTTTTCTTGGTATTTGGTCAAGTATTCACTAACTTCTCCAAAGCTTAGATGTGAGGTTGCCTAAACTAGAGAGCGTTCTCTCTTTCTTTTCTCGATGTCTAGTGCAATAGCCCATTTTTTAGTAATTTTGTCATCCAACCTCTTTGGTAATGCATAGGAAAATTCCATTGGAACTTTCTTGAATTTTATCATCATTTGGATGATGGCCTCTTCTATCTTGGTTTGATCTTCTTTTGACATTTTGTCAAATCTATCTAGTAAGGGATTAGTGAGATCTCCATGTTCAATTATGTCTTCAATAATTTCATCTATTATTTTTGCCTTGTTACTAACTAGTTGTAATTGATTGACGTCATCTTTAGTCTCAGTATCCTCAAGATCTTCTTTATTTCTTATCAATTTTCTCTTTTTCTTTGGTGCCTCAGCTACAACCTTGTTCTTTCTCTTGATATATTTCTTTATTTGTGTAGCTGCCCTCAATTTTGTTACTTTCTTTGCTTCTTTCTTCTCAAGTGATGAAGATTTAGTTGATGATCTTGTCTTCATACATTCTTGTACTGGTAACTACTTCTTTATAGGAATTTCAGGTGGAGGAACCGGTGTGGGATCTTCTTCTTTATCAGACTCAGTCTCCTCACTATCATATGGTTTGTTAGCTAACTGTAACTAACCTTCAGTTGCCTATTCAACTGGTTTCTCTTCAAATGTATCAGACCCATCTCCATATTTAGAAGTGAGATTTTTCTTCATCTTCTTTACCTTTCTAGATATTTTACTGATCTCTATATTTGTTGAAATTCTAGATTTGGCCTCTATATATACTCCGAACCTAGTGGCAATGGGATCTTTTGGTAGTGCAAGTAGTGCATTAATAGATTTCAGTGCAAAATCATGGTTCAATTCATATCCCATCGGTGTCAACCATTTTATCCTAGGTCCAACTGCTTTTATCAAAGTATAATCTGTGTTGACTACAAAGCATATATCATTCTCAAATCTTTGAACTAATTCCCTCAGAATTTTTCTTTTTTTATGCATTTTAGACTGAAACTCTTTGAAGTATGCATCAAACTCTATATTAAACATATCTCCTAACTTATTCATCATTTCATTGATCTATTTTGTTATCAGTATATCCGGTTTCCAATTTACTTTACCGATGCCAGCTACATACTTTTGTAGATAGAAAAATATGCAAGCAAGTAGTGATCCGAACTTACATGTATTAGACTTCTTTTTCCTTATGGTCTTCATATTCTCCTGAAGTTGATGAAATAGTACCTCGGCAAGATCAACCTGGTGACCTTTTACCATAATTTTGTGTGCCATGTCTAATGCGCTGCAAGGTACACTATTGAGTCTTCTCGATTAAAATAACTTGTAGCCGATCACATGTGCTGCAAATTTGACTGTTAGGTCTCTAATTATCAAAATCTTCAATGCTCGACCATCCCATTATGCTCCAGTATTCTTCTCAACATCCAGTCATGATGAACTACAAAAAGCCTTAGCCTTGTTGGTTATAGAGAGCCCAGTAACCCTATTGATCATTTTCTTGTTGACCTCTATCGATTTATCCAACCAAAATTTGTCATCATGATACCTGCTCAGAATGATTCTAATCCAATCTATTTTAAATGATTGTGGAAAGTGTATAAAACATGATAACCCTGATTCCTCAATCTTCTTGTGATTTTTTTTCAATTTTCCATCGGGGCCATAGAGTTTTTGATATGCTGCTATAGTTTCAAAATCTCCAACTTCTCCAATTTTGTAATGAATATATGATCTTAAGTATTCTATCAATAAAACCCTTTCTGGTATGCTTGAAAAAGCACCCATTGTATCTATTTATGCTGCAACCTTGGGATGTGGCTTAAACTTAGGTTCATCAAAATTTTCCCAAATGATTAGATTAACTTCCTCCTCAATACTTTGTGATTTTCTTGCAGATGATGTAGATGGCATAAATTGATTCTAGGGTTTCGGAAAGCAGTAGGATAAAAAGTGTTTGATAGCAAATGAGCTTACTCGGTATCATCAAAGAGTGATGTTGATTCAATTTAAAGTAGCCTTGAATCCTTGTGAAATCTTTTAGCTCGAACTCTGCTCTTTGAATTCTCTATTCTTCAAAGTCATAATGTAAAAATGAACTCTGTTCTTGTGTATTTATAGAATTTTTGATATTCCTCCTCAAACTTTCATGTAATAAATGCTTGACCTACCTTTTAGTACGAATAGCTGTCAGCTCAGTGACAACTAGAATTTTCATCCCCTTAGTTAACATAGAATTTCTTCATCAGTTGATACATATGCTTGGTTAACCTTACATAATGATTACCGATGGGTAACCAACTCTTGGTCTCTCTTTTACCAACTGTATAACATTGTTAGCTCATGACATATAAACCATAGTGCATCTTTATTCATGTTGATTTGGTATAAGTACATCATGCATAAGGAACTGTATGTAAAATGTGATCATTTGAAATGTCAGTCCCATACTTACCTATTTCTCCTTAAGTGAAAGTACCGATGTCACCCAATCCAGTGGATGAGGTTTCACCGACAACATTACTTGACTCAGCATTCTCATTAGATGCCTTCTTCCACATAGTGTTCCTTAACTTTGTGATATCTGTGATAGTATATCCACTTTCAAATATATGGTTTTCATCTGGTGCTCGGTCTCTGCAATTATTTCTTAAATGACCGACCCTATGACCGTGCATACAAGCCATTCTAGTGCTTGTCCATCTTCTTGATTTTCCAATTTGACTCTTTTTGTAACAATTTGCTTCAATGTGTCCATATCTACCACAAGCAGTGCAGTTAGCCCATGTATTATAATCCCAAACATAAGAGTTACCTTGTCTCTTTGGTTGATAGGGATTTCATTGTGTTTGTTGCTTAGGAGTCCATACTTGCTTCATCTTAGCCTTACACTCGTGTGCAGTGTATCCATGTTTATTGCACATATAACATATTTTCTCCATAGTGGTATTGCTAGCAAGATCATTTTTTTTAGCTCTACACTCATAAGCAGGATGTCCAAACTTACCACAGTAGGAATAATATCCATTAAAATTAGGAGTGACAAGAGGTTTACCTTGTGCTTTGCTTCTACACACATTAGAAGTATGTCACGGTTTGCCATAGTGATAACATGCCAACACTTTAGGTTTTTAATTTTGATTGATGTTGACTTGTTCAGCTTGTTGTGATGATTCTCCTTTGCCAGTGTAGCCTATTCTAGCTCTACCCCCAAATCTTCTTTGATTAGACAAGAAATCATCAATCTTCTTAGAAATGTCCTCAGCAAGTTTCTTCATTTCATTTTGTTGCTGTTGATTTTTCACTTTATTTCTTAGCTTCTCATTCTCTTCTTTGAGTCTTGCAACATCTTCTAGTCTTCTTGACAATTCTCCATTCACTCAGTTTATCTCTTGATTTATAGTCATCATTTGATTAGTTACTTGGAAATGACAATCAGTGAGTCTCTGTATCTCACTCTCTTTAGCTTGAAGTTATTCAGTCATATGTCTTTGGCCATCAATAGCTAGATTCCTTTCTTTCTTGGCTTGTCTTGCATTGTTTAGTGTTTCTATCATTCTCACCATCTGAGATTCTTGACTAATTTGTAGTGCTTTCACTTGATCAATTCAATGTTGATTTTTTTCAGATAAATCAATGATTATGCTTTCAGATCCATTAGAAATACTTCCAGAACTAGATCCAATATCTTCAAACATTTCATCAATAGGTTCTTCATGGTAACTAATCTCATTTTGTAGAATAGCTAGGTTCTTCCTTTCAACTAGTAATTTATTCAGTCCTTCCTTGGCTTGCTTATATTGTTCCACAAACATTTGCATTTGTATCTTCTGATTCTCAATAGTCTTGTCAAGCTTGTATCTCTCCATGAGTTAGATCTTTACCCTTGAATGGTTAAACTATTCAATAAGAGAACTGTGCTCTGATACCAATTGTTGGAACTGGGAGAGATAGGTACTGAGAGGGGAGGGGTGAATCAGTGCCTTCAAAAACTTTTACTTGTAAACCTTTCTGATATGTAATTGTAAATAGTAATAACCGACCAAAACAACTTGAATCTAACTTCATGTATCAATCATTCATTTAACTTATGAAAGTAAACAACATGACATCAATATGAAAATCACATGACACAAGTATTTTGGTAATGCAGAAACCCTTACTAGAAGGTAAAAACTATAGTGGAGATGACACCCACAAATTCTTCAATAGTGCAGATAGAAAAGGTTTTCGTGTTAGGGCTACAAGTTTGATCACTTCTGGTGATCTCACCCTGTTAGGAGTGACATGTTAGATCAGCTAGATCTACCTAGTTATAGTATTTTAACAACACTAATGAAGTGTGTACTCGGTTAAGATATTTCCATAAGACTGTTAAGTCTACTTTGTTAAGAGATTTTATCCAAAACTCTATTACAATTGTTAGAAAGCAATAGGCAATTATCTGCTATTTGACAACTCGTCTGATACAGGTCTATAAGCTCTGATAAAATATCACCTTACTTGTGATGAATCTCTGCTCTGAACTGCTCGATAGCCTCTGCTGATTCTACTCAATCTGAATTCCTCTGTACTCAGTTCTGCTTTGTTAACTGATAGACTTAAAGTTAGGCAATTGCTTCAAGTGCTCTGTGAATCATATATTAGCTCACAACAAAAATGATGAAAACACACAAATATATAGTGTTTTGTTTTTGCTGCTTTAACAAAATTAGGTTACACAACATAGTCATAACCCTAAGATCTACAGTGTACAATAATAACCTAGATCAACTATTACAAAAGATATGCATTGCATTAAATGAATATCATTACATTAAATGTTCCTTGATCTTGGTAAAATGTTTTAAAGTCCTCTTTAAAAACAAGAAAAATGAAGAATACCACCAACCTAGATCCAAGCTTATGGAAGAAAGTTGATGAAGAGCTTTTTCCACTTTCCAAAGTCCTCTCAAAAAAATAGCTAAGTCTCCAAATCTAGAGAGTGGGTGTCAAACTCTTCCAAAAGAAGAGTCCACTCTAAAAAGGCCTCCACACAATCTCCTAGGGATAGGATCTTACTCTCATTGGATGGTCTTCCCAAGTTTCTTACATGGTTTGCAAATATAGATTCCTAAAAAAGTTTCCCAAAAAGGTGGACCAAAGACTTGTATCATTATTGGATGAAACTCTACCCAAGGCCTTGCTTCAAAAGTGGATTTTTGGCCATTTTTAAAATCCAACTTTTCGAGGGGTCTTTTGGTCAACATGGGGTTGTCCTAGGAATAAAAATATGCCTTACCCATAGGTATATCAAGTGGGCTTACTAAAAATGGCCCTAACACTTCCATAGACACCTTTTAAGCCCCCCAAAAGCCCATGTAAAGCTCAAATTCGAAATTCATTGATATGACAAAACCTCAAGCTCCCTAACCAAGTGATTTTCATGGGGATCCTAAATGGTACCATCCTAGGTTGGTGTTCAACCCATACCGAAGTGGACATGTTATGGCCACAAGTACACACACAAGTGTCAAGTGACACAACCAAAAATGACACATCACAAGCCATGTGGCATATCCACTTTGGCACTCTCAACATAAATCACACTAACAATTAAACATATAAATTAAATAAATTCATGTACATTACTTTCACGAATTAAATATGATACAATGAGGTTTTTGCCTCTCACTAGAAGCAACCTTGGCTCAAACTAATTTTCACATTAGTCTCTGCGATGGTTCCTTGAATTTACCATGGCCTATTTCCCTGCACACTCAAGTCCAATATCAGTAGTCTAAGGAAATATACATGTAAATTCCATAACTTTCATAATCAAACAATTCTCAAGAAATTAATCATAATTAAGTCAAAATTTCACATGGCATAATCATTCATTTATAACTTACATAAATCTCATCATGAAATATACAATTCATCAATAAATTGAACTTGAAACATAATCATTGCATACATATATAATTTAATTTAATTTGCAAATTAAATATCCTCATGACATCATAATTCATTGATTAAATAGAATTAAAAACACACATGTAGGTTCCAAACTGATGTCTCAGTAATCATCATCCAAACATAACATAATGTGCATCAAACTACTAAAGTGATAAAAACATAACATAAAATGTCAAAAAAGCATAAAGCATCATAAAATAGTATCAAATAGGTCTATCTCAAATGCAAAAATCGAAAAGACTATGACGGGCTCGGGGTGAGGCCTCACACTTATTAAAAAATATTATCATTTTATTTTGTTTAATGTGGCCAGACATACACCTATTTGTTATATTTCTAGTCCTGATTGATTAACTTATTGAAAAATAGCTATAAATTTTAAACTATATTACATTTTTGAAATCCAAAATACGTGTCACATTCCATGATTTTCCTATTACAATAAAAATAAAAAAATTTTCAATTTGATAAAGTTTAGACTAAGTTAACATGGTCAAACACGAGAGTTTTTGTATTCTAGAAAAGTTGTAGAAGAAAAATCATAATTAATCATGTAATTGAAAATAAATTACAAAAAAATATGTGTCACATCCAGACATGATTCTACTACAGATATCTAGAATCTTGGAAAAAAAATTTATCATTTGATTGTGTTTAAGGTGGTCAGACATACACCTGCTTCTTATTTTTTCTTGAAATTTTTGTACTACTACATTGAAATTTGAAATTTTAAACATATAGAATAATTGTTTTTCAAAAAAGGCCTAGTATCTTAGAAACTAAATTCAATTTTCTATATATTCTCTTCTTACATATTTTTAATATAATATTTATAACTAGTTCAATTTTTTATGTAAATTTGCTTAAACTTGATTTTCTGAATTTTCATTGCCACTTAAGGGCCTAGTTTGGCATGCTCATTTGATCCTGCACATACCCTGTTGTTTGGAGTTTCTATGGTTTTGGGTATTTAGAAAACCCTTAGATATATTATTTTAAGCTTTTATTGAGACTTGGCATAATAGGATTATGAAGTCAAAATTTCATAGAAAAATTCATTATAGATCTCCTAGAAAACAAAAAAATAAACTAGCTTATAGTCCAATTATTATGTTTTGGAAAAATAATTTGTTCTATGGAAGAAAATCAATTTTGGTTGAAAAATGCATTCTGGGTAAAAACAAAATTCATTCTCTGGAAAAACACAGTCTGTTAAAAAAAATGCGTAGTACAAAAAATAATAAAACCTAGAAAAGGACAAAGAAGAGAAAAAGTCAAAATGTATTCACCTGGAAAGAAATGCATTGAAAGAATGTGTTTATCTTTAAAAAAAATATAATTTCCCTTATTCCATATTTCATATTTCTTTTAAAAAATATATATATATATCTATTTTGATATTCACATTTTTATTATAAAACGTGCTTAGAAATAAATTAAAAAAATATAACTAAAAAAAATATTTAAAAAAATTGTTATGGGGGCGGGGGCCACCACACCTCCCTACCCCCCTCTTGCGTACTGCTACCACGAGCAGTAGGTACTGCCTGCACAATACCTCACTGTCATGGGTAGTGGGTACTACGTAGATAGTACCCCTACCTACTTGGGTTGCGCGCATGGGCACAAGGTGTGGGAGTGAGTGGGGCCCACTCCCCACCCATTAACTTTTATAAATTAGTTTTTTAAAAAAATTTGTTTTAAAATTTATAAATTCCTTTTAAATTAAATAAAATTTATTTTAATTTTTGTTTTTTATTAAATACTTTTAATGTGTGATTTCTATTAATAGGTAGTTTTAAAATTGTATATATGTTAAAATATATTTTTAATAATATATATATATATATATATATATATATATATATATAATTATTATTTTTTAAAATGCAATTAGATTTATTTTATTTTATTTTTACTTTTTTAAGTGTAGTATATATATATATATATATATATATATATATATATATATATATATATATATATATATATATATATATATATATATATATATATATATATATATATATATATATATATATATATATATATATATATATATATATATATATATATATATTGGGATTGATGTGTATTTAATAGCTTTTCAAAACTATAGAATTAAGGGAACGAACTTTAACCCTACATGTGACCTCTAGTGAACCAGTTAGTTAATTGGATAAATGATTTACGTATTTATTGTAAATGGGCATTTTTATCAAATTGAAACTATTAGAGACTTTAGAGAGCATTTTTATATTAGCATAGTTTTAGTGATTTATGGAATCTAATTCTCTTAGTGATTAAACGTTTATGTCTATGGAATTTGTTATGTCGTTGTTGGACTTAAATGCATATTAGTTCATTTTTTAGTTTTTTTTTAATGTAAATGGTATATTCTTTCTTGAGTGTTTTCTTTTGCTTAAATGTGTCAATGCGGTATTAGATGACCTAGGAGGAATATAGAGGCTAGGGTATGAGTCTTATTAATGTGTATTTTGTCTTATGATATGGTGTACATGTATTATGCTTTATCACGCTAAATTGACCATGTAGGCACATGTTATATTTGTTAGATTAATTGTGTGTTGTCTTTGATGTCACACAAATGTCATATTATTTATCAAGCTCAGTCGGTCAGCAAAGCATTTCCTAGTATTTACCGAGCTCAATCAGTCAGCAGGCGGTTTTCAGTGTCTACCGAGCTATCTCGGGTGTCAAACAAAAGTATGGTAGAAAATAGTGTTAACGGAGCTTCCACGGTTAATGAAGGAAAGTTAGTGTTTACCGAGTTCACTCGGTCTCCAAAGGATGTTGCAGAATTCATAGTACTTACTGAGTTCTCTCAGTCACCAAAGGAAATCTTTTCGGATTAGTGTTTACCGAGAAAGGTCGGCCTGGTAAAGGATTTTGTTAATTTGAGAAATAAAGTTTGATTATTCCAGCCGACTGTTGTAATGATTAGTAATGTTATTAGTGTCGACTTGACAATCTGAATGGACAATCTGAATGGTATATATAGAAGGTCAAGTTGTGAATTAAAAGTGTGGAAGTGAAAAAGAAGGAAAGTGTGAGCGAATTTTGAAGGATGATTAGATATCCTTGAGGAGCAGAAGAGATATATTTTGATCAGGAAGGATCTAGTGAAGTAGAATAGAGATCTGTATTCAGCAATTCAGTTGCATCATTATTCAGGTCATTTCATTGTTACTTTCTTACCATTGTAGCAGTGATTTCAAAATCTCCTAACCGAGTTGGTTTAACAACCATTTTGTAAATCCTCTAACAAGGTGACAGTTCTATTGAATTGTTTCAAGACCTCTTACAAGGCCACTCCTAATAGGGTGATTAAATCCTCTAACAAGGTCACACCTAACAGTGTGTTTTGTAACCTTTTATCGGGTTGGCTCCTAACAAGGCATCACTTCAGAAGAGTGATAAATAGTAACTAGTTACATTGGTGGTTTTTCCCATATTGGGTTTCCACGTTAAATTTGGTGTCTCTTGTGTTCATGTTATTTTCTTTATTCATGTATGTTAACCACTGATGAACGCTTAAGAACAGTTATAATTAATACTCACTACAATAACCAAGTTTTAGCATTTCTCTATATGTTTGCCGAATAACAGCAGCAAATGATTTAATAAGACATCTAAGGTATCTGTGGAAAGAAAATTTATGGTTAACTAATTCACCCCCCCCCCCCCTCTCTCAGTTACTACATCTATATTTCCAACAATTGGTATTAGAGCTTTTTGTGCTTGTAGGAAGGGTTTCAAGGACCTAAGCTAAAGATCAAGATGTCTTACAAGAGAGAAATTCCAAGGCTTAACAGAGATAACTTTTCAGCATGGCAAGGTCTCATGAGACTTCATTTGGCTTCCATTGGTGACTTGGGATGCAAATATATTGATCAAGAATATACAATTCCTACTGGCACATTAACTGTTGAAGGCATTGCAAAGAAAAAGAACCATAACACCATGATGATAGACATTGCATCAGCTCTTAGCTATGAATAATTTGATGAGATCAAAGACTAGACAACTGCTAATGAAATGTGGAACAAGCTGAAAAAAATTTATGGTGGTGATGACAATGTGAAGAGAGCGAAAGCAAAAAGCCTAAGAGGATAGTTTGATTAGATAAAGATGAAAGAAGATGAAAACATTGCAAAATATGTTGAAAGAATCAAGGTGAGTGTTAGTGCAATCAGAGCTTCTAGAGGAAAAATTGATGATGAAACTGTTATAAGTAAGGTTCTTAGAACATTGCTTCCTATCTATGCAATAAGAGTATCTACTATTCAAGAAAGAAGATGTGAACAAAATCACAATATAACTTTGGATGCCTTAGTTGGAAGATTCACAACTTTTGAATTGGATAACTAAGACAACTATGTTCCAACTTCTAAAAACATTGAATCAGCATTTGAGGCCAAGCTTTCACTTAAGAAGGGCAAGAAAATCCAGTCAGAAAGTGAAGAAGAATCAGAGGAAAGTTTAGATAGTGATCTTGAAGTTATTGAAGCATTACTTGCAAAGAAATATACTAGAGGCAGAGGTAAATACAAAGGTAAAACTCCTTTAATCTATTTCGCATGTGAAGAAATTGGTCATATTGCAGCTAGGTGCCCAAACAAGCAAAGCAAGGATGAGAAGAAAGGTCACAAGTACAATGGCAAGAAGAATTTCAAGTCATTCAAAGATAAAGGAAAGAAAACATGTTTTTTGGCTAAGGATTTTGATGATAGTGAAGAAGAAATTGTCTCCATTGCTGTAAAAGATGAATCTGATGATGATGAAGATGAGATGGCACTTATCTCCCATATAAGAAAAAATGATACATGGATCATAGACAGTGGATTCTCACATCATATGACTAGTGAAAGAACAAAGTTTAAACACCTTGAAGACTATGATGGTGGTAATGTAAGGTTTGGAAACAATGAACCTTGTTGTATAAAAGGAAGAGGACGAATTTCATTAACCAAAGAAATTGTATGTGATAATGCATATTGGGTTAAAGGACTAAAGCATAATCTTCTAAGTGTAGCATAGCTAATCAACATTGGATTCAAGATTGAATTCATGGATGGCAAAGCAAGACTGTTGGATGACAAAGGAAAATTGATTGGTTCAAGCAAACAAACCAAAGGTAACCTATTTTATCTTGATCTTGGTGAATGCTCATGTTTTATTGCTCAAATTGAAGAAAGTTGGTTATGGCACAAAAGGTTATGTCATGTAAATTTTGATAATATGGTCAAAATAAGCAAATTCAAGAAAGTAAGAGGTATTCCTACTTTGAAGAAACCTGATGTTGGTCTATGCAAGAATTGTCAGATTGGTAAAATGGGAAAGACTAGCTTTAAAAGTAAAAACTATCAATCTGAAGATATTTTGGATATTGTGCATACTGATTTATGTGGACCTATTGGAGTTGAAAGCTATACTGGAGAAAAATTCTTTATTCTCTTTGTTGATGATTACTCTAGAATGATGACTATTATGTATTTAAGAGAAAAATCAGAGGCATTTGAGAAACTCAAATGGTATCTGGCAAGAGTAGAAAAGGAAACAGGAAAAAGAATGAAGTGCTTGAGATCAAACAGAGGTGGTGAATTCATCTCCCATGAATTCAATAATTTTTGCATTGAAAGAGGAATCAAAAGATAGGTATCAACCCCAAGAAGTCCTGAGCAGAATGGAATAGCTAAAAGAAGGAACAGATCTATCATGGATTGTGCAAGGACTCTAATGATTGAAAAGAACATTTCTATGAAATACTGGAAGGAAGCTATTAGCACTGCAGTTCATACCTTGAACCAAGTATAGTTGAGGAAAGACACATTCAAAACTCCTTATGAGTTATGGTATGGCTATAAACCCAATGTAAGTTACCTGAAAGTATTTGGTAGTAAATGTTACAACTTAAAAGAATCTAGAAAAGGAAAATTTGATGTAAAAAGTGATGAAGGAATATTTTTGGGATATTCTTGCAAAAGTAAAGCATATAGATGTCTGAATTTGTCTACTCACAAAATCATAGACAGTGCACATGTGAAATTTGATGAGTTTGTAGAAAAGACTGAAGAAGAAAGAAAAAAGGAACCAGAGGATTACAAAAGATTTGTCTACATTGAACCTGATACATTGTCAGACACATCTATCAATAAGGAAACTGCATCTACCAAGCCCAATACAGTAACCGAGTCACAAGAAGAAATTCAAACTTAGTCACAAGAAACCGAGTCTCAACCTGAAGCTATCAAGTGAATATCTACTGAGCCCGAGCAAATTGAACCTGAAGATGAAATTCAAGAAGATGACAATGTAACTCATTCAAGAAGCAAGGATCCTATATTGGCCAAGTATGTCAGGAAGCATCATACAACAGATCAGATTATTGGAAACAAATCAAATGGTACTATGACAAGAAGTAAACTGAAAGGTACATGTTTACTTGTTGACTTTGAACCTAAAAATGTTAAAAATGCATTGGAAAATGAAAGTTGGATTGAGGCTATGAATGAAGAAATAGAACAAATAGAGAAAAACAAGACATGGACTCTTGTACCTAGGCCTAAAGACAAAAATGTAATTGGAACAAAATGGGTATTTAGGAACAAGCTGAATGAAGATGGTCAAGTATCTAGAAATAAAGCTAGATTAGTGTGTAAAGCGTATTCTCAAGAAGAAGGTATAGATTATGGAGAGAATTTTTCTCCCATTGCAAGATTAGAAGGTGTAAGAACTCTACTTGCATATGCAGCATATAAAGGATTTAAGGTATATCAAATGGATGTAAAATCTGCATTTCTCAATGGTATTCTTGATGAAGAAGTCTACATTGAGAAACCTGAAGGTTTTGTTGATCTAGACAAAAAGGATATGGTCTGCAAGTTACACAAAGCATTGTATGGTCTGAAACAAGCCCCTAGAGCATGGTATGAAAGATTACATAACTATCTTATTCAGATTGTTTTCAAAAGAGCTAATGATAACAGTAGTTTGTACATCAAGGAAGGACCAGATAATAGAATTGTTTTGGTAGAAATATTTGTGGATGATACTGTGTTTACAGGTAATGATGATCAGTGCAAAGAATTTTTAGAGAAAATGAACAAAGAATTTGAAATGTCTATGTTTGGTTAGATAAAGTTTTTTGTTGGTCTTCAAATTCAGTAGAGCAAGAATGGTATCTACATTACTCAGTCTAAATACATCAAGGAAATACTTAAGAAGTTTGGTATGGAAGATGCAAAACTAGTTGGTACCCCCATGTGTACTGGACTAAAGCTTACCAAAAATGATGATTCAAAAGAAGTAGATCAGACCTTATACAGATCAATGATTAGAAAATTATAGTATGTAGTTCATACAAGGCTTGATATTGCCTTAGCAGTTGGTATAGTAGCAAGATTATCAGCAAAACCAAGAGAAAATCATATGATGGCAATCAAAAGAATCTTGAGATACTTGAAAGGAACTGAAGATTATGGCTTGTGGTATAAATTTGGAGGCAATCTAGACTTAAAAGTGTTTACTGATGCTGATTAGGTAGGAAACATTGATGACAGAAAAAGTACAAGTGGTGGAGCATTCTTTCTTGGCAAGAGGTTGGTATCTTGGACCAATAAAAAGAAAAATTGCACATCCCAATCCATAGCAAAAGTAGAATATGTTGCTACAGCAGTAAACTGCTCTAATATTGTTTGGTTCAAATAGTTATTGGAAGGCATGAAGGTTGAGATCAAAGAACCAGTTGTTATATTTTGTGATAATACAAGTGCAATGAATATTTCAAAGAATCCAGTAATGCATTCCAAAACCAAACACATTGCTATAAAATATCACTTTGTTAGAGAATTGGTGTAGGACAAGGAAATCAGATTAGAATATATTCATACAAAAGAATAGATTGTAGATATATTCACCAAGCCACTACCTAAGGATGCATTCTTGTATCTAAGAGGTAAGTTAGGGTCATTCCCCTATCCGAGGCTCACTAAATGAAGTTTTAGTAATGCATCAACCAAAGCATATTAAAGATTAGTTAGTTGATGCAGCTTAGTTAAGGAATCATTGCATATGAATCAATACTCAAGGTACATTACTATTCACCTGGTATGTGTTGTCTTTGGCATGTGTTGTCAAAGAGGGAGAGTTTGCTGTCATATTTCAAGAAATTTTTGTAGATTTCTAAGAGGGAGAGTTTTTCAGTCAGAAAGTGAAGTTTTCTGACAAAGGGAGTTCTCATAGTTGAGAATCAAAATGAAGCTAAGGATATTCTCCTTACTCCATGTTTTCTATGAAATTTCATTGTGCTATGACATATTGTGTTGCCATCAATGCCAAAGAGGGAGATTGTTGGATTAATTATGTGTTGTCTTTGATGTCACACAAATGTCATATTATTTATCAAGCTCAGTCGGTCAGAAAAGTAGTTCCCAATATTTACCGAGCTTAGATGGTCAGTAGGCAATTTTCAGTGTCTACCGAGATATCTTGGGTGTTAAAGAAAAGTATGGTAGAAAATAGTGTTAACCGAGCTTCCACGGTTAACAAAGAAAAGTTAGTGTTTACCGAGTTCACTCAGTCTCCAAAGGATGTTGTAGAATTTGCAGTGCTCACTGAGTTCTCTCGGTCACCAAAGGAAATCTTTTCGGATTAGTGTTTACCAAGCAAGGTTGGCCCAGTAAAGGATTTTGTTAATTTGAGAAATAAAGTTTGATTATTCCAGCCTACTGTTGTAATGATTAGTAATGTTATTAGTGCCAACTTGACAATCTGAATGGACAATCCGAATGGTATATATAGAAGGTCAAGTTGTGAATTAAAAGTGTGGAAGTGAAAAAGAAGGAAAGTGTTAGCAAATTTTGAAGGATGATTAGATATCCTTGAGGAGCAGCAGAGATATATTTTGATCAGGAAGGATCTAGTGAAGCAAAATAGAGATCTATATTCAAAAATTCAGTTGCATCATTATTTAGGTCATTTCATTGTTACTTTTTTACCATTGTAGCAGTGATTTCAAAATCTCCTAACCGAGTTGGTTTAACAACCATTTTGTAAATCCTCTAACAAGGTGACAGTTCTATTGAATTGTTTCAAGACCTCTTACAAGGCCACTCCTAATAGGGTGATTAAATCCTCTAACAAGGTCACACCTAATAGTGTGTTTTGTAACCTTTTACCGGGTTGGCTCCTAACAGGGCATCACTTCAGAAGAGTGATAAAAAGTAACTAGTTACATTGGTGGTTTTTCCCATATTGGGTTTCCACATTAAATCTAGTGTCTCTTGTGTTCATGTTATTTTCTTTATTCATGTATGTTAATCACTGATGAATGCTTAAGATCAGTTATAATTAATACTCACTGCAATAACCAAGTTTCATCATTTCTCTGTATGTTTGCCGAATAACAACAACAAATGATTTAATAAGACATCTAAGGGATCTGTGGAAAGAAAATTTATGGTTAACTGATTCACCCCCCCCCTCTCAGTTACTACATCTATATTTCCAACAATATTGTATTGTGAAAATGGGTATCTTGTATTTATTTTTGGTTCTTGGGTATGATACTAGAATTGGGATTACTTGGTTGTATACCTATGTTAGATCTATGTGGAATCTATGAGCCTAGGGTAGGTTACCTGGATGTGTATTAGGGGGTGGCTTACAATAACTAGTGTCGAGGCCTACAAGTCACTACTAGGATCACTTATTGTAAGTAATTTTAATGAAGTGATAAGATAATATGACTTTGAGAGGTATTGAAATGAACTTAATAAGATGTGTTTCCTTACCCATGCTTGAGTTCTAGTATCGACTAGGAAGGAGGATGAGATGATGCTTTCCACCTTGAGAAGTGTGTGTCTAGCATAGTTAATGCCTTTGTCTATATGAGAGGTCATTGATACCATGTATGGTCACTTGAGTGCCAAGGTACAAAGAGATTGCAAGGATGAAACTTAAGGGTTAGAAGTACATGATGACACCTTCCTATGCATAGTCTAGTTATCCTACATGTGTCGATTGCCTCTGGATTAGTGAGTCTTATCTGTCACTATCTTTTGTACACCTAGAGTTAGAGAGCTTTCAAGATCCCCTTTCTTAGTGATTTCATCTTTCTTTGGTATCGGTTATCTGAGTGGGGTCTATTGTTATCTCCTCAATAGGGTGGGGTGGACCTTTGTGGATCCACATGGACGGGTGGTAGTGATTCTTTTCCATTTGAGATTTTATGTCCTTGTTCTAGTGCTTGATGGACCTTCTATAGTTGGGTTCTTTATGATTCTTCATTGGTGGAATTGTTCTTATCTTCATTCATTGTAATCTTGAATTAGAGTATTGCATGTGACACCTAATATGGATATTGTACTATTATTGTTAGAGTGATTACTACATACCCTTCAGCATGTGCAATGGATGTGAGTTTATGTAGGTTTCATGGTTGTCCATGAGGATTGTAATTATTGATGTAAGATGTATTTGTTATATCTATGATATGGAATATTTTGTTATGGTTATTTAGATGAGTTCTATTCTTACACAATTCTATGTCATGGGACCCTTGAGTTTTGTAATCTATGTTAGTTTTTGTGTTAATGTGAGTAAATGATTGTTTCTTTTGTATTAATGTTTATCTTGTAATGTAAACTTTAAAAAAAATTATTCATCAAACTTAGTATCATGTTCTAGGTTAATCTCTCTTGGTTTCCCTAGCGGGGCATTACATGTCAGTATTGTTTCGAGAGTTTATGGTTTTGTAGGAAAACTGCATTTTTTGTCATATAGTTTTCCATAGAAATTAGGATTTTCATAAGTATTGTGAAAAATTAGCTGCATTTAAGAGAAGGAATTGACAAGAAAAGTAGGGGAACAATTTTCACTATTTACACAATTGCTGCATATTTTTTGATATCAAAAGGTGGCCAGGTTCATCCTATAAAATTTGTATTCTTTATCATTTGGGGATTGGCACTATAGGACATAGTGACCTGAAGGATTTTTCAATGTGTTTTGAACTAGGATAAAAGGATCCTCTCTTCCCAATGAGTTTAATTTCCCAAAATATTTGATTAAGAATGAGTTTAATAAATATGTGCAAGAGGAGAGGAAAGAGAAATGCATTTCCTATGGTAAAGTTTCAAATATTGTCCTAAAAATAGATCAAAATTATGATCCATTAAAGACCTTCAATCCTTTATTTGTGAAGATGAATACGTTGGAAAATCATTTTCATGAAATTATGCTTTCTCTTAAGGAGAATATGGCTAGATTGTAAGGAAATAATACTAGTGAGGTGACTCCATGGAAGGAAGTTCCAACACCACAAATAAGAACTAGGCCTATAGTTGCAGTACCTCAACTGACACATGATACAAGTAAACAAGAAGAAAATAGGTCCACCTACTTACCATATCGGAGGGAAATTCAAAGAGTGTATAAAAGGGTAAGAGATGAACTTGTTAGTGATAGTGATAGTGATGTATAGAGCAGGCGTAGTGGGGGTTTCTGCAATACTTGGAAGAAGAGATTAGTAGCACCAAATTATCTAGAAATTGTAATAAATCAACTACTAAGCACATAGAAGCCCTAAAAACACCAGATATGAAGCATGAATGGTTAAATAAAAATAACTAATAAAAAAAAACCATTCAATACTCTATGCTTTTTTTTCTTCTCTTTTGTTTGTTGATGTGTGGCACCCAGTTGTGATTGTGGTAGCACCTTGAATCAAAGATCCAAGAAAATATGATGAAAGGATTTATTGTACATAAGTTCAATACAAAATTGAGAGCTGAAATTATTAAGAATGAAGGTTTCTTATATAGATTTTTAGGAAATCCACATATGGTTGAGCTTGGTTCTGGGAAAGTAGATTGGATAAAAAGATAAGTCAAGATTTGGGAAGATTTGGGTAGCTTTCCAAAAAAAAAACATATTTAATTCTAGTTTTACTAAAAAAGTAGAGAGATAAAACATGAGATAAAGATGAGAGGATTTATTTGATTTTGAGAGATTAAAGTTCCAAAATTGAATTTTCAGAAAGAATTATTTTATGATGAAGCTGATTTGATTTTCAAAAATTATTTTCTCAAATTTTGAGGATTTTTTAGAAATTATAATTGCCTCGTATTTTATATTTTATATTTTACATTTTTTGGAAGTTTAATTGAATTAAAAATTCAATTAAATAAAAAATACAAAATTAAAATGAAAATAAATAGAAATTAATTCTAGAAATAAAATTAATTGAAATTCATGTGAAATTAAATTAATTTGGAAGAATAATTAACTAATTTGAATAATTAAATTTAGATTATGGGAAATAGGAAATTGAATTAAATTAACTAATATAGATCAATTAAATAAAAGTAATTTATTAATAAATTTAATTATTTAATTAATATTAGAGCGATGATTAAATGATTAAAAGATTAAAAAGATTGGATTTTTAGAAGAAAATAAGATGATTAATTAATGATTAAATAACCATTAAATTATAGAAGAATAATTAGTCACTTAACAATAGCTCACAATTATGTCCATTTTTGGTGTCTACATTTGTCCCTCTTTGATACAATGTAATTATGTATGTTGTGTCAAAGAATAACTTATCAGGTCATGTCCCAGCTTGCCCTAGCAATAGTAGGTGGATTTATGCCCCCTCAACAAATTAAGAGAAAAAATATGTCAGATGAACATTAATTTGTTGATAATGTTATATTTTTATATGATGCTGATGCATTAACGGATGCTATGATTCCTATGTGAAAATGTAACAAATGCATTTCTATATTTTTTGTATTTTCTATACAAATTTATGAATAATTATGTATGCAATACCTATGATGATATTATAAGTACTATTAGCACTAACAAAATTATTTAGAGGAAAATTAGTTAGAAGAAAGAATTAGGAGAGATGAATTAGAAGAATTGAACTTATCCTATAATCGTGAATGATGTAATAAGTCGTTGCTGGATATTTTCACCATTTTTATCATCATGCCTTATTGAAAAGAAAGAGATATGAATGCACCCAAATATTGACCATTTGGATGTTGCTACTATCTCTATTGAAGCAACAAAAAAAAAAAGGAATTTTAGGCGTCTTTCTAGGTTTCTATGCTTGGAGTCAAGGTATATGCAATGCATCACAATCTTGTATCATTGTGATACCTTGTAATTAATATTTGATAGATATGTGAAGGCTCTTATCACAAATACCCTAGGCACACTTGCATTACAACTTCATTGCAAAATTCCACAAAAAAACAAAAAAAAGAAAAACTATTGGCATTGTTGCAGCATATGTTGTTGGCATTCATTGTTTTGTCATTGATGTCAACAAATGTTTTAGTAAGGGAATCAAGAAGTTGCAGATAGACTAGATAAACATGTTGCAAATAATTTTATGGTTAATATACAACAACCTAGCTCCTACAAGTTGAGATTTATGTAGCATGACATGTTTACTAGTTGAGTTCATGTTCACATGTGTATATGGTTATTTTCTCAAGTTATGGAGGAATAGGCAAAAACTAGTTACAGGGTTAGTGACTAGAAAAATCACAGAGTTGGTCTCACTAGTTGTAGTATAACTTTAATGAAAATATGAATTAAATTTTGCAAGCTTCAGGAATGATAGAAGACACATGAGAGAGTCTACTGTGTGATTATAGAGTACTAGTGTGATTGGTGACATCATCTGTGGCACATACCTCAGTGAAAATTTATTTGGAAGTTGACCCAGGACTGTAGCATGTTCTTAAATTGTTAAGAATAAATTAGTGTTCTGGTTGACTATTTCATTATTTATAATCATTGTAATATTGTTAAGGATCTCATATGTAACCTCGCATGGGTCTAGGTAATGTTTTATGGGAGAGGTCCTATAATTGGACAACCTAGGAATTATGAATGTAACTTGTACATAAGGAAGTATTTCCTTATGATTGGAGAAAATATGAAGATGTGAGAGCTTGCAAGATGCAAGGACTGTTGATGTAGAGAAAAGGTTGTGCATTAAGCCACAAGGAAGGGACTATTTTGGTAGATGTTACTTCTATAAGTTAGTTCAAATAATATTATTGTAAATCTTTCAGATCTTTGGATAGTGAGTCTTGAAGGTGGACTTAACCATCCTTTGGTTATGTGACCAGGCTAGGAGCCACTTGTAAATTTTTTTAACATGGTTGTTGCTCCTAATAGGGTTTGTCCTCTAACAAGGATTTTTATATTGTACTTAATCATCTCCTCATAGGGTTAGAACTCTTTGTTAGGTTATTATACTCATAAAATAATTTTTGGGTACCATCCCCACCAAGGTTTTTCCCTTAGCAGGGTTTTCTTCAAAAAAATATATTAGTGTTATTGTGTTCTCATGTGTTATACTTGTTTTTCATTATGCATAAGGTTTCTATTTTTAATTAAGTTTAATAAGTTTACATCAACTGATTCACCCCCATGTTAGTTTATGGGGACATTTTTATTATAAAAATTGGTATCAAAGCTATTGGTTCTCTGAGAGAAACCTTGACCACTTGAGGAAAAAGATCAAAGATGTCTTACTTTAGGAAACAAAATCCCATGTTTGATGTAGAGAATTTTGATGCATGGAAAGACAAGATGAAGAATAATTTGTTTTTTTTTAATTGGGATTATTGGCTAGTGGCTAATAAAGATCTAGTACTCAAAACTCAAGATGAGTTGGAAGATCTTTCTATAATTGATGATGAAAATAAGATGTTTTAGTACAACATGGTAGCCAGAGAAGCACTGATAAGTGCATTATCTAAAGGTGAACTATCTAAGATCAGAGATCTAGAAAAAGAACATCATATATGGAAAATATTGATAGCTTTGTATGAAGAAGACATATACACTAAAGGAGCCAAACTTTAGAATTGGAGAATGAGGATGGAAATACTTCAGATGAAAGAAGATGAAACAATAAGGATGTTTGTTCAAAGTGTTATAGAATGTGTGATCATGATCATAAACAATGGAGGAAATTACACTAAGGATGAAGTCATTTCAAATATTATGTGACCTATGAAACCAACGTACAAAACTAAAGTGCATGTCATAAAGGAGATCATTCCATTGACTAAGGATTTCAAAAGACAAATGTTAGTGTGCAAGCTAACAAAATTTTAGACCTCAAAACTAAAGGAGGCTTTAAAAAAAGTTGGTACAACATTCAAGGCAATAGTGCATAAGAATAGAAAAGAACGAAAAATTCTTTTTGATTCCAACAGAGTAAGTAAATAGAGAAAATAATTGGGAGGAAATTGAAGAACTGGAATACAATGTGGATGAAAAACTCCTAGCCATGATTGTAATAAGAGAAAGGAAATTTAAAGGTAAGTTTGAAGGAAAATTACCTTTAAAGTGCTTTAATTACAATAAGGTTGGTCATTTTTCTTCTCTATGTCCAACTAGAATTCCTAAACATAAACCTAAGTATGGTAAATATATGAAATACAAGGAGTGTTACTGTATTAGTGATGATGCATCTAATGATGATGAAGATATAAATGATATACTTGATTTTTTGGTAATAAAAGAGGAAGAACCTATCTATGAAGAAAAATAATTGGTATCTTATGTTGAGAAGAGAGTCAATTGGATCATATATAGTGGGTGCTCTAAACACATGACTGGTGATAAAGAATTTTTTTTGAGTTAGGAAAGTATGATAGTGGTGTTTTCAAGCTTGCTTCCAATACTCTTAGTACAATCATTAGAAGGTGATATATTACTTTGGATGGTAAAACTAACATTGATTATGTTTTGTTTGTTGATGGATTGATACATAATCAATTGAGTGTTGGTCAATTAGTTGACAAGGGTTATCATCTACAATTCAATAATGAACACTGTACAATTAGAATTTCTAGAGGAGATCTGATTGCATATAGGACAAAGACAATGGGTAATGTCTTTCAGTTGAACTCTACTAAGGTAAGTTGTTTTATTGATGAATTTGATGACAATTGGATATGTCATAAAAGTTTTTTTCATATAAACTTTGATAATATTGTGAAGGAAAGAAACACTAATGTTGACAGAGATCTACCTAAGATTTTGAAGCTAGTTAACACAACATGTAGAGAGTGTATTATGGGAAAGAAGATAAGAAGTAGCTTTGATAGAAAATATTTTTCATATAGAAACAAGTTAGATCTGATTCATATAGATCTATGTGGACCTACTCAGACCAATTCATACTTTGGTGATAGGTATTTCCTTCTATTTAGTGATGATTATTCTAAAAAGATGTGGGTAGGGTTTCTTAGAGAGAGATCATAAGCTTTTAAAATATTCAAGATTCTTAAGGAAAAAGTGGAGAAAAAGAAAGGGTTGAAGATCAAATGTCTGAGATCAAACAAAGATGGTGAATTCATAGCAAGTGAATTTAATACCTTTTGCAAAGAACATGGAATATTGAGACAGACATATGCACCTAGAACACCATAGTAGAATGATGTATCTACGTGAAGAAATAGTTCATTTCTTGATGCTACAAGGACTATGTTGATTGAGGGAAACATTTCACATATGAATTGGAGAGAGGCACTTAATATCATAATATATACAATGAATAGAGTTCAGGTTAGAGATGGTACTAGTAAGACACTATATGAGATTTTGTTTGGTCATACAACTACTGTTAAGTTTTCAAAAATTTTGGTAGCAAGTACTATATTAGAAGGGATGATAGCATAGGGAAATTTGATGAAAGGACTGATGAGGGCATATTCTTTAGGTATTCTAAAAAGATTAAATCTTATAGATTCTATAATATAAGAACTAGAAAGATGATTGAAAGTGAAAATGTTAGGATTGATGAAAATTTTCAAGTACATGAAAGACCTTGCGAATTTAATTCTCATGTCTCGGAGTGGGGAAGAAGGACCAAATCAAAATAATCTTTAGTAAAAATCAAGGCCATAATGAAGAACAAGGACAAGAAACAAATTAGAATCAATCACAATAAATTTAAATGATAGATATGAATCTAGATGAGAAAACATAGTTGTCTAGGACACCTAAATATGTGCAAAGGAATCATCCACAGAACAAATTCATTGGAGACAACACAAAAGGCACTAGAACAAGGTCGCAAACTAGGGGATGCAATCTATTTTATTTCGTAGGGTGAACCAAAGACTACTGATGAAACATGAAAAGATGAATCATGGATCAAAGAAATGGAAGAAGAATTGGATTAGATAGAAAAGAACAACACTTGGGAATTGGTTCCTAGACCTAAAGACAAGAATGTTATTGCAAAATGGGTATTAAAAAATAACATGAATGAAGATGGTATTGTGACTAAAAAAAAGATAGATTGGTATGAAAGGGATATTCACAACAAAAAGGAATTGACTTTAAGGAAACTTTTGCACTAGTTATGAGATTGGAAGTAGTTAGGTTAGTCTTAGCCTATGCTCCATATAAGGATTTTGAGGTCTATTAGATGGATGTCAAGTCAACATTTCTTAATGGTGACTTAGAAGAATAATTTTACATTGAGGAACTTGATAGTTTTCCTCTATCAGGTAATGAAGGCATGGTTTGCAGATTGAAGAAGACACTATATTATCTGAAACAAGCACCTAGAGGTTGGTATGATAGATTGGACATGTATTTATTATATCTTGGTTTCAAAATAGGTAATGCAGATTAAAATTTATAATTGAGATGCAATGATGAATGCATTTTAATAATATAAGTCTTTGTTGAAGATATTATATTTAGAGGTAATGATGCTATTAGTAACAAGATTGAAAAAGAGATAAAGAGTGAATTTGGGATGTCTATGATAGGGGAGATAAAGTTCTTCCTAGGATTGCAAATAAATTAGAGCAAGAATAGGATTTTCATATCTCAAACCAAGTATCTTAAGGAACTTCTAAATAAATTTGGCATGGATGATAGTAAACCAGTTGGAACTCCCATGGTAACAAGGAATAAGTTGTCTACTTCATATGAGACAAAAGGGGTACCTTACGTAGAATAAAAATCAATGATAGGATGTCTTTAGTATCTAACACATAATAAACCTGATATTACAAGTGTAGTTAGAATTATTGTGAGATTCCAAGGATATCCAAAGGAAACACATGTTGTTGCATTCAAGAGGATATTAAAATACCTAAAAGGAAAAATTAATTTTTGCATGTGGTATGATAGGTAAAAATACTTTGCATTAGAAGAATACAATGATGTAGATTAGGTATGCAATGTAGATGATAGGAAAATCATAAGTGGAGGAGCCTTTTTCCTTGGGAAGAGGTTAGTTTCTTGGTTAAGAAAAATGAAAGACTGTATAACTCAGTCAACAATTGATCGGAGTATCTCACTACTACAATTAATTTCACATAGATTGTTTGGATGAAATAGATGTTGAAGGACATTGGTGTGAACTTTGGTGAAACCATTATCATACATTGTGATAATAGGGTATGTGCAAGATCATGAGGGGCCAAAAATGGGGATGTGAAAAATATTCACTTTTCACTCATCCAAAAGCACATGAAAGCGCTTGTTGACTTTTTAGTAGGCCTGGGTGTCAGTACACCTGGGCAAACTTGCCACTAAAACACAAGCCTAATCAGGTACCCGATATGAAATCGGGTACCCGATTTTGCTGAGTATGAAAAAATGGCGGGAGTATATGAAAAATTTGAACTTTTGAATCGAGGAAATTGGGTACCCGATTTTGCCAAGTATGAAAAAATGGCCAGAGTATATGAAAAAATTGAACTTTTGTATATAATGTTTAAATATGTATTATATATATAATTATATATTAATTTATATATTTTATATTATAATATCTTAGGGGTTTTAAATTGTATGTCATTTATATTTTATATTATATA
>BSBK01002649.1:0-5000 GCA_027943335.1 Chamaecyparis obtusa | reverse complement strand
TCGTAGGAGAATTCATAGATTTAGAAGAAAATTTTGTGTCTTCTTCTAATGTTAAAAAATTAATCAACATGGAATTGGTCTCTCAAAAGATTAATCTTATTAAGATCATAACCAACCAATCAATTTATCATCCAAAACCTGAATATTATAATGGTCAGATTCAAGATATATTAACACCATGGTTTCCAAATGATCAAAATAACCTAGATAAGAGGAAGCTTCCTTCTGAGAAAGGGTACAAAGATTATTAGAACACTTCTAATAGAAACATAATTATTAATATTGATGAGGTTAGAGGAGGTTTCAACATCTCTGAGAAGACTCTGAACAATGAACATATTAGTGTGGATCAAGTTCAAAATGTTTGTTGTGATATTCCAAAGTTAGAAGAAGGGGAAATTGTGGTAGTAGAGCCCGAGAGATGCCTAGAATGAGATAATGAGGTTGTTTTGGAGGATAATGACCATATGTTGGCACACCAAATAATTTTTTTTAACCAAGGAAAACTTGGAGGTAGTAGAATTCAAGAATAAAATTAGCATCCCTCATCCTACAGAGGTAGAGACTGACAAGAATATGCAATGGAATTTGAATGATCCCATGATTGATGTGAAATATGGGCACATGGAGGATAGGATAGTAATAGGGAAGGAAAATACTAAAAGGGCATGTCTTCAACCACCTATGGAGGAATTAATTGGGACTGAGGTGCTTAGGTCATAGATCAGAGAAATCAGGGCTCTTGAGGCAATGGTTGATATGGAGAATAAGGAAGCTCACCCTGATATAGAGAACTTAGGGAAATTAGAGGTGGCATTGGATGACAGAAATGGATTTTAAGTGAAAGACCTTAATACCTCCAAGGAATTTTATTACAAGGTTATCATGAGAGAAGAAAGAATTAATGTAAGTGATATTCGTAAAGGAGAAGAGAAGTTAAGAAAGGATATTCTAGAGACAGTAGTTCAAAACATAGCTAAGGATTTCATGACTTCAGAGGAAAACAACAAGGAGAAGGAAGTATAATTCATCAGTAGTAAGTCTTATGATATGAAACATAGAGAAAGGGGAAACTTATATAAGCATGGAGAAAGTAGTAAGCATGAGAAGGAAGAAATCCAAAGGTGAGCACTTTAAGACAAAATTAAATCAACAATCAATTGTGGTATCAAACCTTTCTCCAAATATAAATGAGGCAGATCTTTGCCAAGAGGAATTGATGAGAAAGCTAGAAAATAATATGGTTATACTAGGAGGACTTTTGGAAGAGATTATTTATGTTCATGATGAGGTTAGAGAGGAGTTAAATTGATGGCACAACCTGAAGGATTAGAATAACACATTACCTCAAAAACCCCAATAGAGTAATGATATAGTTTTGAGGCCACCTGAGATAGGAGATGGAATAAAATTTCATAATAATTTGACACATGTAGAAGATAACCTAGCCTTAGCTCTGGTTAAGACATCACATGAGAATAAATAGATTCCTATGGAGTTAGAGGCTGTTTACAATATTATGGGAATATATCAGGACTTAGATGAAGAATTTATTAAGGAGGAGGGTAACAGGTGGGATCTTTGAACAACTGAATGAAGACTATCCATTCATTCACATAAAGAGTAAATAAGGAGTTAGAAGGAGAATCAAAGGTAGAAGAGGAAGGGCGTGTTTATAAACCAGTCATATAGAGGGAAAATAATGAAGGTAAATTAGGTATAGTTGAGACTTATGATGGGATAGGAAGTCCAAATTATGGGAAGATACATAAAAAAAGAGGTAGGAAATCATTGGTTGATCTAAAAAAGAAGGATGGGGAAGCTGGAAATCAAGCAAAAATTACCAAACTATTTTATGCAAGGAAGGGGAAGTTCCTTCCCAAGGCGCAATGAAGATTACTACGTGGAATGTTAGGGGTCTAAATGCCCCTAACAAACAATGCTTGTTAAAGTGTAATTTCAATATAATGGAATAAAAATCATTCTTATTCAAGAAAATAAATTAAATAATGTTGAAGTATCTAAACTTAGTAAGAAATTTGGAATATGGCAAACAAAGTTTGTAGATGTGGAAGTAGCCTCTGGTGGATTAATCATTTTGTGGTATCCTAGGAAAGTCAAATTTGAAGTAGTCATTAAGAATACCAATTGGATGGGGGGGTTGGGTACGTAGTGTTAAGCACCCTCTTAACATTTTCTTGATCAAAGCCCATGGTCCAATCAATAATAACAATTAAAAGAGCTTATGGACATAAATAGGAGATTATTGGAATAATCATAGGGAAAGGAATTATATACTTGGGGGAGACTTCAATGCGATATTGGATATACGTGAAAAAAGTGGTGGTATACAACATGATTCACAATCACTTAATAATAAAGATTTCAAAGAATGGGTCTTAGGAAACAACATCCAACGTGATCAATGGCATCTTCACTTGGAATAATCCCAGAGCATACTCTAGTAATATGACACTTGTTTAAACATATATTGTGGATGCACAAAACAAAAATATGTAGATGAAGAAACCAAGTGAATTGAAAATCATGTCAACACTGTATAAAGAGCCAAATCCCTATCATATGACATGAAACTACTGTAACTGGTCATGCATTCGAACAATCTGAAATCAAATTTACATTAAATTTCTTAATGTTGCCTTTGAATCAAAAATTTTGTTGCCAACCAAATATGAGTGATCCAACGAATAGATGATCACAAACATCAAGACCCCCACAATGTTCAATGAGTACAATCCATATTTTGGCACCATCACAATTATTCTAGACCAGATTGTCTCACCCTCAAAATGCATGATAGGAAATCCAATTGGCACCTAATCATGCATTTTTGTTAGGGGCATCTAAGACCTTAACATCCATCAGAGGACTATCATTTTCCTCCAAGGGAGGACACAAATCCCTTGGATCGAGTGGGGTAGGATTTGATTGAGGATTTGTCCTTAACTTTTTCATTTCATTACACTTATACTTGTTTGTTTTATGGCCCGTTCTTTTTCTAAATGGCTCTAAATTAGGTATAGTTGAGACTTATGATGGGATAGGAAGTCCAAATTATGGGAAGATACATAAAAAAAGAGGTAGGAAATAATGGTTGATCTCAAAAGAAGGATGGGGAAGCTGGAAATCAAGCAAAAATTACCAATCTATTTTATGCAAGGAAGGGCAAGCTCCTTCCCAAGGCGCAATGAAGCTTACTACATGGAATGTTAGGGGTATAAATTCCCCTAACAAACAACGCTTGTTAAAGTGTAATTTGAATATAATGAAAAAAAAAGAATTCTTATTCAAGAACCAAATTAAATAATGCTGAAGTATCTAAAATTAGTAAGAAATTTGGAATATGGAAAACAAAGTTTGTAGATGTGGAAGTAGCCTCTGGTGGATTAGTCATTTTGTGGGATCCTAGGAAAGTCAAATTTGAAGCAATCATTAAGAATACCAATTGGATGGGGGGTTGGGTACATAGTGTTAAGAACCCTCTTAAATTTTTCTTGATCAATTCCCATGGTCCAATCAATAATAACAATAAAAAGAGCTTATGGGCATAAATAGGATATTATTGCAATAATCATAGGGAAAGGAATTATATACTTGGGGGAGACTTTAATGCGATATTGGATATAAGTGAAAAAAGTGGTGGTATACACATGAGTCACAATCACTTAAATATTTCAAAGATTGGGTCTTATGAAACAACATCCTAGACATTAAAGTGATCAATGTCATCTTCACTTGGAATAACCGTAGAGAAGGCTCTAGTAATATGACACTTGTTTAAACATATACCGTGGACACACAAAATAGAAATATGTAGATGAAGAAACCAAGTGAATTGAAAAGCATGTCAACATTGTATAAGGAGCCAAATCCTTGTCATATGAGATGAAACTACTGTAACTGGCCATGCATCCGAACGGTCTGAAATCAAATTTATATTATTTCTAACGTTACCTTTGAATCAACAGTTTTGTTTCCAACCAACTATGAGTGATTCAACAAATAGATGATCACAAACATCGAGACCCCACAATGTTCAATGAGTACAATGCACATTTTGGCACCATCACAATTATTCCAGACCAGATTGTCTCACCCTCAAAATGCATGATAGGAAATCCAATTGGAACCTAATCATGCATTTTTGTTAGGGGCATCTAAGATCTTAACATCCATGTGAGGACTGTCATTGTCCTCCAAGGGAGGGCATGACTCCCTTGGATCGAGTGGGGTAGGATTTGATTGAGGATTTGTCCTTAACTTTTCATCTTCATTGCACTTCTGCTTGTTTGTTTTATGGCCCGTTCTTTTCTAAATGGCTCTAAATTCATCATTTTTGCACCTGATTGTGATATAACGGGCACTGATTAATAATATTGAACTCATCTTTGAATGTGTTTTGGAATGGGTCATCCTCATAACAATCGCTCCCACATATGGTTTCCATATCAGGGCCATTTTGGATTTCAAATTTAGATCATGATATTTAACTGTATTATTTTCCATAGTTTCAGCTTTACCCACAGGATGAATAAGACAATTACCTTTGCCTCAAGACATTCTGTTGTGGAGGGAGAGGACTCATTGGCCCCACATCTTTGGCATTGCACCTTTTTGGGGATCCATATTTTTACAATCAAAATATGACAATTAATTTTGAAATGTTTCCTGTTGTGGCACCACAAGAAAAAGAATTTTTGGTTTTCTTCTACTTCAATATGTTGGCTAGATTCTCCTGTGGATGTGATCAATGAAAATTCATTTGGGATTTTTTCAATTGCAAGAATTTTGATTTTTTCACATTTGACCGAATTGCCATCCCCCATGTCAATATCCATTGTTCTACCAAGAGAATCACCGATTCTCCCTAATACTCCCTCCAACCAGAATTTGAAAGGGAGGTTATAGAGGCTAATCTAAATCAGTTCGTTGTATGGTTCGTATTGGCACGAGTTGAAATTTGGGGACCCATTTTTAGA
>BSBK01002647.1:625000-891125 GCA_027943335.1 Chamaecyparis obtusa | reverse complement strand
TGTATACATATGTATATATGTATATATATGTATATATATATATTATATATATATATATGTACATATATATATATATACATATATATATATACATATATATATATACATATATATATATACATATATATATATATATATATATATATATATTATATATATAATTTTACTATTCTTTCATATTTCTTTATTAGAATATTAGCTTTAAAGGCTATTGAAAAGGATTTAATAAATAATGAATTTAATCATATTGCCATAAATATATAAATTCACTAAACTGAAATAATTATTTCTTTCATTTGCAAGTCTATTAATTTGCCAATATAGTAATCTAAGTTTAATGATTTATTATTTTAAACATACAATTCACGAAAGGGAAATAAAATATATGACAAGATTATTAATATCTATCTTTTTTTTTTTTAATGTCCATAAATCATTTCCCTAATTCATTTAAATCTATGAACTTTAAAATGATTTAAATTACTCTATATATATCAAAAAATATTAACCCTTTTAAAGTTTTATCAAATCAAATTCTACTTCTTCTAAATTTGGAATTTAACTTAATAACTTGAAATACCAAAAGATTAATTAAATAACATTTACAGGTAATTCCTCTTTAATACATCATATATGATTTAAATTACTTTGCAAATGAACTTTACATATAGGAGAAAAATTATCAATTAAAATCTTAACTACTATATTAAGGCAATATTTGATACAAAAAAAAATTGACTTTAATAGAGCATGTATAAAACCTTCCTTTCAACTTAATTTAAATATTGAATTGCTAATTACAACTTTGTAATACAAATTTCCCCTTCCTCAACATAGAAAGATAACATTATTAATACATCTAGAAATTATCATATTTTCCTTTCACAATATATTGAGAATTTGCAACTTAAAAGACCAGAGGTTATCAAGGAGTTACAACTTTCTCCTTATTGGAACTTCAAGATAATTTAATGAAATAACTTGTAGATGCAAAATTCTCCTAGACATGCTTGTACCTTCCAAGAACTTCTAAGAACCTGCAAATAAAACCTTGTAGGTTGACCATGGAGGCTCACCTCCCAACCTAGGCCTTTTAGGCCACCCTCGAGCTAGGGGTTTCAAGAACAATAATAGGGTACAAGATCATATCCATAAACAAAAAAACATGGAGACACACAAAAATAACTACCAACCAAGGTTGTACTCATAAACCTTTGAAAGGCTATGATAACATGGGTGAAAGTGGACCAAGAACCCTGAGCAGACAACCAAGATAATAGTAAGGAAATTATGTGCCACACATGGACACAAAATTCCTTTTAAAATCCACCTTATTCCATCCCTTTTTCTTAGGCAAAATTGACCACATGGAGCCCATAACATCCATGCTTATACTTCCCACACATGGAGAAGCTCTGCTCTATAAAGGGCTGCCCAAAATTCTTTCCCCCTCAAGGTTACCCATCCTTCCCATGGGAGAGTACACCTTGAAAACTCGCTTAACAATCACAATATAAATCAATACTAAAGTAAACACAATACTTTGCATCACAAAATAAGATACAATACTTGCATACCTCCATGGAAACCCATGGATTTGAAACAAACAACATAGAACTCGATTAAACTAACTAAAGATTCTACATACATGAAACATGAAATATGCTACTAGTTCTAGAGAAGATCCAACCTTAAGTCTAAAGATGAAGAGATGGAGTTGTGAAGCTTTCTCCTCCTTAAGCCTTTCCTTCCTTCTCCAATTCTAGTGGTCTATAAGAATAGAGAGTGGGTGATCAACCTTGCTTTCCTCACCCCATCTCCCTAAATAGGCTCTAGCCAAGAAAATATATGATTCCTGCATTAATGAGAAAGCCTCTAGACTTTTCCCCTTCCTTCCTAGGTTAAGGTCCTAATAAATAGCATTAATGGCTCACATGGGAAGGATTGAATACATTGTGCAAAATTCTCAAACTCTTCAATTTTTGCCACTTTAAAGAGGAGATATTTTAGAGGTGTCATAAATGAGTCACAAGGCTCTTAATGGGTTGAAAATGACCCCTAATAAGGTACCAAGTAGGGTGGTCAAAACTAACCCTAACTACTTTTTGAAAGCCTATTTGGACCTCCTAAAATCCACTTGAAGTTTACATCCAAATTTCAACTCTCTTGACCCAATCTAATCTTCTTAACTCTAGGGTTTGCATGGGTACTACACTAGGTAACCCTTGGGTCATGAATAGGTCTACCCTAGTTACATTTACTAGCCATGCCAACACATAAAGACATAGGTGTCAAGTGACACACACAAATTACATTAAGCATGACCCATTTAACTTTTAACATAAATAATTTAAATACAATCATATGACATACATTTACGAATAAAATACATAACAACGAGGTCCATGTCTCTTCATAGACAGGACCTTAGCATTACAGTGAATATACATAGGTTAGTCTCTGAAACCCCACATTTAATACCATGGTCAACTACCTGCACGTTGCACATATCAGTAGGTCCAATAAAATCCACATATAATCGTAACAGAATACATAATGTAACACACACACCACTTACATTTGCATTCCTTTATACATTGGAAACTTTAAACAATATCTGCATTTTGAAATATCTTAACATGTATATTGCACTCAATGCATAATAAACTATACCATAAGGATAAACTGCATAATTAACCATAGGATATCTCCTGAATAGGTTCACTTCAACATAATGATTAATAACATGGTACGGGATCTTATAGATCCTCAAAAATAACATATGTATCCAAGTACTTAAGAATCTCAAATAGTAACAACTAAAAACATAAACATGGAAATATAGAGCTAAGCTATGATGGTCTGGGTTAGGCCTCACACTAATAGATTTGAGGTTAATCTCTTAACCGGGTCACATCTAACAATGTGTTTTGTAATCTTTAACCAGATTGGCTCTTAACCAGGCGTACTTCATAACAGTATATTCCTTAGTGGGTGACAATTCCCATAGTGGTTTTTTCCAAATATGGTTTTCCACATTAAATATTGATATTAAACATTGTGGATGATTTATGTGAATGTTTTACTGGTTGATATAATTTATTTACTATTGTCGGTAAATAGAGAAGTGTGTTTCTACCGAGTAGTTACTGAGTTAATCAAGAAAAGTTTATAAAGGTATAATTGCTTAGGATTGCTGATTCAGCCCCCTCTCCGTAATCCAACAATTGATATAAGATCTATGTAATCTAAAGGGATAAGTTTAAAGACTTGAGTTAAAGATCCAAAGATGTATAGGAGAGAGGTACCTAAGTTGAACAAGGAAAGTTTCTCTACATGGAAAAGAAAAATGAAATTGTATCTTTCTGGGATTAGTGAATATGCCATGTATCTTCCAAATAATGAATACTCTCCACCAACCACAAGACCCTTGATAGTTGATCAAATGAAAGAAAAGAAGGAACACAACTTGGTTATGATAGAGATTTCTTCTTCTCTATCTAATGTTGAATTCAATGATATCAAAGATTATACTATTTTAAAAGAGATGTGGGACTTGCTCACACTTATCTATGGAGGAGATCAACATGTGCAAATCGCTAAGGTTGATAGGTTGAGAGGAAAATATGGTGAAATGAGGATGGAAGATGATGAGAACATCACACAATACAACAACCGAATCAAGGAAGTTGATAGTGCCATCAAAGGTTGTAGAGGATCACTGACTAATGAGGAAGTGGTAAGTAAGATATTGAGAACTTTATCTTCTAAGTATGCTATTAGAGTATCGAAAATTCAAGAGCTGAGATCTATACCGAATAATATTGTTACTCTTGAAGCCCTAGTTGGAAAGTTGACTGCTTTTGAGCTAAGTAACTTTGATAATAGTCTACCGACTATTGAGATAGCCTTCAAGTCATCTATGATCATTGGACCATCAAGAAAAGAAAGAGAAAATCATAGTACTTGACATGGAAATGAGTTGTTAGATAACTGAGATGGGGGGTGAATCAGTTAGTTCCAATTATCCTACAGTCCCAAATCTCCCAGATGTATATATTCAAAAAATTTAAATAAATTATCAACTTGGTAAGCTATCAACAATAAATTTCTCTTCATCTACTGATTGATAGTCAATTCAATACTATTTTTACCGATCTGACTAGTTATGCAATGTGTAAAGAAAAATAAAAATCCAATCATATCAAATACACATAACACATAGATTTTTAACGTGGAAACCCTGTTAGGGGAAAATGCACCAGGGACCGGTAACCCAAAATAATTCACTTTTCTGAAGTGAGCTCGGTTAGGAGCCAACCCTATCAAAGATTAAAAAAAACATTTTAAGGTGTGACCTGGTTAGAGGATTTATCACTAACAGTTCTCCCTTGACCAACATTCACTATGGGGTCAACAAGAAAACAAACAACATTCATTGAATGTCATATTGAAATACAAAATAGACTGTTAAGTCCACTTGATTAAGATATTTTTCTATAACAATGGTTAAAATGATACAATAATGATCTGATTCAAATACAACTAATATTTGCATATTTTCATATCTATGCTAAGCTCAACGTACCTCCTCTGATCAATATTCAATTCAATCCTTCATATCCTTCAACTTGTTCTACTCAGTGAATAATACCCTGACGCTTGGTAATGCCTACAGTTCAGCTTGGTTCTGTATGTAACTAGTTTGATTAGTGGTGCATGAAAATAGTCCTTTCACACAAATTCTCTTATAGTGGACCAATAAGCTCCAAACTCAATAATGAATCTCACATCTCTTTAAATAGACTTCATAAACCATTTTCTTATCATCCGTTAGATTTTTCCTCTTAATCTCCATCGTTCCTTTTTCCATTTAAAGCTTCCTCGGCAGATGTGTCTATAAGACATTTCATCCTTCTTTATTTGATCAATCTTGAATTTTGTCAGTCGTTAGATCATCATAATAAACTTTATCTTATACCTCAGAATCATAAGCAATTGTCCAGCTCATCAATGTAGCCGGCTATTATAAACTTTATTTTTTTCTCTCACTCAGCCAATACTAGAATGTGTCAGTGAATACCTGCTCAATTAATACTATACTCGGTATACACTATAGTAGCTCGGTGTATACAAAAATCTTCAATTACCGATCACATAAACTTGTTCAGTTCTGATCTTCAATACATAACAAATTTATGTAATACAATCAAGCCAACAACATGATGCCATAGACTCATCAATAAGTTACCCAATGTATACCTTAGCCATATCTTTCATATTCATGTAGATATCTTATTCCTTTTCCATTTATCTTCTTTAGATTCTTGTAACTATCATGATAAGTATAGTCAAAACTAGTTGACATCAATGACAATACATTGACTGATTTAATTGCCTTACATATCACTTTAGTAGCTCGGTGATCTCTAATCACTATATTTTACTTATCCATTCATTTAATCAAGATATTCAATTAGTTGTAGATCATCATGAGTATGACAACATTTTGACCGAAGATAGATAGCAAGAAGAATTTGAAGCACTACTGGCTAATTGACTACCAAGAGGCAAAGGAAAATACAAAGGTAAGTTACCATTGAAATGCTTCAATTGTAATAAGATTGGACATATTGCATATATATGTCCTCAAAATGAAAGGAATGATAAAAGAGACAACCGACACTGAAGATTCAAAGAATTTAAGGATAAAGAAAAGAAGTCTTGTTACTTAGACGAGGAAGGTATAACTAATGATGATTTTGATGATACCGAGGAAGGTTATGAAGTTTCTTTTGTTTTAGTAAAGGAAGAATCAAATGAGGAAAAGTTTGAAGATGAAAGAGAACTTGTTTCTCATGTAAGTAAACTAGACCCATGGATTATTGATAGTGGCTGTTCACACTATATAATTGGTGATATTGATAAATTTGAGAATCTAGAAGAATATGATGGAGGATTTGTCAGATCTAGAAATGATTCTCCATGCCATGTGATAGGTAAGAGATCTATTGTGCTGAATGATAAAATGAAATGTAATGATGCATATTAAGTTAGAGCACTAAACTATAATCTTTTGAGTGTTGCACAATTCAACAATACTACTCACTGAATGGAGTTTTAAAATAGAAAAGTTAAGATCTATGGTACTGATGGAGATCTAATTGGAATTGGAGGACAATCAAGAGGTAATCTATTTTATCTTGATACTAATGTAAAGAGTTATTTAATTTCTAAAATTGAAGATGTATGGTTATGGCATAAGAGACTGTGTCATGTGAATTTTGATAACTTGATCAAAGTAAGTAAGAAGAGTAGAGTTAGAGGACTATAGAGATTAAGAAAACCTGAGAAAGCTATGTGTAAAGAGTGTCAAGTTGGAAAAATGACCAAGTCAAGTTTTCTAAGAAAATCTTATTCTACAACTGGTATTTTATAATTAGTTCACATTGACCTTTATGGTCCTATGAAAGTTCAAAGCTATTATGGAGATCGTTACTTTATTTTGTTTATTGATAATTATTCTAGAATGATGTCAGCCGTGTTTCTAAAATAAAAATCTAATGCATTTCAAAGGTTTAAGTGGTATAAGGATAGAGTTTAAAAAAAAACTGGTAAACAGATGAAGTGTCTGAGATCTGATAGAGGATGTGAATTTATCTCTAATGAATTTACTATCTTCTGCAATGAGCGTGGAATTAAAAGACAAGTGTCTGCACTAAGGAATCCACAACAGAATGGGATAGAAGAGAGAAGAAAAAAATCTATTGTTAACTGTGCTAGAGCTCTATTGATTGACAAAAAGATTGCACAAACATTTTGGAGAGAATCTATAAGCATTTTAGTTTACACTCTTAACCAAATATAGTTGAAAAAAGGTACAATCAAGACACCTTATGAATTATGGTTTGAAAAAACACCGAATGCAAGTTATTTCAAAATATATTTATTTAAACCTTGAGACGTTCCATTTGAAGGAATTAATTAAAAATTGTTAGCTCAAGGCCTCTTAGATAAAAAAATATTGATATAAGATCTATACTCCATTCATACCTACAATGGAGTCTCCTTCGCACCTATTAAAATGATGACAAAAAATCACTTTGAATTTATCTTTTGGTAGATTAAATGAGCCCATTTGACAAACCTATCTACGTAGTAAGGTACTACTGAAACAAATCCTTCCAATGATTATCATGTCAATATATATTAAGTTTATTATGACTTTGTATTTTTAGTTTTACTAAACATAGATATTTCACTGTATGTCTACCTCTATGTTTGACGCTTATGGAAAAATAGTAAATGAAATAAAAAAATTCTAAAAAATATCTATGCCCTAGGTATTGAAGTTCTCTTTCTATCAAAAAAAATAAAAATGAAATTGGACAAATATATGACAAGTTATAAGCTATGTAGTTAAGGTATGTCAAAATTACGGTTTAGTCAACTTCAAACATTAATAAAACATGCAATAATCATGATAATGTCATAAAAACAATTGCATTCCCTCTATATAGATGTTACAAGACTAAATTCAAAAGAAGCACATTGATATCTATTTTAGAAAAAAAAGTTATGCTCTATGAAAACAATGTAACTCTTTGAAAATGACATTTTCAGCAACATACTAGTTTTCATGGGAGAAAGAAAAAACTATTCAAATCAATTCAAAAATAAAAATAAAAAATATATTTAGAATCTAGACAAAAAATCTTAAAATACTCTAATTTACTTCATCTTCCGATTTCAAATGGTTTAACGACAATATACATCCAAATCTAAAAAAATTTCTCAAAATGTAGAGTTCAGTGTCCGTTCAGGCAAAAAAGTGTAACCCACTATTGTGGGTTCACCCTGTTATGTATCGAAAGATTTTAGAAATGGAAAGTTTGATTCTAAAGGTGATGAAGGAATATTTCTTGGTTATTCTTCAAAGAGTAAAGCATATAAATGTTTCATCAAGGATTCTAACAAAATAGTTGAAAGTGAAAATGCAAGAGTTGATGAATTTTCTGAAAAGATTGAAGATGATAGAAAAAAGGAACCTGTGGATTATTAAAAATTTGTCTATGTAAAAGATGGTGATTCAGTTGATACAACTGAGAAGCAACAAGAAAGAACTAATGAATAAGATGACCCTCTACTGAGAGATGAGAACAAAGATGAACAGGCTACCAAACCTGTATTGGAAAAGTATGTGAGAAGACACCACTCACCGAGAAGAATTATTGGAGACAAGAATGCAGGTGTCTTGACAAGAAGTAAAGAGATAATACTTGTTTGATTTCTGAATTTGAGCCTAGGTTGGTAAAATATGCACTAGAAAATGAAGATTGGATGAATGCTATGAAAGAAGAGATAGATCAAATTGAAAAGAACAACACATGGTCAGTAGTACCGAGACCTAAAGATAAGAATGTGATTGGAACTAAATGGATTTTCAGAAATAAACTCAATGAGAAAGGATATGTGATCAGAAACAAAGCTAGAGTAGTCTGCAAAGGGTATGCACAAGAAGAAGGTATTGACTACGGTAAAAAAAATTCCCCTATTGCTAGATTAGGAGTTAGAATATTACTAGCATATGCAACTTACAAATGATTTAAAGTCTATCAAATGGATGTTAAATCTACATTTCTAAATAGAATACTTAAAGAAGAGGTCTACATAGAACAACCCAATGGATTTTTTGACAAGAACAATAAGAACATGGTCTGCAAATTGCATAAAGCTTTATATGGATTAAAGCAGTCTCCCCGAGCATGTTATGAAAGACTGCACTCTTATTTAGTTAAGATTGGATTTGAAAGAACTAGTGATAAGAAAAATTTATATTTGAAATGTGATAAATATGATGAAATCTTGATTGCTGAAATATTTGTTGATGACATTATATTTAGTGGTAATGAGATAATGTCTAAGTCATTTGTTGAGGAGATGAGAAAATAATTTGAGATGTCTATGATAGGAGAGATCAAATTTTTCATTGGACTTCAAATACAACAAGTTAAAGATGGGATCTACATCACTCAATCTAAGTATATCAAGGAGATGTTGAAAACATTCAATATGGAAGATTCAAAACCAGTTGGAGCACCAATGGCTATTAGTTGCAAATTGTCAAAAGAAGATGATATTAAGGAAGTGAATGAAACAATTTACTAATCTATGATTGGTAAGTTAAATATGTAGTACATAGTAGACATGATATAGCACATTCAGTTGGAATTGTTGCAAGGTTTTCAGAAAACTCCAAGGAGACACATTTGTCTACAGTTAAGAGGATATTTAGATATATGAAAGGGACTGAAGATTTCATTCTGTTATACACAAGAAAAGGTGATTTTGATCTTAAAGTATATACTAGCGCTAATTGGGCAGGAAATATTGATGACAAGAAAAGCACTAGTGGTGGAGCTTTCTTTTTAGGAGAAAGACTAATGACATGGTTAAGAAAGAAATAGAGTTGTATTTCTCAATATACTACTGAGGCTGAGTATGTAGCAGTAGATATGAATTGTTATAATATTGTATGAATCAAACAACTACTGGAAGGTATGCATGAAGAGATTATTGATCCTGTTACAATTTATTGTGATAACACCAGTGGAATTAACATATCAAAGAATCCAGTGATGCACTCTAAGACTAAGCATATATCAATTATCACTACTTGAGAGAGAAAGTACATGATAAGCACGTGACATTATAATATGTCAATTCTAAGGAGCAGATAGCTGATATATTTACAAAATCATTACCGAAGAATGCTTTTGAGCATCTCCAAGGTAATTTAGGGGTTCTTCCCCTATCCAATATACATTAAGGAAAGATGTACGCTGCATCAATTCAAGGACTCAATAGAATATCTATCTTGTGAGATGATGCTAGTATTTCACTCTTTAGGTGAAGCTTGAAGTTGTGAAAAGGGATGTTTATGACTGTAATGGAAAATCCATATACTTGAGGTATATCAGAGATGCAAATGTTTCTTTGGCATTGTTGTCAAAGAGGGACATGAATACAAAAAATTTAGAAGAGAAAAAGAGGGAGATGATACATAAATTTAGATGTTAGAGGGATAATATATTCAGCATAATGAAGATGATTCAGTATATGTCAAAGAGGGAGATGAACCATATAAGAGCATAAAGACTACATATGAAAGATCAGAAAAGGAGAATTTGCTACTCAAAGGGAGTACAAAATATGAATGTCAATGAAGTGTACCATCATCAATTGAACACTAACTTTTTTTAGTGTTACAATCAATGCCAAAGAGGGAGATTGTTATCATAATTGATAATAATGTTGATGATTGATTATCTGATGGAGTTGATGGTGAAGACCAACCAATATCAGAGGAATACATGATAGTAGAAAGGTTAGATTAGTTTTAATCTTGTCATCAATGTCAAGCAATTGATTTCTGATTTATATTATGTTGCCATATCATTTAGTAATGATATAAGATGAATGAGTTAAGGAGAAGAGGAAATGAGAAGTTGAGAAGTTGAAGACCTTAAATGGGAAACTGATATAGATTGGACAATGATTTGATTATGTTTATATGATTTTTTTCTACCTAAAATATGAATATGTTAAGTTGGTAAAGTATGGTATTGAAGTTTTGACAACTCGATAAGTAAAGTTGTTATGGCTACCAAGATGGAAAAGTCACTTGGTAAGGTAAAGGTAAAAAGTTGGTCACTTGATAAAGCAGAAAATTTTAGGCATCAAGCGATGTAACCAAAATTCTAAGTGAAGAACACCGAGAAAGGAAAATGTATTAAATATGGATGGAATTGATATTTAATGATTAGCTATGATGAGCTAGATGATCATGATGCTGAGGAAAGTTAATTACAAGAGATCTATGGTTATGAAAATTCAAGATGGAGATCTATGGTTAGATCTAAGAGGCAAAAAGAAGTGGAACAAGTTTCAAGAAAAGTTCAAGTTCCTAGGTGAAAAGGAAACATGTTACCGAGATCCAGATCCGATGAATAATGAAGTGAACGGTCAAGACTAATTAAAGGAAAACGTAATAGATGAGATTAAGAGGAAAAATATTTCTATATAAAGGATGATATTATATGGACAAATAGATGGCATACTGAATAGTTGAAGGGTTACCGACTATTGCAGAGAAAATGAAACATAGAGATTCTGAGAAGGAAAACAATGATTTGATGAAGTGTTGATGTCAATGGAAGATGCAGAATTAAAGTGAAGATTGAAGAGCGCACAAGGATATGATTGAGAAAAGATAGTCGGAAATCTATAGATTATTTTTATTACTATTTCTTACTAGCATTTGTAATAGTCAAATCTCTTAATAGAATGGACTTAATAGTCTTATTGTAAATCCTTGAGAAATGTGACATTCTAAAGTGTTTTAATCCCTTTAACAAGGCCACTACTAATAGGGTGAATATCCTAATAGATCTAAGGTTAATCCCTTAACCAGGTCACACCTAATAATGTGTTTTGTAATCTTTAACCAGATTGGCTCTTAACTAGGTGTACTTCAAAAGAGTATATTTCTTAGTGGGTGACAATTCCCACAGTGGTTTTTCCCAAAGATGGGTTTCCACGTTAAATATTGGTGTTAAACATTGTAGATGATTTATGTGAATGTTTTATTGGTTGATATAATTTATTTACTATTGTTGGTAAATAGAGAAGTGTGTTTCTATCGAGTAGTTACCAAGTTAACCAGGAAAAGTTTATCACAGTATAATTGATCAAGATTACTAATTCACCCCCCCTCTCTGTAATCCAACAAGTTTGAACTGGAGTGAGTGAGGAATTTAAAACTAGTAGTTACCAATTACTCAATGAAGACTTTGCATGCTACAATGGGGGCATGAACGCCTGAAGTCATTAGGGTTGAACTAGAAAGAGGATGATTAAAAATGAATGATTGAGAGGAGAAAGGGGAGAGGAGATGAAGAAAAAACTAATAGAAAGTGACAAAAGGAGTTCGTGAGATAAAAAAGATTAGAAAATCTCTAGGAAACATCACGAGCTGTAATGTTTCCAAGTTTCATTTTTATACACTTGATTATCTTTTTGAATTAGAAAACATAGTGATAAAATGGGTGCAATTAAGCTGTGAAATTATATGTGTATGTGGTTTCATTTGAACATTGAACTGAACAACCTAGCTTCATCATTTTATGAATGCCATGTTTTTATTTAATTGGTTATATTTCCTATGTGTTTCATGCAACAACAGTAACACTTCTTAGTCTGACATGAAAAAATTTATTATCTTAGTAGTAGGTAACACACGAGTCAGAGATTGTTTCACCTTTACTTCAAATCCCTTATCAATTTGGGAATTTCTATGGTATTCTATTCAATGAGTCATTTCCTTTGATCAAGATGGTCCATTTTCCTTGCCATCTATTGGAGAAATATTTATCCATTCTTAGTGCATAATATCATCGTCTGTTTGTAATCATGTTAAAACCACTCCAGGTTATAACATTTTGACCAGACAAAATTTAGGATATTCTTCAACTAACCAAACCCATCACAAAGGCTCAACACCTGATCATATTAGGAAGCCACCCATAAACGCCCAAGTTGTCAATTAAATTTTTGTGACAAGATTAACTTCTGATCTCTATGCATAAATTTGATTTGTGACCCCCTTTAGTTGGGCTATCTTTGTAATTTGATAGTCTATAAAACAAAAATCGACCTAGAAGCTTATGGGCTATACTAGATCTTCTTAGCGAATCCTCTTAATGTTAATCTGAATTTCCATAAATAAACATAATTTACGTAGCTCAGGCATTTGAACTATGCACAAAATTGTTGGTCGTTCATCCCACATAGAGAACATGAACGTGTGTTGCCCAAGATTTGGCTCCCATTGAAAAAATTTCAAAATTTTTAATTATATGCCTTTCACTAACCTCATGTTCATGATTTAGCATGTCAAAATTTATGTTACTTTGTCTCATGTTGCATCTGAAGAGATAAGGACAAAATGCTACCAAAAAGAGTTTCAATTTTTGACTCTCGAGAATTGTAGCTGAGAGATGTGATTTCTGACTGTCGAGAATTGTAGCTGAGAGGTGTGATTTCTGACTGTCAGGAATTATAGCTGAGAGGTGTGATTTCTAACTGTCAGGAATTGTAGCTAAGAGGTGCGATTTTTGACTAGATCGGGAATTATAGCTGAGAGGTGCGATCTTTGACTGTCGGGAATTGTAGCTAAGAGGTGTGATTTCTGAAATTCTAAAAAGAGGTACTCAGAGATGCTCCAATTGACAAAGGAGGAAATGAAAAGGCCACATGGCATTTTTTTGAAGATTCTTTTTCAATTTTAGTTCCTTTTATGACATTTGTTTATTGACATTTCTTTTCAGAATATTTTTCAAGAATTGTTATGTTACCCCTTGGGTAGGCGAATAGACTATTTATATCTCCGTTGAACATTCTAAGGAGGATGGGCAATTTCGGTTTAGATTTTCCCCCTTTTTCTATGACAATTGAGTGTGACTTGAAAATTGAACTATGGTTTTTGTTCATTATTAAATTTGTAATTTTGTTGTTGAATAAAGGAATTAATGGTGAATTAGAACAATTAGTTGCAAATTTTGTGGAACCGTATTTTCTGAAAATTTGTGATTATAAGATGATTTGAGAGTCATTATTGGTTACCTTTTATCATATTCACATTGTTTGCCAAATATATTTTCATTCATTAGATGTGTTGTATGGATGGTTTCATGGTTGTGGGATTGTATATGCAAACTGTGGTTTAAAATTTGTTGTTGTGTTTCATTTTCATGGTCGTGGGAAGTATCAAAATATTTATTCATATAAGTTTGTTATTCATTCATGGGTATATCATGGTGATGAATATCCATTAGAAGCCTCTGCTACTATCTGGTTAAGAGTATAAATCATCATATTTTGAAAATACACAAACATATTCATTGAATATCTATTATAGGGAGTTGTCCCCATCAAGTCAGAGATTGAGCTAATAGAAAGCTCTTTCAACTATTGTTAATAGATGAGGTTTTATAGGTCTTATATATATAAGACCTATCTGTTAACTAACAACGTGCAGTTACATAAGTCTACCCTACCCCGTTCTATAGGAAAAGGAAATTTTTTGATAATTAGAGGATTATGAATGGACAACACATATCATATATTTGAATTATGAACTTGAAAATGATGAAGTTTATTTTTATTTTTATTTTTATCAGAAACGTCTAAGTATGATATGTATTTTATATCCTATCTTATTGGAAGTTTACAATTAGCATACATGTTGTTTCCTTGTCATTTTTTTCCGTATATAGATTAAACTGACGAGTAAGTCCTATGTCATCATTTGAGCATTTGTAGAAAATATTACACTACTGAAAGTATTCATTTACTATTATAATTAATTTAACTTATTTAAAAGAAGGAAGTAGATGATAATGTGTGCATGGTTATTTTAAATAAAGAAAATTGTCATTTCCTTTTTGTTTGTTTATCAGTATTGTAACAATTAGAAAAAGTCATATATGAGAATTCAAGAGGGTTTTATTTTAATTTGTTTTCTTTAGAATTGGCGTGTAATGTGAAATGGACAGAGAAGGATAAACAGGGTGTTATTTATCTACCAGTAGGAATCTGGTGTTAAAAAGTCACTTTGGCCAAATCTTATTCGCATATGTTTCATTAATGTGCTTGGTTAGTTGTTTCATTTTCTCTCTTTCACCCTATGTTTAGGATTTCTACTTAGTCTAAAGATTGATAAGTAGTTAGATTCACAATTACACCATATTCTTTTGATCCATTAATGTTGGGTTGCTAGGCTTCTCGAGTAGGTTCAAAGTGCTTTTCATCTCAAGAAGAGCCCCAGGAGAGCTAACCACTCCATGGTTGGGTGGCAAAAGTGCTTGGGCCACACTCTTGTCTCAGGATTTGCAGGTGGATGTGTTGTCTAGAGGCTTAGGATCTACATGGATGCTGACAATGTTGTACCTTGTATACTATGACCTTGATGGTCTTGATTGGACGCTATGATCTTTCATGTTGTATCATGTTATTCTATGATGTATTGATGCTCGGCAAATGGTTGACATCCTTATTGTTTCAAATTGCATTATGTACTTGGATATTCTTCTACGACATTATGGTAGATTTGACTTATTGTAAACTTCTATTCGATAGTCTGGGTTGAATCATGTATGTGAAACTTGAATTAATGGAAAACTTTATGTTTGACTAGTCTTATCAACTGAACGACTATGTCTTTGTGTATTTGACTTTGCATGTTTTTCACTTTATTGACGACATGGCTTATTGTGGAAAAATTGGTCTTTACAATAGTTAAAAAAAAATTCACCTCCCATATTCACATGTATAGGTATCAATACCATTCCATCAAAGAACTCTAAGAATAAAATGTACTTAATTCCTTATCTTTCTATCCTCTAATAAACATGCTGAGCCTCTATACATAATTAATATTATAATAATGTTTCTTTTAATTTTTAATTTATTTTTCCAATAAATAAGGATCCACTAGCTACGTTGTCTCATTTATAATAAAACAATCCAATAGATTTATAGAACTTCCAAAAGATTATCATTAAGATATTTATACATGGACATACGTTTTCCAATAAAACACAAGTCTATATAACTTTTAAAAAATATTTTGCTTAAACTATTATATTACTAAATATTATAACTAAATATTATAATTTACTATTTCTTTATTAAAAAAGATTTCCGCATAAAAGTTGGCCTATGACGGCACATGGCATATCTACTCTAATCGCAATAAAGATAATACAATTCTATTCTTAAAAGAAATTAAATTTGGTCCATAGTGAGAGTAAAAGAAAAAGATGGGTTAATTGATGTGAATATTACAAATGGAGAAAATGGAGATGTGTACAAGTAGTTGTCTATATTACAGTTAGTTTACTTATATTTAATATAATTTTTTAAGTTAAATTGGTTTATATGATGATATATAGTGTATTATTATATTGATTTTTAAGTATACAATGATGAAAATAATAATGTGTTATTAAAAAATATTATTGAAAATAAATAATAATAGTAATATTTGAAAAATTAGAGTTATAATTTTTAATTAAAATTATATAAATTTATTTTTTGTTTTTTTTGTCGTATTATTTTGTATATCTTATTTAACCAATTCAACTCATAAGTTTTTTTAGTTTAGTTAATTATTATAATATGAATTTGTTTGTAGTTGTCAATAATTTAATTTATTATCATATATTTAAAGTTATTTTTCTTTATATAATCATTTTTCAAAAATGTTGTCAGGTTCTTAGAATTTATACAAAATAGCAACAAGATTTAATGGTGTGGCCAAATGAGAAATACATAAATAATTGTAGTTTTTTTTATCAAATACAACACATAATGATTCTCCAAGAAAATGTAAATGTTTGTCTCTATATCAACCATTTGATGTCTTTAACTAATATTATATAATTTTATTTTTATTTTCATATTGATGTATCATTTTGATTGTTGTATCTAATCAATTTAACTCAAGTTTTATTTGTTCTCTTAGTTATTATTGTATGAATTTGTTTGTAGTTGTCAACAATTTAATATATTATAATTAATTTTTGTTGCTAATTAATTATCATATATTTAGATATTTTTCTCTATATAACTATTTTTTAAAAAAGTTGTGAGATTCTTAATCTTTATACAAAACAATAACAAGATTTAACGGTGTGTCAAATGATAAATACATAGATATTTGTAGTTTTTTATCAAATACAACTTATAATGATTCTCCAAGAAAATGTAAATGTTTGTCTCTATATTAACAATTTAACAATGCCTTTAACTAATATTATATAATTTTATTTTTATTTTCATATTGATGCATTTTTTGGACTGTGGTATCTAATCCATTTATCTCAGATTTTATTTGTTCAATTAGTTTTTATTGTATTAATTTGTTTGTAATTGTCAATAATTGAATAAAGTACAATAATTTTTCACTGTTAATTAATTGTCATATATTTAAAGCTTTTTTCTTTATATAGCAATATTTTTTAAAAAGTTGTACAAAATAGTAACAAGATTTAACACAGTGTTGTCAAATGACACATACATAAATATTTGTAGTTTTTGATCAAATACAACACATAATGATTCTCCAAGAAAATATAAATATTTGTCTCTATAAAAACCAATTAATAATACCTTTAACCAATATGTACTAGATGCCTTTATCTAAGACTACTAGTAATATTGATAACTTCAATTTTTTTAATGAAATATAATTATTTTAATATTAAAATAATATATTTTTATTTATATAGTGATTAAATATAATTAAAACTATTTTATATACATACACATACTACATATGTACGTACATACATACACATACATACATATACATAATATACATATACATAATATACATATACATATGCATATGCATATCTATTAAAGTTATTTTTTTTTATATAATCATTTTTAAAAAATGTTGTGAGGTTCTTAGAATTCATACAAACAAGTAACAAGATTTAATGGTGTGGCCAAATGATAAATACATAAATATTTGTAGTTTTTTTTATCAAATACAATACATAATGATTCTCCAAGAAAATGTAAATGTTTGTCTCTAAATCAACCATTTGATGTCTTTAACTAATATTATATAATTTTATTTTTATTTTCATATTGATGTATTATTTTGATTGTTGTACCTAATCAATTTAACTCAAATTTTATTTGTTCACTTAGTTATTATTGTATGAATTTGTTTGTAGTAGTCAACAATTTAATAAATTACAATTAATTTTTATTGTTAGTTAATTATCATATATTTACATTGTTTTCTCTATGTAACTATTTTTTAAAAAGTTGTGAGATTCTTAATCTTTATACAAAATAATAACAAGATTTAATGGTGTCATCAAATGATAAATACATAGATATTTGTAGTTTTCAAATACAACACATAATGATTCTCCAAGAAAATGTAAATGTTTGTCTCTATATCAACCATTTAACAATGCCTAAAAATAATGCATATAAAGAGAGATTAAATATTCAAGTCTTCGACTCTAAAACCTTAATCATGCCAATATTGAATTGACAAGTTAGTCATGCTATAGTGCTTCCATGCATTTACATTAATAGAGGCCATATTAAGAGACCACAAAAGAACCATAACTTCATATATTAATCTCACTCAGAGAACCAATTGTGTTTGTTAATTGCTTTACATCACGAGCAAGGATACAATTGATATCAACCATGAGCGTTGAAAAGAAGACAAATTCAAGCACCGGCTTCTACCGACTTCCACCTTATAATTGAGAACATAACCAAAATTGAAACAAAATAAATCATAATTTTTCTTGGGTGATGTCGATTGTCAATTCACCTGGAATGCTCCTACAACACTCCTAGACATTTAGATGGAGGGATTGAGATACCTACATCTAGAGTAAGAATTTCTAAATTACTATATGGTTTTATTTGATAAGTTGAACTTATATAGCATTTCACATGACACATTTTGTTTAGGAACTATATAAGGATATATAGATATACAATCTAGATGTATAAAGATAGATAATTGTGTTGTTACTTTTTTGTTTATATATAGTATTTGTCCTTCCTTGGAAATTATAGACTTCGTGTTCTATTGACACTTAATGGAGTTAGGCTAATGGCCTCTTGAATTGAAGTTGTTTTATATATAATACTCATTTAAACTACATTTAATTAAGAAAACATGGACTAAACTACTTGAGTGTTAGATTTCTAGGGGATGCCTTCGTAGAGATACAATGATGAGGGAATTAACAAGTTAACTATTTATTCCATCATTCCTTCTTTATGTGCTTCTCTCTTGTCATACATATAATAATTACAAAGTGATATATAAAGATGATATAACGCCTAATTTTCACTTACACTTGATAAGACATATTACTTTTCCACTTAACATTTAACTTTAGCATTTTCAAAATTCTAACAAAAAAATAAAATAATTCTTATATTTATTTACTTTAAATATTTAAAATAATTAAAATATAATATAACAAACAAGTGACGGCATTTAATATCAACATTAAACTACTTGTCTTCCTAAGGATGTAGTTAAATAGCATTCCATAGAATAACTCAAAAAAAAACTTCTTAATTCCTTACCCTTCTATCCTCTAAACACGCTAAGCCTCTCTATAAATAATTGTTTCTTTTTATTTTTTATTATTTAATTTATTTTTTCCAATAAATAAGGATCCACTAGCTACTTTGTCTTATTTTTAATAAAACAAACTTTGCATATTGTTTATCCAATAGATTATATAAATTCCAAAAGGCTACCATTTAAATATATTTGGAAATGGACGTACTTTATTCAATAAAACAAAAGTACACTATAATTTTTAAAATTATTTTGCTTATGTTATTATATTACTAGACATTATAATGTAATTTTGCTTATTAAAAAATGTTTCTTCATGAACGATGGCCTACGATGGTACATGTCATCTCTACTCTAATAGTAACAAAATAATATAATTTTTAAATATAAGTAGTTTACTTTTTTAAACTAAAATTTGGTGCAGCGACTGTAAGAGAAAAAAGATGGGTTAATTGATCTCAATATTACATATGGAGAAAAATAAGCAATGTACCTGTAGTTGTCTATATATCTATAATTTTACAATTAGTCTACCTGTTTAATATAAACTTTTAGTCAAAAGGTTTTATATGATGGTTCATTATTGTATTATTATGTAAGTTCTTTACGTATGTAAAGATGAAAAAGGATATGTATTATAAGAAATAATATTTTTATATTATTCAAAATAAATAATAATAGTCACTTTTAAATTTTGGAGTTATAATTTTTTTAATGTTATATTTAATCAACTAATTTAATTCGTAAATTTTATTTGTTCAGGGGGAGCACACCAGACACTATGTTATGTTTTTTCACAAAAAATAGAATCACCTTTTGTGCTCCCCCTTTTTGAGGGCCTTAAACTTCACCATTTTTAAAAAAAATTAGTAGTTTAGAAACTAGATTCAGAGTACTACAACTCTTAATTTCTTGTGGCATCTTGAAATTTTGAGTCTAGCTTCAATTTATCATTGAAGTTCAGAGTATGCTGATTAATTCAAAACAAAAAATGGCATCTTATACCCCCTTTTTGGTCCCCCATCTATGTGTGCACTTAACCATTTTTTATATGAGTTTTTTATATTAAGACTAAAAAGTCTTGAATTATTAATTTACCATCAATATTAGTTGAAGGTGCTACTAAATGGTTGATTCAAACACAACCACTTACATTTTTAGGGAATCATTATGTGTTGTAATTGATCATCAAAACTACAAATATTTATGTATTTGTCTTTTGACAACACCATCAAATATTGTCACTATTAAGTACACATTTTATGAACGTGATAATAAAAAAATGATAATTCTACAAAAAGATAACTTTAAACATATGATAATATAATAATAATGAAAAATTTATTGTAACTTTAATTTTTTATAGTTACAAACAAATTCATATAATAATAATATTAATTTTTTTTTTAAAAAAATTGAATCGCTCTGGTGAGAAGTTAGCTAACACCACATAATTTATCCTGGATTTTTCTACTAATTTTTTAATGAATATATGATTTTTATGAATTTTCTAAGTGGACACATTTTGAAAATGTGAAATTTGTGTGTGCTCCCCCTAGAAATCATTGAAAACTAATCAATAATCAAAACTTATTTGTTTTAAAGTGTGTAGAATGGAGTCTAGTTTCTATAAAGGTAACTTTTTGCAAAATTTGACCAATGAGCCAAAATCAAAGCCCAAAATACTACACGTGGTTTTTGAGAAATATCAAACATACATACAAAATAAATTAGAGATAAAAAGATTAACACAATCAGAATTCATAATAAATTATATAGTTAGATGACTAACAGAGAGATCTACAATATCATGTTATATGATTTTATCGTTATTGAATCATGAGTAAACCCGATAGGGAGCAGACAAAAAAATATGTGAATTTTTTGTATGTTTGTTGGAAAATATGTCTCAGACCTATTTAAATCCTCCAAGTCTTTGGGTTGAATCTCCAAGGAAAATCCAAGCCTTAGGATTGGTGGATTCTAATGCATTTAAGAGTGCGTACACACAATAGTGAGTACACGTTGTAGTGCATACACACTATTCAAATTTAAATATTTCCCCAAGGTTGCATTTGGTGCAATATCAAAATGCAATGGTTTACATAGCGCTTATGCGCTATAGTGGTACACACTATGTGGAAATAAAGAAAGACAAAAAAACCCTTCTAAATAGGGCACACTCATGCCAATTTCACCACCAGGACCATACATAAAATGTAACATTTAAGTATAAGTTAACTTATACTTAAGTTAGATTTTATGTATATACTTTCAAGATGTTTGAGAGTGGTTTTAGCTTCATAGGAGTTATCATAGAGATTCTAGATTTTGAGGGTTTTAAAGAAATTTTAGACATAGCCAAATTTCAAGAATCAACACGTTGTCTTCAACATGATTCCTAGTGGACTATTGATTGTAACCTTAAACCTTTGACTTGTGCATGATTATTTCAGGATTATTTCTCATTGTGTTGTGTATAGGATCTCTCTCTCTCTCTCTCTCTCAACATGGTTGAACATACTTGTCAATTACCAAAATAACCATATAATAAACAATACAATGAGAAATAATCGTTAAATGATCATGCACAAGTAAATGGATTAAGGTTACAATCAATAGTCCACTAGGAATAATAGTGAAAAGAATATGTTGATTCCCAAAATTTGGCTAAGTCTGAAATTTCCTAAAAACCCTCAAAATCCAGAATCTTTATCTTAACTCCTATGAAGCTAAAACCACTCTCAAACATCCATAAAGTATATACATAAAATGTAACTTAAGTATAAGGTATGTTTAACTTATACTTAAATGTTACATTTTATGTATGGTCCTCATTTTAAAATTGGCCTCGTAGGGCCTATTGGATTTTAAGTTACTATTTAGAAGGTTTTTGGTATGTTTTTATTTATTTAGAAACTTTACATAACGTGTACATGCTATAGTGCACACAGACCGTGTTTTGAATTTTCCAAGCCTAAGGCTTGGACAATCTAAGCCATAATGCATACGCCCTATAGGGCATGCACACTATGTCTTTTGGGGGACCAAAAAAGAATTTGGCACCTTTTTGGTCCCCCATCTTTGTGCATATAACCAAATAATATATTATTTTATAGCAATTAAATATAAATAACATCACCTTACACACACATATGCTACATACATACATACATACATATGTACATATACATATATATTTATATTTATATGTATACTATGGATATGTATATAAAATTTATTTCTTGTGAATTATAATTAACTCATAATATCACATCAAATGTTAGCTATAGTAAGTTATCAAATAATCTAATTTTGATTTCGTGTGATAATTCATATTAAATTTATATACTATATGCATAAATAGCCATATGACACATCACATAGTTATACAAAATTGACACATCAATGGGGTTTGAGCTTGTAACGACATCTCTAAGCTCTAGTGGTTTTCCTTATAACATATTTTAGGGTAAACCAATACTTTCTTTACTTCCATATTATTTTTCCACCATAGGTTTGAAGAGAGATAGATATTTCCAAAAAATTACCAAGCAGTCTTGCTATAACATCCAAAAAATAGGATTGCCAAATCAGTAATCAAGATCTAACTACTTATAATAAAACATACTTAAGGAAAACATAGTTGCATAATTCATATTTGATGATGGGTTGTAAATGATCTATGATACAAATGTACGAGAGGTATTTCTTATAAAGGAAATGATAAAAGACACAATTAGATAATATGGTGACAAATATCTAAAAACTATAACATGAGACAACTAACTTGAATAAATATTAAATGACAACTAAGACTTTTAAAAATATTCTCTAGGACCTAAGTTAACATGTAAATAGGACCCATTAATTAGTTGGCCAGGACAATAACTAATCTATACCAATACCCCCTATAAATGCGACTTAGAGAGAAACAAGTCAATGAAAATGATGCATGATAGGTCTTGACTAAAATTCCTTTTTGAGTAGCTATACACAAATGATCTCTCACAAATGGAGAAAAGGATAAAAACACAACTAATAAATAATAAATTTGACTAGGCTCACCAATACTTCTCATTTGGAAATAGCTCTACCCTTATATCTGAGGACTTTGAAAAAATGAACCTCTAATACAATATAGGGATTTAATATAAGCTCAAAACCTTAGGATCACCTACAAAAATATAGACAACCCTCTGTCTTGAGAGTTTATACAAGAAATGAACTTTATTGGTATCATGAGATATGATCTTCTTATCTTTGATACAAATATATAAGAGGCCTTTCCTATATGGGAAATGTTGAAGGAGGATAATATAAGATAATGATATGTTTCTTAATGGACTACAATATGACAAAAATAACTCAAAAAATTATTAAATAACCGAGGAAAAGAGTAAATTACATAAGGTATAATTGAAAATTAAGATTTGTAGAAAGACTCGATCCCTAGGACCTTAGTTAACTTAAAATGTGAATAGGAACCACTTGAATTAATTTTCTAGGTAAATAACTTATTCACATAATCAATTTTAGGTTTTCAATTAGGATTATTAGGATTGAGTCAATTCCATATATACCAACTAATAAGGATAGTTTCGTAAGGCTACTTTTACTCAAGTTCAATCAACCCATAGATAAAATATCAAAATATGCGCCACTATTTGTGATTCTTTTCAATCAACTTTTAAATTTTTTCTTAACAAATTCTTCTTGGTTGAATTTGTCAAACTATTACCCATGGGGTCTTCACTTAAGGGGCAATACAATACCACATGCATTCATATTGGGTTGGGGGGGGGGGGGGGGGGTGTTTAATGGGAAAGAAAATGGGGAAATATATTTCCTAAATAGGAGGGAGGGGGTTTATATAGGAAAAGGGGTGGGGGTGGTTGGGGGGAGTGGGAGATTCCTAGGTGGGTATTGGAGGGGGGTGACAAAAAAGGAGTTTGGGGAAATATTATTTGAAAATAGGGGGATTCTTTAGTATGCCATGAACAAAAATGCTATGATTCAAGTGCACTAAGTAAATCCTCTATTCTATTACCATAAGGATAATAATTTGAAGAGGACTTCAAAATAATTCTATATTGAAATTCCCAATTGGAAAATTTTAATAAAGAGAAAGCATGTTTTTTGTCTTGGTTTTGAGTTAGGAGACATCTATCAAAAAAATATGCTTAAAGGTAAGCTTGTGAAAAATGAAGAATATGTATATGATAACTTATATAAGAAGACATAGAGAAATTAGAGTAATTTTAAACAAGTTTAGAACTAGGAGAACTTCATAAAGCCTTCTCCCTAGAAATATTTTCCATCCCGGTATTCTTAATATTTCAATGGTAGTTTTTATTCTTGAAATAAGGTTAGGCATAAGGTCGTTGAATTTATAATAAAGACAAATTTAGTTAGGCCTCCAAATATAATGTTATGAATTCTCAATCATTTCATGGTCAATGTTATACTTGCAATAAGATTTGTTTAAGGTTTTCATTGCAGATGTAGGATGATGATGAATGGTTATAAGAATAATGCTATGACTTACCATTTCTCTCTAGTGGTTACAATTACACATGTAATAAATTTGTTCATAAGGATATTGATTGTAGATCTAATATGATAATAAGTGTAAATGCTCCATAGCATAATATCACCTTCTATAATTATAATAAATTAGGATATTTTGAAAGGTTTTTTGAGCAGAGGATTTTGAGATCTTATACTCCATAAAAGAAGGTTGAAATTGATGAGGAAAAGAGGGGGATGTATAAGATAAAGAAAAATAAGGAAGATAGTGAGGTGAAGGAAGCTACTATGAAGATATGATAGTCTAGATGTTTGGTATGTATAGTTTGGCTAAGCTTGTTCCATATTATGTATTATTTGATTGCAGGATGTAGTTACATTGATTGATGTCTACATGCTAGAGGAATTAGATGAATAACATTTGAGTCTTCTTTCATGCTTATGCACTTGGAAAATATTGTCTAAGGCATAAATTTTGTGTTTTTTATTCTAGTGAATTTGTATTTTTGTCTCCATTCCTCCACCTTCCTTGTCTTGGCCATGTAATTATATAGTTAAGCTCGTTAGTAACCAAGTAGGATAATTTTAGTGAAATTTAGTCATAAACACTTCAACAACAAGAGTTAGATGTGACTGTTCTCAGGATTATAGTTTGACAAGGTTATGTGTCCTTGTTGTTCACTACAATATTTTGTGTTACACCAAAATGATAGTTTTGGTTCTGAAGATTTGGGGATACATTAAAAATGGTATATAATTATTATTCCATATGATTTAAAATATTGATTTTCTATATCCAATATTTTGAAGCATTATAGTCTATCTATCTAATGTCCTATTTCTATTAGTTCAATAAGTTTCTCCTCTAGTATAAACAATAATGATTAATCAATTTTAGGATATAGGGATGTCTTTTATAGCCCACTTTTCTCTCATTTTTATCTGCACAATATTTTTGGTTTCTCCCAATAGCTTAAAGATGAACTAGTAGTTTTGGTGGTATTGTTATTGTTTGGGCCAATAGTTATGTTTCATTCATTTACGGTTTGATTTGAATCTATTATATTTCTATTGGAGGATGTTTTATAAGGTATTTTATCCTAGTTATATGTTGGATTTATCCATAAATAACTTTGACTTGTTGTGTACATGTTTCAATCCAACCTATGGTGTATTGTACATTTCATTAAATGGTCACTTTTGGAGCCAACCTATTTGATGTTTTGTGAGGTTGTGGAGGATATAAAAAGAAAAACTATTTGTGAAGGAATATATGAAGAAATAAGTACACATGTCAAAGTATGAAGTGTGCAAAGTTATTTTGATGAAGTAATTGTTCAAAAGAGGACTATATGATTCTTCTACAACACTTTAGCTCATATTTTTCTCATTTAATATTTAATGTATCCTTCTTTAAGATATTGTATCTTCTTAGCATATATTTGTATTATTATATTTTTCTTTTTAAATCCTTTCTAAGAGTAATGAGCTTCCTTAGGTAGTGAGCCTTGAAAAAAATATTATAATAACTATTTCAAACAATGTGAGTTAATTCTCACCATGGTTTTTCCATCATTGGGTTAAACTGTCGCTCTTTCGACAGTTTAAGTGTCGCAAATAGAAATTTTTTGATAGAAAATTTGACATTAATGCCATATCACCAACAGGTATATCTGTCAGAATTAGGTGGAAATTGTCGCTATTCCAACAGTTATAATGTCAGAAAGGATATGTTTTCAATAGTTAATTCTGACAGAGATTGTATATTTTCGATAGGTCATGGTGTCAAAATTCTAATGGATGAACCACAAGAAATGCCATAATGAAGTTGTTGCCATTGCAAGTTTCTGATGTGATGTGGTGTCGGTAAATCGACGGATACATCTTCTGTCGCAATTTCCTACTCAAAAATAGTGACGGACTCATCTGTCAAAATGTCGACAAATTAGCATTGCAAATCCGACAAATGGCTGTCAGAATTTGACCTCAAATGTACTAGTGAGTATTCAGTTATGACAGCAGTGCAGTTGATGAAATGGAGAATGTTGAAAAATATTGCAAGAGATGGAGGATTCATCCTTGGGGCAGTTTTGATGAGGAAATGAAGAATGTTATAAAAGAAATGTTCATTTGGGTTGGTGGTGGTTTTTCATTCCACATGTTGCCATCAATGCCAAAGGGGGAGATTGTTGGAGATTTGCCAGTAGGCCAGTACTGACTGTATGTTTGTCATTGATGAAAACATATGGAAAGTAGCATGCATGGAAGTCTTAGATAGTAAGCATTCAATATATGTAACATGGACACGATATCATGGGCGCAGAGGTTAACTGTTAGTACAGACAGTTATATAGTAGCTTGTGTTAGTAGTGTTCCTGAGAGAGTAACAGACATTGTTCTATGTATGGTTGTTTGTATAGTTATCATGAAGCCTTGTGGGCTTGGATATATGTTGAAGACATGTTAGTGATGTTTTAGTCATGGACGCATAGTCTGATATTCAGTAGAAGTGAAGTTATGTAGTCATTATTCACCAGTAGTAGTTTCCTATGTTTGTTCAGGAGAGCCAACAGAGATTTTATTGGTTCTGAAGTTGCACCTATCTTTTGGGTATGCGCCCTTGGAGTTAAGCTTAGAGAATAGTTATTGATGTTTGGTTAAGAGCGCATGAAGTAATTTAGCTTGAGGAGAAAGATCTAGTTGTTTTGGTAGAGCTGACAGTGTGTAGCGTGCGTCTACAATTATCTTATTGGACAGGTCCCAGAATGTGTTGCATGCTTAGTAGAGCTGACTAAATTATTATTGGAGTTTTTTATGGCTTCTCTAATATGATTTCAAGATGGTTCTAATAGGCCGACTTGATTATATCATTTAGAGGAAAGATATTTATAGGCAGTCATTTGTGATTGTTTAGGTGTGGTTCATGGTTGATTAAGTAGAGCAGAAAAGAGTGTGCAAAGTGTTGAACCATCAGAGGAAGGTCTATGTGACCAAGTAAAGTGTTAGCGCTATTCCTTGGAATTGATCCAGATAGTAGGTCTAAGAACAGTTCACCAAGATCTAGATATAGTGTGTATCTGTTATTTAGAAGGTTGTAGCCTTCACCTCTTTGAGCAGTGAGCTCTCGGACAGTGCATCCTCTCCCCTAACATGGACTATTGTAAAAGACTCATAATAGGGTCTGACCCTTGACTAGGTCTACTGTACTAAATATATTGTAAAGAAACTCCTAACAGGGTCCAACCCTTGACCAAGTCTACTGTACTAAATATATTGTAAAGCAACTCCTAATAGGGTTAAGGATCTTCTAACAAGGATCATAATACACTAGTACATAATATTAGTGGGTGTCAATTCCCACCGAGGTTTTTACCTATTTGGGTTTCCTCGTAACCAAAATATTGTATTGTGTTCAAGTGTTCTTTCATTGTGTTTATGCTTTATGTTTAAGTATACTTAATTGGATAATGAATTGAAAATTGTAGATAACTGATTCAACCCCCCCTCAGTTATCTTTTGGAAAAACATAACTGATTCAACCACCACCAACCCAAATGAACATTTCTTTTATAAAATTCTTCATTTCCTCATCAAAACTGCCCCAAGGATGAATCCTCCATCTGTTGCAATATTTTTCAACATTCTCCATTTCATCAACTGCACTGCTGTCATAACTGAATACTCACTAGTACATTTGAGGTCAAATTCTGATGGCCATTTGTTGAATTTGCAATGCTAATTTGTCAGCATTTCGACAAATGAGTCTGTCACTATTTTTGCATAGGAAATTGTGACAGAAGACGTATCCATCAATTTACCGACACCACATCACATTGAAAACTTGCAATGGCAACAGCTTCGTTATGGCATTTCTTGTGGTTCATCCATCGGAATTCCAACACCACGACCTATCGAAAATATACAATCTTTGTCAGAATTAACTATCGAAAACATATCCTTTCTGACATTATAACTATTGGAATAGCGATAGTTTCCACCAAATTTTGACAGATATACCTGTCAGTGATATGGCATTAATGTCAAAGTTTCTATCAAAAAAATTCTATTTGTGACACTTAAACTGTCGAAAGAGCGACAGTCCTTCAACATTTCTCCAACAGGTTTCCCTGTTGAACGTATAGCATTACTGTCAGAAGTATTGTCGTAAATTATTTTTCTCTGACATTTTATCTGTCGAATGCGTAGCACTTTTGTCAGAATTAATTATGAAGTGTCAAAAAATTGATGAATATGCACATTAAAGATAAAACAGCTCAAGAGACTAGCATAGGTTCTCTCTTTCTTCAGTCTATATTATTGACAGAATGTTTTATCTTTCATTAGCTCATCAAATCCAAGGATTTGAAAGAATTTAATAGAATATTTTCATGACAATGTATATCATTTAAGTTGACGTTGCATGAATTTATCTACTTTGCACACTTGTAGACTATGAGGACAATGATAAATAAGCATGGCCATGGGAGGAGATGCTTCTTTATCGCCGTCTTCATAGTATACAAGTGCACGAAGTAGATAAATTCGTGCAACGTCAACTTAAATAATATATGTTGTCATGAAAATATTCTATTAAATTCTTTCAAGTCCCCAGATTTGATGAGCTAATGAAAGGTAAAATATTTTGTCAATAATATAGACCAAAGAAAGAGACAACCTATGATGGTCTCTTGAGCTATGTTATCTTTAGTCCTAGCTACTATCCTAGCTTCTTGTCGATCATTGAGAATAATCACCGCCTTGCATTTATGTACACTGCACAAATTGATCCCAGTCTCGCAAAAACATTTTACACTTGTACATCTCATCAATACTGGAGGTCTAAAGTAATTTTATACGATCACTAGCACATTTTGTGCATGGATGAGAAACAGTATCCAAAGTTTCTAGATAACCATTTTTGAGAAGAGGAATGAGTGCAGGCCAAAGAAGGGATAATTCCACAACAAAAAGGAAGACATCTTTTTAGCCTGGGTCTAGATCCTACCCCAATTGTCAAAGGATCCAGGGCCAGTCTAGAAAGATGTCTTCCCATTTTGTCTACAACATTGTGTCCATCCATGATCTCAAGAATATCATTGTCTTTCTACTCTTCATTTGCCAAAATATATCGCTTCTTCAAGCTTTTAGAGTAATCTTATTAATAAAAGAACTCTTGCCAACATTAGGGTACCCATAGATCAAACTAGTTGATGTCATTGGTGCTTGTGCTCAAGGATATCGATTCACTATTTTGAAATGGCCAAATCATTTTTATTTCATTTGTAGAGAAAAGGAGTGGGAGAAAATGAGCGGGTGAAAGTTGATCAAGTGCGAGAGAAGGCATTACATTTTATTTGATCATGAATGCTCTCTGAAATGACCAATCATGTTTTCCATTCAATTTTTTTTGGTGTTTTTTTTCCCATATTCAGTAGATAAAAATCATGGTGGCAGCCACTTAGCCATCTTTTTGATGTTCTAGGTATTTTACAAAGATACAAGTATGTGGATTTATCATTCAGTTGCTTGTAGTTATTTGTCAAATGCAAATATTTTGTCAAGTTGAAAGGGCAAGATATCAGTTTGGTGTTTTCAGTTTATGTTAAAAGTTGATTTGGTAAAATCCTCAAAAAACACACATCTTCTAAAATGTAAAGAATTTGAATGTTAAATGTAAGATATATATCTCATCCATAGTAATCAAAAGAAAGGACATGAAACTTATAAGGAGATTTACCAATCCAAAAATATAAGCGAATAGGAAACACATGATTGGTACCTTATGAATTGGTTTTTGAGGTGCACAATCTTCATCAATCTGTTGAGAACAAGACCCCTCCTCATGAAAAATGCATTTAACAGATTAAACAAATCTACAAAGCTAAACCAATGGCATGTTTAGAACAAAGAAATAGATTAATAATAATATGCTGAAAATTCTATTATGTTTAATACACACAAAAGGACTAGTCCCAACAATTCTTAAACATACTTTATCTGATATGATAATAACATGATAATTAAACTAATAAAGGTGTTATTTGGATTTAATCTACCAATTACTAATTACACAAAAAAAAAATTACAAAATTGAACCAATGGCATGTTCTTCGTGCGGTACAAGGAAGATTTGGCTATGAAAAAAAAAAGTGAAATGGCCTCATCATTTTTATTTCGATTGGATAGAGGAGTGAAAGCTGAGTGCGAGAGAAGGTATGTGATTTTTTCATCTTTTGAGCATCTGACATCATATTCGACTGCAAATTTCAAATGCATTGCATTTTATTTGATCACGAATGCTCTCTGAAATGACCGCATTCTACTGGTGTCGTGCCCTAGCCCATGCTTTATCTCCATTATTTGATATTATTGGTGCTTGTGCTCAAGGATATTGATTCAGTATTTTCAAATGTTTGAATCATTTAGACAGTTACATTTCTTGACTATTCCTCTAGTACACAATCAGGAAATGTAACTGTCTAATGATTATATGTAATGTTGAATGGATTAAATGATTTATTCTTGGTAGAAGTGAATGGAAGGAATAGTGTGTATTAAATACAATCCAGTCACTTATTGAATGCTTTGGAGACTACTCGTTTGACTATACATGCACTACCAGTGACTGAGATTCATTAAAGGATACAAAACCCTTCATTTTGGGGTTATTGTGTGTGGATTCAAATGTAGGTTTGATTTGGTTAATGTTTAGAAGAGATCAATAAAGTATTTCAAGACAATCTTACATGTTTGAAAAGGTTTGAGAGGCACTTATCATGACTTTACCCTCACAACCATTGGCATAGAGTGGTTTTACTAAGTTTCCTTTCTCTATTTTGAGGTTTCCTTTCTCTGCCGCAGGGGTACAGTCAGAGGGTTCATTGACAAAATGATCCTTTGAATGGTTACTATGAATATGAATGATTTGATATAGCATATTGCTCATTTTACTTGAAGTTTGGAATAGCTTGTGCAAGGGTGAAAGTAGTTTTCATTGTTTTGGTCGTGACTGTTCCTCTACACAATTAGGAAATGTACTGTCTAATGATTATATGTAATGTTGAATGGATTAAATGCTTTATTCTTGGTAGAAGTGAATGGAAGGAATAGTGTTGGTGTTAGGTTTCATTTATTATTGAATTCAATGGTTTCCAAGATGTGTTGAGGAGTTTTCTCCTTGTTTAATGTTAACTGTTTCTATACAATCCACTCATACAACAGTGAAGTTACAAAACTAAACTGATGGCATGTTTACAACAAAGAAATAGAATGATAATAATATGTTGAAAATTCTATTCTATTTAATACACGCCAAAGGACCGCATTCTAAATTTTTGTCACTGAAATGACTACATTCTACTGGTGTCATGCCCTAGCCCATGATTTAACTCCATTATTTTATGTTATTGGTGCTTGTGCTCAAGGATATCCATTTTTTTGAAATGTTGACTATGGTTATCAAATAGACAGCCCGTGAGCTTCTAGCTAGGTGCCATTTGTATTGATAGCTTAGGGCATCGAATGTATTGTATCATTGATATTTGATACTTTGTTAAAAGGAAATAGGACAAAGAACAATTTTTATTTAGTTTCTCTATTTTTATCCCTAAGTGGCTTACAAGCCTAGAGAAGTATATGTAGATTTACGGATGGAGTTGTAGGATACATAGCAGTCGATAATTCACAATAAATCCATGCATCCAATTTGAATAGCAATTAATACAAAGAACTTGATGAAGGGTGCTCCCCTTAATACCACAAACACATAACAGAAATAGAGAAACAACAACAATATGCAAGAACAGAAAATTGGCTTCTTATTATCTCCACAAATGTGGAATTACAAACTTTCAGAATTACAATATGCAAAGCCACATGGGCATTCCCTTACAATATTCTGTAGGACAAAGCCTCGAATCAATACCCAGAACTATTCTGAACTGCCTAAGACAATAATACAGCCTTCCTTATATAGGCAATTATCCACCGCCTGGGAAGGTTCCAGAATTTTAGCCAATAAGGCCGACCAAACTTAGAATTATTTTATTTTACATTTTATTACATCATAGTCGGCTCAAGATAACCTTTGAAACCCGAACATAAATTTTGAAGAAAATTATTTTTCGCCATTTCAGGTGGCCCAACTTCCGAAGACCATAAGTCATCACCAGTTGACCCGATTGACTATTGTAACCCCATTTCGGAAAGGGCGCGAGGAGCTCTACAACGCTTGAATTAAGCAAGCTTCATTCAGCCCAAAATTCGACCTCATCCGGGGCCTCTAAAGCCTTCAAAACTGAGTTCGAAGTTTCTGTACCCTGCTGCCAATACCGAAAATCTTCAATATCTTCCAATATACACTTGATTTGGCAATGAAACTTTATTGGCAGACTTATATGACCAAAATGAACCTCTAAGAAAGAAATCAGATCATTCTGAGCACATACAAAAATTACCAAAAATAGTAACTTTCCATAAATAGCAGCTCTGCACAAAATAACCCTTATTGAATACAAAAAAATAGAAATATTTTTGGGTGATGCAAGATTGCTCTTACACCCAGGATGCTCCTGCATCAGACACCCGGGGTAATTTGAGAAGTGACCCTGTCACGACTCAGGTGTGCAGAGGAAAACCAAGACGGTTAACCTCCTCCTTTGTTAGCCATGATGAATCTTCAACAGGTCGTCCTTTCCACTTGACCAGATATTCTTCATATATCCTGTTCCTTGTGCTTCTGCCAATACGACTGTCCAGTATATCTTCGATCTCCTTAGTGTCTGAACTAGTTGCTGGAATACTCCACTGTGCTGCTGTGATCTCATCTTCAACACCTCCTTCATGATACTCTGTCAGGTCTGAAATGTTAAACACTGATGAAATATTTAGCTCAGTAGGCAATTCTACCTCATATGCGTTTCCTGAATCATGTTTCTTCAGTATCCTACATGGTCCAAACTTCTTCATTTTCAGCTTGTTATATGTACCAACTGGAAACCGCTCCTTCCGCAAATGAACCATGACTTCATCACCAACCTGAAATTCCTTATACCTCCTTTTCTCATCTGCCTTAGCCTTATACTGTGCATTCATCTTGGTAATATGCTTCCTCACCTCCTCATGGATGTTCTTCAAGTGTTCTGCAAAATCCTTAGCTTCAGCACTACTTATTTCTCCTTTATCTATCTTCCTCAATTCAGATGCATTTCTTGGACTACTTCCATATACAATCTGGAATGGTGATTTACCAGTGCTCCTGTTGACAAAATTATTGTATGCAAATTCCGCCTGTGGTAAAATCAAATCCCATCCTGTTGGCTTATCTCCAACCAAACATCTCAGCAAATTTCCCAAACTCCTATTCACCACCTCTGTTTGTCCATCAGTCTGTGGATGATGTGATGAACTGAACTTCAAATCTATCTTTAACTTCTTCCACAATGTACGCCAAAAATATCCAACAAACTTAGTGTCCCGATCTGAAACTATGGTCTTTGGCAAACCATGAAGTCTCACTACTTCTCTGAAAAACAATTCTGCTACATGAACATCATCATTAGTCTTCTTGCAGGGAATGAAATGTGCCATCTTTGAAAATCTGTCAACCACCACAAAAATTGAATCATGTCCCCGCTGAGTCCTCGGTAAACCAAGAACAAAGTCCATGCTGATATCCTCCCAAGGCTTCTCTGGTATAGGTAATGGCTGATACAACCCTGTATTCTGCTTCACTCCTTTCGCCATCTAACATACTCTGCAACTCTGTACAAACTTCTTCACATCTTGCTGCAATTGTGGCCAGTAATAATTTTCACTAACCAAAGAAAGGGTTTTGTCACGACCAAAATGTCCAGCCAATCCTCCGCTATGCTTCTCCTTGATGAGATTCTCCCTCATAGAACTTCGTGGAATGCACAACTGACTCCCTCTGAATAGCATATCATCCTGGATGATGAAATCCAACCATTTCGTCCTGTCTAGAGTAAGAGGTTCTTTACAAACTTTCCAAGCTTCACCAAAATCAGGATCCTCTGGATACAAATTCTTGAGCTCCTTGAACCCAACCACTTCAATCTGCATTTCTGTCAGCAGTAGTTGCCTTCTGCTAAGAGCATCTGCAACCCTATTAGACTTTCCACTCCTATGTTTCAAAACAAATGTATAACTCTGCAAAAACTCAACCCATTTCAAATGCCTCTGATTCAACTTTCCTTGACTATTCAAATATTGCAAAGCTTGATGATCAGTGTACAAAAAAAACTCTTTAGGAAGCAGATAATATCTCCACTTCTTTAATGCCTGAACTATAGCATAAAATTCCTGATCATAAACAGAATATTTCCTCTTGGCATCATTTAACTTCTCACTGAAATAAGCAACAGGTTTACCTTCTTGGCTCATAACAGCTCCTATTGCAGTACCACTAGCATCACAATCTACTTGAAACACCTTATTAAAATCTGGAAGTGCTAAAACAGGTTGTTCTGTAACTTTTTGTTTCAATAATTAAAAACTCTTTTCTGCCCCATTAGTCCACTTAAACTCTTTTCTATCCCCTCTCATTGTTTCAGTCAAGGGTCCACAAATACTGCTAAAATTTCGGATAAACTTTCTGTAAAAGCTAGCCAAACCATGAAAAGATCTTACCTCAGTAGCACTCCTTGGAGTAGGCCATTCAAGGATAGCCTGTACCTTCTCTGGGTCCATTTTTAGACCTTCTGCTGAAACTACAAATCCCAAATACACTAACTCTTTCTTCACAAAACTGCACTTCTTCAAATTAATCAACAATTTCTCTTCTCTCAACTTCTCAAATACCATACGAATATGCATCATATGCTCATCCAATGTCTTACTAAAGATCAAAATATCATCTAGGTAAACAATGACAAACTTACCCAGAAATTCTTTCAGAACCTCGTTCATGAGCCGCATGAAAGTGCTCGGTGCATTGGTTAGCCCAAAAGGCATGACTAACCACTCATACAGTCCTTCCTTTGTCTTGAAGGCAGTCTTCCATTCATCTCCTTCTCTGATCCGAATCTGATGATATCCACTTTTCAGATCTATCTTTGAAAAATACACAGCTCCACTCAAACAGTCCATAATATCATCCATTCGTGGCAATGGAAACCTGTACTTGATTGTGATCTTGTTTATTGCCCTAGAATCTGTACACATCCTCCACTCTCCATTCTTCTTTGGTGCTAATACTGCTGGTACAGCACAGGGACTCAGACTCTCACGGATCAATCATTTCTGTAGCAGTTCATGTACTTGTCTGTTCAACTCCTCACTTTCTGCAGGTGTCATTCTGTGTGCTGCCTTATTCGGCAAACTCGCTCCTGGGATCAAATCCATTTGATGACTGATCTTCCTGACTGGTGGTAATCCATCAGGCACGTTATCAGATACAATATCCTGAAACTCATTCAACAAATCTGCAACTTCTACAGGAACATCTTCTACTTCCTCTTTACCAGCTTTTGGAATTAAAGCAAAACATACATGCTCATGCCTCATACCATCTAGGAAATTTCTTCCATCAACAAAAGTTATCCTTGCATTACCACATACCTTTTCTTCAGTCTCCTTCAATGGCTTTAGCTTATGCCACACTCCATCTTTTGTCAGGGAATAGGTATTCGCACAACCATCGTGTACAGCACATCTGTCAAACTGCCATGGTCTACCCAACAACATATGACATGCATCCATAGTTATGATATCACACAATACCTCATCTTGGTATCCACCAATCTTGAACTTCACCAGGCATTGTTCATTGACCATGACCTTGTGGTCATCCTGTACTCAGGCAATCCGATATGGATGTGGGTGTTTCTGTCTCTTGAGCTTCAACTTTGTCACCATCTCTTCTGACACCAAATTGTCAGTGCTTCCACTATCAATGATCACATCAAAACATTTACCTTCACACTTGCACCTGGTGCGAAACAAGCTCCTCCTTTGCTCAGGTTCATTCTCACCACTCAACAGGACTCTTCTGTTAATCAACGTTTCTCCTCTTTCAGCATCTTCAGAATTTGATGATCTGGCATCTTCATCTACATGTGCAATTCTGGCCTGGCCTTCATTTCTCCTGTCTATTCTGCCTTGGCGTTGAGGACATTCAAATGCCCTATGACCTTCTTCTCCATAGTGAAAACATGTTCCATGGAAGCCACCTCTTCCAGATCCTTGTCCTCTTCCTCTTCCTCTTTGATCTCTATTATTATGATCCTGGAAGCGATTGGAATTATTTCCTCGCTGATCCTGACTGCTACTAGCCTCATCCTTCTTTTTCGGATCTTCATTTCGGCCACCATATGACCGTCCACCAGATCGTCCACCGCGACCTCTTCCATTTTGTCTGCTCTCAAACTTCTTGTTCAGCTTTTCCTCTACTTTTAGGGCAAACTGGTATGCCTCCTCAATACTGTTCATTCGAACCAGATTCAGCTCCTCCTGAATGCTTGGCCTTAACCCATTAAGGTATCGGGCAACTTTCTCCTTATCAGCTTCTGCATGGCCTATTCTGATGAGAAGTCGATAGAACTCCTCTGTATACTCCTGAACAGATCTTCCTGCTTGCTTCAAACTTTGCATTTTCTTTAGTAGATCAAGCTCATAATCAACAGGAATGAACTGTTGCTTCAATTTATCCACCATCCGATCCCATCTTGTGATTTTATCTTTCCCTCTTCTATTTCGCTCTAATTGAATTTCTTGCCACCAGATCTTCGCATGACCTTTCAGTCTGGCCTTCGCAAATTTGACCCTATCAAGATCCTCAACATCTTCATACTCAAAATATTCCTCACATTCATTGATCCAGTCGATCAATTCCTCTGGGTTAAGATTTCCAGAAAATGTAGGAACCTCAATCTTAGGTCTTTTCCCAATCTTGGAAATCGCCCAAAAAAGTCTTTCTTCCTCATGGTTCACAATTTCAACTTCTCCTTCTTGATATTCTTCTTCGGCTTCATCCTCGCTTTCGTCTCTGACATTAAGATTCATTCCTCTGCGAATCTCTTCTTGCAATGCTCGCACTTGTCTCTGCAGCTCTCTAACCTCAGGTGTTACAACACCAGCTCTTCCGCCACGTTCCCTTCGTGGAGGCATTTTCGCGATGCGCACTGAAACCCTAGCCACGGTCCTGGTGCAAACTGCCTCACAGTCGGCGATCTGTTTACACACTCAAGAACTCCTGCTCTGATACCACTTGATGAAGGGTGCTCCCCTTAATACCACAAACACATAACATAAATAGAGAAACAACAACAATATGCAAGAACAGAAAATTGGCTTCTTATTATCTCCACAAATGTGGAATTACAAACTTTCAGAATTACAATATGCAAAGCCACATGGGCATTCCCTTACAATATTCTGTAGGACAAAGCCTCGAATCAATACCCAGATCTACTACCCAGAACTATTCTGAACTGCCTAAGACAATAATACAGCCTTCCTTATATAGGCAATTATCCACCGCCTGGGAAGGTTCCAGAATTTTAGCCAATAAGGCCGACCAAACTTAGAATTATTTTATTTTACATTTTATTACATCATAGTCGGCTCAAGATAACCTTTGAAACCCGAACATAAATTTTGAAGAAAATTATTTTTCGCCATTTCAGGTGGCCCAACTTCCGAAGACCATAAGTCATCACCAGTTGACCCGATTGACTATTGTAACCCCATTTCGGAAAGGGCGCGAGGAGCTCTACAACGCTTAAATTAAGCAAGCTTCATTCAGCCCAAAATTCGACCTCATTCGGGGCCTCTAAAGCCTTCAAAACTAAGTTCGAAGTTTCTGTACCCTGCTGCCAATACCGAAAATCTTCAATATCTTCCAATATACACTTGATCTGGCAATGAAACTTTACTGGCAGACTTATATGACCAAAATGAACCTCTAAGAAAGAAATCAGATCATTCTGAGCACATACGAAAATTACCAAAAATAGTAACTTTCCATAAATAGCAGCTCTGCACAAAATAACCCTTATTGAATACAAAAAAATAGAAATATTTTTGGGTGATGCAAGATTGCTCTTACACCCAGGATGCTCCTGCATCAGAACTAGGGTCCTCCAATGGCCCAATCATCTGGACCTTGACTATCCCCTCAACTAGTGACCCTTCAAAACTAGGTTATCATGCAATCAGTGAGTGATCCTTCATTCTCTTGGTGAGCTTCTAGGTAGGCGCCATTTGTATATTTGATAGCTCAGGGCATCAAATGTATATTGTATCATTGATAGTTGAGACTTTGTTAAAATGAAATAGGACAAAGAATGATTTTGATTTAGTTTCTCTATTTTGATCTCTAAGTGGCTTACAACCGTAGAGAAGTATATGTAGATTTACGGATGCAATTGCAGGATACATAGTAGCTGATAATTCATAAGAAATCCATGCATACAATTTGAATAGAAATTAATACAAAAAAATAGGGTCCTCCAATGGCCCAATCATCGGGACCTTGACTATCCCCTCAACCAGTGACCCTTTAAAATTGGGTTGTCATGCAATTGGTGAGTGATCCTTCATTCTCCTTGTCTTCCCTACAACCAAACATATTGGAAATACACAATACAATGATAACAAGTCTTTCATAATCCCCCTTCCCTCAAGAAACACTATCAACCATCCCTTCCACATAGCATTTCATTGTTGTATGAGTGGATTGTGCAGGAACAGTTAACATTAAACAAGGAGAAAACTCCTCAACACATCTTTGTTGTAAACATGCCATTGGTTCACTTTTGTAAATTTGTTTTTTGTGTTAAATGAATTTAAATGGAACATTAAGCATATTAATAATATGCTTAGTCTATTAGTAATTGCAGATTAAATGCCCATAACACCTTTATCAGTTTAGCATGTTATTATAAGATACTAAAGAAGACCTGCTATTTGTCAGAGAAATCTTCACTGTCCCCCACAATGAAGACAATGAAGATTGACCTCCTGCCCCACAACAAAGAACATTGTAATAAGAATAAGATAGTGCCAAGAAACATTTTCACAAATATGAAACATGAGGAAAAGTAATAACATTAACAATGCCAAGATTCACAGCATTAAATTTCACCTACGAATGAGTTTCTATAGTGGGTTGCCCAGTATCAAAAATATGTTGAGTTGGATTTGAGCTGTAACTAAGAGTATCATGGAGAACAGACCCTAAACTTTGAAAGCGTTCTCCAGCCTGGCAATTCAAAATTCAATCTAGGCAAGCATCAGTAAGTGAAATAAATTATAGACATCAACATCAACATCAACATCATCATAATCATTAGACATAAATTATAGACATCAACATCAATATAATCATAATCATTTGGAGGGTATTCATTTTGGTCCTTGGATAGTACTATGTTTCTTGAAAGTTCTTGTGATGCTTCTAAACTTTAAAGACATATTTTATGGCTTAATGATAATATAGATTAGTGTTTTGTTTTCTAATGGAATGTTGTTGATCATTCATGGTCTTGAAGAAACTTTTGATTGTTTTGATTCTCGAGTCTTGACATTGTTTCTCAATGTGATATAGACTGACCACAAGATGGTTTAGTTGGTCCTCTCTTTCTATTTAATCATTTGTCTTCTTCATGGTATAAGTGTCAATATGTTATAATCCAACCAACATGTCATACCCCCACTTTTGACAAACCTCATAGCATGAAAATCATAGCCAAAGACTTGGGTGATCGACATACACAAATAGTGATTACCCTTAGGAAAAAATGATCATTAATATTCATTAATGGCGGGCGGTGATTCCTTGGTAATAAAGGCATTGCCAACATTCATCATCTTAACCAAGTCATGGGTGGTGATCCTTGAATTTGGAGCGAGGAAGAAGGAAAATTGGAAAATAAAATATGGAATAATCAGGTTGGAATTGGAGAAGAATTTAGAAATAAACTTGAATTAGAAAAAAGCCAAGTTATCTGGTTCTTTGTTTGAGGCTGGGTTTCGATTCTACTTTTGTTCTCCTCTGGGTTCGACTTGGGTTCCTTTGGTAGGAACTTGGGTGCCTGGGCCAATCCTGGGTGCACCTACAGTATTATAAATATGATACATGAGGTATTTTATTCATAATTTTATAGGCTAACTCATTATTATGGTAACATGGGTATGACCACACTCCATGCCTTATAATGGTACCCGACATGGAGTGTGGTTCAAATGAAGTTGAACCAAATGCTGACCGTGATGGCTATGATCATGATGAAGATAAATATGAATATTAAATCTAAAATATGGCTTGTAATTTGAATTTTCATTGTGAATGAAGAAACTATAGATTTAAGTTGACTCATTCTATGTTGTAGTATATTTGTTCCCTAGATCTACCATATTATATATGTGTAGCTTGTAAGGGACATCTTCTGCTCATCCATGTATCATAGCTCGATGAGAGTTCTTAGGAGAAAGACAAGATGTCAGTGGGAGATGGAGAAACCAATATCAGAACACCACTTGAAGCCTTGCAATGTTGAGAGTGGGATAAAAGCTACACTTGAGACCCTATATAAGGAACAAACTTATTGAGCTTCACTTTGTTTCGAGAATAGTTTTATATTCTGTACTAAACAAGGCCAACCACGTGAAGGTGGAAGCTCATTTGGCCCCACCCCCCTAACATCACTCTAAATTCCATGTTAACATCTAACATTCATTCATTATTTCGTCCATTAATAAAATGTAACATTCATTAATTATCACACGATAACATTCATTCACACATTAATAAAATGTGACATTCATTAATTATCACACGATAACATTCATTAACACATTATAAAATTTATGAACATTCACTACCACATAATTAAATTCATTGGCATATAAAAATAAGTCATTATCAATTAAGGTGCATAGATGACAATCATTTCTTTTTTTTCTTTTGATTTCTAGTTTTTAAGATGTAATTGTTAAGATGAGTATCGATATCATCATCATGATCATCTACCCTCTCATTAGATCTCAATGCATGCCTAGTTCTCTATTGATGCAAAGGGGGGTCATCTGAAATAACATATAAAAGGGTTAAATTAAAAACATTTTATTATAATTAAAAAAATTTTAAATATTTTAAAGTATTTCAGTACTTTACAGGCCATAATCGTATAGCTCTTTACTTGATCTAGTCACATCATCAACATCAAGGTCAGTTTGTCTAGCCTCGGCCTCAACCTCAACATGCTCATTAACAATGGCCTCTACACTCTCTACAGCTGCAATACAAATTGTTACATTAATCCAAACACCAATTGTAATTAAATTTGTATTACTACACCAATCAATTTAAGATGTTTACTTGCATTACTGTGATGCACATCCTCATTGTCATCAACACCCACAGGTTGTGTATGGCAAGAATCAGTAGGCTACATTTCAATTTCATACACATTCATGTTATCATTATTTTATTACTTAAAACAAATTTACTCACTTTATGTTGGAACTTAACATCAAATAAACTAATTGGTAAATAATTAAATTTGAAATATCATCTATTTAGCTTACTTACCCCGACGGATCCATCAGTAGAACCTTGTGCACTTCTTATTCTTTTTGCCACAGCTTTATAGCCTTGTTGGAAGCCAATTCTCTTGTCCTCTTCTGTGAGACTTATATTGAAGTCCGCACCCTGCATTTTTGCTTGGTATCGTCAAATTTTATTTTATTGTTTCATAAAAATAAAAAAAAGATTTCAAATTATAAATAAATATTTAAAGATCAAAGAATTATTTTCAGTGTTAAAAGCCATGTAAAGATTGTATTTTTCCAACACTTACAACTCGTGCAACAAGTTTCGAATAATTGCCAAAGCCTAGCTTGTGTTGCCCATGCTTTTGCAATCTTGCCTTTGTTTCCTTTGATGTGTCAGGAAATCTATGAAGAGATTGAAATATGTTAGTTCATATAAATATGAAGAGTATTTAGTACACAATTACATTCTTAATAGTATCACATACCTTCTTCTGTTCTCTGGTGGTGTATTTCCTTTTTTTACTTCAATTTTCTCATTTGCATCTAGAATAATAGATTTCCACTCTAAATCAGGAATGCAAGGAGGGCATTGGTAATGTGGGTTTTTGGTTAATGTACACCTGTACTGGTTCCTAATATACCTCAAACATATCCTGGCTCTTTGAAGGAGCTTACCCTTCTCAAATGCACGAGGTCCAAACAAGTTTGTCATACTCTCTACGAGATCATCCTTTAACTTTTGATTTTGAGTTTTCCACCTTTTAAGAAAGAAAACAATGTTAGATTAAAAAATGGATGTAATGGTAACTATCCTAGCAATGATATGAAATCAAAATAGTGGATTGAGGTTTTAGTTCGGATATGATGTTTCACCCTGTATAGATGGTGGGCCCGAATATCCCCAAACACTCATCATTAAGTTTACTATAGAAAACATCATTCCCTACAAAATAATCATGGGATCATTAGTCGAAGGATATAATAGTATAAAATAAGAACACAATAGATGTAAGCTTCCCATATTGAATGCAAGGTGTAATTAACATATGATTGTATAGTAAAAGAAAGGTCCAATCTTTAAAGTACCTGGAAGTTTTTCTATTTTCAAGGGAAGTCCTTCTTCTTTAGACACAAGCAATATGCAATCCTTCACTGTTCCTGTACTAGCAATACTAGTACATCTAGGAAAATCACCATCAAGTGTTGCATCCCCTGTTGCATAAATTGAATCCATTACGAAATGGCCCTAAGAAAGAACACTTCAAGGGAAATAAACATATATATAATGATAGAGAAAATAAAATACATGTATGAGTAGGTGGTGACATGGTGTCTATGGCCATGGTATGTGTTTCCGACATTGCAGGACGTGGTACATCTGAGCCTGCCATCGTATGAGGCAGTGATAGTAAATGATCATTGACATGTGTTGAAGAATAAGATTGTTAGAGCATAATAAAACCAATGATTAGCATGGACAATATTGTTAGAGAGTAAAAAAAAAATAGTCCAACATGCAATCTACCTGAACCAGCTATAGTACCCTCATCATGGCCGCAAGGATCAAAATTACGCAAAAAAAGTTGTAAAAGCAACACATCCGCTTATTTTTTAATGACATAAAAGACTACTATAACATAAAAAATACTATTAAACTTTTGTTATAATTAAAAATTACATTAATATTTACCCATTAATTTTGAGATAGGTGCATCAGTTTAGTTGCCCTCTTTTGTGACTCAAAATTCGGAGGGAATATAGATGCCAATTCAGCCAATCTATTTCCAATTTTGTGGAGGCATTTTTTAATTACAGAGGCCAGCTCATCACAAGCACCCAAATCAACAACTAAGTCCTTGTCAAAGGACTCCTCTTCAAGGACTGTGGGTTCCTTTCCCTTTCTCTGCTGACCACCTATCTATGACAACAATATTACTAAAACTATTAGAATTAATCTAAAATAGTGATGAAAAGAATATAATAAAAAACTTTATTTAACATTTTTCTTCTATCTAATTTGTAGTTCAACAACAAAGAGGTTTACCTTCTAGGAAGAAGTGCATGAACGATCATCATTTTCCCCACTACGTGGTTGCTCCATATTGTGGTCCTATGTTATTATTTAAAGTTAACCAATAATTAGAAAGGACTACATTAATAAATTTCATTAGAAGATGATGATGAAGATGAGGTGGATGGTGAGGAGACTCTCTAAATGTGGTTGGCAAAAAAACTCAATTATTTAATGGTACATAGTATGTACTTTCACCCTAATGATAGTGACATCATTTGTATCTATGCAATACAAATTTTAATCAATAAGCAGCTATTCTCCTGCACTTATTGATTTTATCGCACATACAAATACATGATTTCCCTCACGTGCCTCAAATATGCAATTGGGTTGCTTAATAGTTGATAGAGGTCGCATGCTATTTATAAAACCTACAATATTCCCTAATGCTTTTGGCCTTCCATCAATGTATATAGCCACTCTTTTACTTTTCTCATTATCTTTTTGTTGAATATAATTTGCCGAGAGTGCATACCTATGCATAAATTTTTTATATTGAACAATTCACATCCAACTTTTGTAATCGTAACAAGGTCCAACATACTCCATCAATTCAACAACTTTTTTGTAAGAGACCTTTATGCCATCCATGTAAAATAAGCCCAAACCATGTATTGACGATGGTGCAATACGATATATCTTGCCTTTAACACTAAAATCTATGTTTATTGGAGGAAGTTCCTTGGGGACCCATTGTTTCTATAGATTTTGGTATGTAGAGGGCACCTCGATGTCACCTTTGCTCTCATCATCATAAGAACATGACCCCCCTTGAGCAAGGAAAAATTTCATGCGTCTATTGAATTTTCTTCTAGTCTTTTGACCTCTAGTTGATCTTCCTAATTTAGACATACTAAATGACTCACTTTCTTCACTCAAGGAAGACACATCCGACAAATACCTACTTGCTACTACCTACACTCCATCAAATGAGAGAGATAGCAAGTAATGTGAGATAATTTGCAAAATGTGAAATACATTAATCTTTATAGGGTGTATTGACTTATACCTGTCGATCCATGAGACTGTGTGGGATGCTCCTAAAAGGAGTCTGGGTACCTACATATGTAATTCAATTATCCAATGTTAGCTAAAAAACTCATGATACATATTGTGATTTTGAAGAGAGTTTGTGCCATGTGTGATAGAACCTACTTTATCTAATATGATGCATTGTTAAACAAATTAAGGGTAGAGTAGCTATTACTTAGTTTTTTGTGGGGGACAATGAAGATATGTCTAACAAATAGCAGGTCTTCTTTAGTATTTCATGAATTTTTACCACATATATTGTTTCAAGCCTTTGAGTCCTGGAGAAGAAGAATGGTGTAAGTTGAATAGATCAGAGTGAATGGGGTGTTGAAACATGGTGAATAGACCATGATGAGATGATACTTGATGTCGTGACTAAGTTTCCCTCACAAACATCAGCGTAGATTGGTTTTACCAAGTTTCCTTTCTCTATTTTGAGGTTTCCTTTCTCTGCTGCAGGGGTACAATCAAAGGGTTCATTGACAAAATGATCTTTCGAATGGTTACTATGAATATGAATGATTTGATATAGCATATTGCTCATTTTACTTGAAGTTTGGAATAGCTTGTGCAAGGGTGAAAGTAGTTTTGATCATTTTGGTTGTGAATGTTCCTCTACACAGTTAGGAAATGTAACTGTCTAATGATTATATGTAATGTTGAATGGATTAAATGCTTTATTCTTGGTAGAAGTGAATGGAAGGAATAGTGTTGGTGTTAGGTTTCATTTATTATTGAATTCAATGGTTTCCAAGATGTGTTGAGAAGTTTTCTCCTTGTTTAATGTTAAATGTTCCTGCACAATTCACTCATACAACAGTGAAATGCTATGTGGAAGGGATGGTTGATAGTGTTCCTTGAGGGAAGGGGGATTTTGAAAGACTTGTTATCATTGTATTATGTATTTCCAATATGTTTGGATGCAGGGCAGACCGGGAGAATGAAGGATCACTCACTGATTGCATGATAACCCGATTTTGAAGGGTCTCTGGAAGAGGGGAATGAAGGATCACTCACTGATTGCATGATAACCCCACCAAGCATTCTTTCCTTTAATTTTCCACAATATCTCAAAGTATGATCATTATTCTTTACTTTCTTCTATATGCTATTCTTTCTATGGTTATTTTATCTCAAAAATATATCAAAAACATTGCAAATGTGCATATAAAAGTAAAATATTGTCCTTCAATTGTTCCACATTGAAGCATTTCCTCTTCAGAGTATTCTCTTCATTTGTACAATATCTGTCAAAAATGGTTCCCATATTTCTTCAAGATCTATTTTAATCTTTATATTGCAATTTTGATTAGATTTGACCTATAGTTGATTTCATTAGTATTTGATAACATATACTCCTAATGTGAAATGTGGAGAGAAAGAAAGAGACACACTAGGTATGAATTACATGTGTAATACCCCAAAAATGGGCTATAAGTTCATTAATCTTCTATATCAACATATCGAACGAAATCGACATCAAAGTCCTAACCAAAGGCACATCTGCACATCATCGAATCCTAATTGATTATCCTAAATTCTGCATCTGGGAATATTCCTAGTAATATTCCTAATCATCATAATTATCTTTGATTTAATGATTATTTGGCGATAAATCTAATTTATCCTAAAGTTTGATTAATTGAATATTCTAAATATTTAATTAATTAGATTTAATTTGGCCACTTAATTATTTAATTGAATTTAATTCCATTATTCCTAATTATGATATTTAATTTTGACAATAAATCCAAAATCTTACAAATAATTGATTAAATATTTTATTTAATTAATTAAATCATTTTGTCAATTTTTAATATTGTAATTTTGAATAAATGTTTGAAAAATAATTGATTAACCCATAAATCAATTGTTTTATTTTTCAAAATCAGTTAAGTTGGAAATAAATCACTTTATTATTAAATTAATTCATATTAAAACATGCACAATCAAGAAAAGAAGATAACAATCAATTATCAATTAAAGCTAAACTCTATTTTGAGTTAAACTCTGCTTTTGCATGTTTTTGTGAATTAAATTATCTTTATTTAAAAATAACTCAAAAATCAACCTGAGTTATTTGAGTGATTTATGGCTTTCTTTCATGCACCTCCAAAGCCCTAGATTTCTATAAATTAAGGCTTTAGCTCTTCACAAATCATCTCATATTTTTGCATCCTCACGCTGAAGAATTGAAATTTGGAGAATCAAAGCTTATTGCGAATCAAGGCTATTGTGAGATCAATTTGGTTTTTACATTCATTTAGATTCATTTTCATATCATTGTTAGATTAATTGCATATCAATTTCATATCAGTTCATTCTAGATTAGATTCATATCAAGTTTTCATCATATCATTGCATCTAAAATCCAAAAAAAAAAGATTAATTGCATACATTCCATATCCATCTTTTGCATTCAAATCCTTCATTTAGGTGTCATCAAGGTCACTGATCTCGATACAATTTGAGAACATCATACTCGCACCTATTAGAAGGCAGTAAATCACTTGGTTAGTTTAGCTTTCAATTACTTGCACGATTTTGATTTTTGCTAACCTCTAATGTTTTACTGAAGTGTTGTGTCTACAGATCAGGTACAAAATTCACACACACATTTCTAGTGCCCACCATGGGGCCTTGAGCCTCATTCTCTTCATTTTTATCTAATTTTATATATTTTCGACATCACTTTTTCATCATTTTTGTGCAAACAGGAAAAATGCCGCCTACGAAAAATCTGACGCCGCTTATGGGCAATCTGATCACACCTACGAGTAATTCGATCATGCCTACGAGCAATTTATTCATGCCTACAAGCAATTTGTTCATGCCTACAAGCAATCTGTTCATGCCTACACAAAATTTGATCACGCCTATGCACATTTTAGTCATGCCTGTGCGCATTTCAGTCACGCATGTGCACGTTTCAGTCATGCCAGTGCACATTTCAGTCACGCCTATGCACATTTCTGTCACGCCTGTTGACATTTAAGTCACACCTGTGCACATTTCAGTCATGCCTATGCACATTTAAGTCACGCCTATGCCTATTTTTATCATGCCTACTTTCTATTTTCTAATTTGCTATTTTTGAAAATTTTGGCATTTTCAAAATCCGTGCCACCCTGAAAAACTGGCACCCATTTTTGTGAAATTTTCACATATGGTATTGAAAGTTTAAGTGTGATATATCATTGGAAAGCTCTTTCCAAGCCAAATCCAAGCATGTTGGTTTCATTTTCAAATTTTTCTATTTGATCAGCTATTTGTAGATTTGTAATTTTAGATTATTGATTTCTAATGCTTACAGTTTGCTGTTGATTTGTCTTGATTTTGTACTTTCGGATGTGTGCTAAATTGTAGATTGCAGATCTTTGGACCTAAGGTGAGTCACTACAATCTCTGTAACACTTGGTTTGGACTTAAAATAAATCTCTCGTGTGTCTAGCTTGAGTAATTCTTTTCATGCTTTTGTTTTACACACTTGCATAATTGATACTAGGTTGTGACACCTTAGGTATTTATTTAGCAGTCTTAGATACTTGTGATTGATCTAGATTGCTATCTTGGGTTATTGGACTCGCTAATCTGTCGGCCCCTCATTCCACTCCGTGGTTGCAATCTCAGTGCCATATTAAAGGGGAGGGGTCTAGAGGAAAGAAGCGTTAATTGTTCCACCAGGAAACCCTTTTGTGCTTTTTGGAACTCACTTGTTTTCTAGGTTGTGGACTCATTTCTAGCTTGTGTGAGGGGTTAATCGCTCCACCTTGTGGACTCACCTCATATTTTCTCTAAGTGTTAAGTGTTCCACCTCCTACTTTTGAATACTTTCAGATAGATTTGCTTTCGGGAATATATATCTGTGCTCACATAGTAATTAGGCCCCATGAACACTATTTGTGGATCTTGAGAGAAATGGTTCCCAGCAAAACTCTTCTCAATGAAGGATCCCTTGTAGGTGGGGAGGATACTTTGAGAGTCTCACATTCTACTAGATCAGTGTGTCTTCAACTTTTGATCGAGGCATTCTCCCTCTGGAGGGGTTGATAGATCACGAGGGGTTGATATCATAAATCTTTGTGAGATAATCTTAGTAGTAGCATGTCGGATTTATCTGTCTGTTGTGTTTGGGTGAAAGGTGGAAAGGTTAGAGGATTATGCTCTACTCCCTTTTAGGGTAGTATCAGAAACTCGAATCCATAAATCTAGAACCAGTCCTCATGTTTTATATCATTGTGAGTCATCTTTAGAGAGGGTTAACCGTAGTGGACATTCCCTGAATTGGGCCAACCACATTGACGGAACCTCAAGTGGTAATAGCCATTTTTGCCGTGGTAGTGACAGCCGCTATATAAATTTTCTTGTGGAAGAAATCTTCACAAGGTGTGGTTCATTGTGGGTTGTCAGATCTCCCTAGTAGATCCTGAAGATTAAGCTCTTGGACTATGTCAAAACCCTGGTGCGCCAAGATTGGAGTTCACCCCTTTGGACCATAAAAGTTGCAGAGTCAAACCATTACTAAAAACCATAGAGAGGCCAATTTTTCATTTTCAAGAATATGTGTGTTATTGAAAAACTTTTTGGAACATACACAATTAGCACTCTTAGGGATTAGCACAAATTTAGTCACTTGATTGTTCATGTGCAAGGTTTCTTTCACCCTTGTTCATTGTTTTCAGACATGCTTGAAATCACTTGCTTGCTATTTTGAGTGCTTGTTTATCTATCTGGTTATTGAAAATAGACAAATCTATTACAATCCTCAAATCTGGACATTAAAATTTGCAAATAATCTGAATCTGAAAGCTCAAAATTTGCAAAATCTGAAGTAACATTCTTTTATGGAGTCAAAAGTCATCTCAGGAGGTCAAAAAGTCATACAAGTTTCTATCAAGTGTCATTTCATTACTGCCCATCTGTCATATGGTAAATAACCTAGTTTCATACAAGTCTTTCTGCCAATCAAATTCAAAAAGTCAAATCCTGCTAGCAATTATCGTGCGAGTTTTGCAACTGTCGTGACAGATACTTAGCTTTTTCAACCTATTTCCAAAATCTATCGAACAAATCACTGTGTCAGGAACAAAGCAGTAGCTATTGAGAATCCAATCATTTTCCTAAAGTGGCCTTTTGAATCCGATTCAGCCTTTTGTTTAATCGATTTGAGTCCTTTTCATCTTGTGTCAAAACCTTGTCATAACTATCAATCTTCAATCAATCATCAAAATGACTAAGTGTTGTGATATCTTGTATGCTATCTATTGGGAACCTACCCATACATCTAGGGCATAGTATCCTTCACCCACATCTAATCAAATCTTCAAATCAATCAAACCTTGACAAGGTTGCGTCATCTGATCATCTTGATTCAATTCATTCTTCCGTTATCTGGATCTCATTCTTTTGTTTCACTCAAAGTTAATGGTGGAAACTAGATCTTCCTCACACAAGAAATCTAGAGAAGCATCCCAGACCTTACCTATAACCACTACTAGGGGTCCAACTCTTGAGAAACTCATCAATTTTGGTCTTTACGAGGATGACAGTCTTGGCAACTATCGATTAAAAACTGGTTACATTCCTCCTCCATCAACTCATGGAGGTACCCAACAAACCCCACATCAATCTATTCCAGGGAGTCCACAAACTCCTACCATGTCTCAAGTAGGGACAAACTTTGGCTCTCAAAGAACTCAATCTCAACATGGTGCAGATCAGGAACCCACACCTGAAGAAATTGCTCAATATCAAAACGATGATAACTTCAAACATGAAGCATTTCTTGAAAGAGGATAGAGAGGCATACTTTTTACAATTAGCTCATCAAGGAGCTAAACTTCCTCCCAAGTTTAATGTTGAAGATATCATTAGGCATGAGGAAGAAACTCCACTCACAGCTATGATGAAATAGATGCATGCTATGCAAGTTGAACTTAACAATCTTAAGAAAGAGAAGGAACCCAAGGAATTCTCCATGGAGGCCCTTTGTCCTTTCCCTTTTGACAAAGACTTGTACATGCCCCCATTCCCAAAAAGAGTGGAGATACCAAAGTATGATAAATATGATGGACACTCTGATCCTCAAGATCATGTCAGAGAGTTATGTACACAATCCATGGAGTTCATGCATGAACCGACCTATCTCATGTGCCTCTTTCCTAGATCTTTGGGAGGAGCATCCATTCATTGGTTTTCTAGGTTGCCACCTACTATCAAAACTTTTGATGAGTTGATCAAATTGTTTTATTAGAAATACTCCTACAATATTCAACATCCAGTCACCATGATTGATATCTGTAATCTCAAGCAATATCCAAGGGAACCATTCCTAACATTTCTCAAGAGATGGAGGAAGAAGTTCTCTCTATATGCCAAACCTATTCCAGAAATAGAATAACTGGAAATCTTCATCAATAACCTTGTTCTAGAAATCAATTATCCTCTACAAATGAAAGATCATACATCTTTTGACAAGATGGTGGACAATGCTATCAAAATCAAAAAAGTGCTTGTGAAAAAAGGAGAAATCACACTTCAAAAAGACAAGTACGAATCAGGATCCAGTTCTAAAGACAAGAACAAAAATTGGAACAAGAATAAAGGCATCATCACAGATGGTGTTGTTGACACTATCCATGCCCCATCAAAGGCACCAGCCTACAACCTAACTCTTGGTTCCCAAGCCATTAAAGCTTCAGAACAAAAGTCATCCAAACCATTTCAAAAGAAGCCAAAATACAAATCTTGGGATAAACATCGAAAGTTCACTCCTCTTGGAGAATCTTTAGAATTAGCTATGAAAAATCTACTGGCTGATAACATCATCTCTTTACCAACAATCCAACCACCTGATTCTGAGCCTAAGCGAAATGGTGGAGAGAAAAAAAATTCTGTGATTTCCATCGAGGTAAAGGTCACAAAATGAATAACTGCTTCCGGTTGAAACACACCATTCAAGATCTGATCGATAGTGGAGACATCATAATTGACAATCCTAAGAGAAATAATGATCATATGGCATTTAAAGAACCATTCCCGCAACATGATCAAGGAGTTTCAACTTCTCAGCCTAATATGGGGGCAAAAGTCAACTATGCCTACCCTGGAAATAATGTTGTCATCAATATGGTTAAACCATGTCTCTCTGAAAGTTGCAATGTCATCACAATTGTAAGAAGAGATAGACAAAATCAATCCACCTACATAGTTACTTGATCACAAGCCCAAGCACATCTGAAAGGAAAAATCCCAGATTCATCAAATGTCCCTAAGATACCCTTCAATCTTTCATCTGCTTCTAAGTAGAAGGCTGCTTCCAAATCTTCCAATCCAAAGGATACGAGGCCTACATCTTATAGCATTGTTCAACAACTCCAACACACTAATGCCAAAATCTCTATGTTTGAGTTTCTTCAAATATCTCCAACTCATAGAGCCATACTAGATAAATCTTTTCTCGGTTCCAATGTTCCTGATGACCTTGATTTAGATAGGTTCCAGACTATGGTTGGACATCTTACATCTCCGCAATATATCTCCTTTTCAGAGGAAGATGACAAATCCTTGAGTCACCCACATAATCAGCCTTTGCATATAGAAGTCTTGATCTAGAACCGTAGATTCAAATGTGTGTTGATAGATGGGGGCACTGGCCTAAACATTTGTTCTTACAGCTTGATCACACAATTGGGATTTTCAGAATTGGCTATTGATCCTTGAAAGAGGATAACCATAAAAGCCTATGATGAACAAGAAAGATCTTCTAAAGGCACCATTGTCTTACCCATCTGAGTGGGTCCAGTTATCAAAGATACCATCTGTCAAGTGCTTGATCTACCTTTGGCCTACAACATCCTCCTAGGGAGGCCATGGATACATGAAATGCAAGCTATTCCTTCTACATACCATCAATGTTTGAAGTTTCCTTATGAAGGAGTAGAGGTTACTATCCCCGCAGATCTGAATACAACTTGCAATACCTTGAAGGAAAGTGCAGATAAGCTTGTGCCTAATAACAAAGAATCTTCCATTGAATCAACTAAAGAGGCATCCACATCTAAAATGGAAGCTCTTGCAAAAGAGGTTAATATCAAAGAAAATAGTATGGGAGAATATACTATGGAGCTAGTCTTATCTTTGACATCTCTCCCTATCTCACCTAAGTCTTATGGACAATATTTGAAATAGTCCAAGCCTGAACCTAAGGAACCTCTTGAAGCATATAAAAAGAATTTTGTGGTAGAACAAGTCTCCAAGCAAGAATTTGAAGAAGATGAAGCTGTGCTCGCATGGCTATACAAAGATGAACCTAAATCCCACAATGTTAAAACTAGCGACTCTACAACACCGCATATCCCTTCTAAGTCATACGGTCCAGGAAATAAATTGATAGCTAAGATGGGATATCCAGGTCAAGGACCTCTAGGAGTCAGAGGAAAAGGTCTTGTGGCACCTCTCCCACATACTGGTAGAGAAAATAAAGACAAAGTTGGCTTAGGCTTTAAAAAGAAACCCTATCACCTCAAAGGTAATTGTTCTCATGTCATAGAGAAGATCACACCAAGAGAACCTCTTCTTAAGAAAGAAGAGATAGAACCATTAGATAGTGATTCTGACAGCTCGTAACTCATCCCCTATGAAAAATTTCCTAAGGAGATCAAAGACTTTCTTGATGATAAAGATGATCCAATCAAAAGAATTAATGTAGTAGAAACACAAGAACCTACTATCAATCAAGAGATAGTTGCAACACAAGAACCAGCTAATCTTGAAAACCATCAAGAAGAAGAAGGTGGTAGTTATTCTGAGATAGATTCCCATGAGCATGAATACAAATCTGAATCTGAGGGTAACCCTTCTTGGGGTATTCACCTGACTTTACTCATGTTCTAATATTTCCTAGAGATCCCAAATCAGAAGATGAATCTAATGACTATGAATGGGGAGTCATTCCAAAACTAGATGAGCTTATCACCGAGAAACATGTTGATGTTATTCACCAATATGCACCTAATCCCAATGTAAGTCTAGAGAGAAATGATGAACCTATCGAGTCTGATCCACCTGTGGCTGAATTAGATTCCCACAATGACATTGAGCCTATTCACAAATTGAATGTCTTAAGTTGTAATATCATCTTTGAACTCAAGCATCAGGTTAGGACCGATGATGATAGATCCATATCCGTAAACACTATCTCCTAATCTTTCCCCACTTTGACTATCCAATATCCAGACCTTATTGATCAAACCTCCACAAATCCGAGCCATGGTATTTATACCTTCCCAAATGACTATGCCCTTGCTTGCTACCTAAATGTAGTTGAGCTTATGAGGACTTCCATCAGTGAACCAAGCATCAGCATGACCGAGTCGGACATCAAATATCTTAGTCAAAAAAATAAGAATAAAAAGAAAAAGAAAAAGAGTTCTGAGGGTGAAAACCACTTTGTGGCAGTCTCAGAACCTACAAAAGTAAAAATAAAAGATGTATCTAAAGGTGAAAACCTCTTCGAGGCACCTAAGGGTGAGATATTTGATGTCCTTCTGAGTCATTTATAGGACAGATCTCTAGTTCTAATCGAGCCCACTCAATCCATCAATTTGGGTACAACAGAGGAACCATAATTGGTACATGTAGTACAATCATTATCAGAAGAAGAGAAGAAAAAATTTACAACATTCCTAATAAAGAAGAAGATCAACTTTGCATGGAAATATTTAGATATGCTAGGATTGGATCCTAATCTTATCATGCACCATTTATCTATAGCTCCTAATGTAAAACCTGTCAAGCAAAAATTGCAAAAGATGCATCCTCATGTTGCACTCTTGGTAAAAGTTGAATTAGAGAAGCTCCTAAAAGTTGGATTCATCTGAGTTATTGACTATGCAAAGTGGATCTCTAATATTGTACCTATTTCTAAACCAGATGGTTCAATCAAAGTGTGCACAGACTTTAGAGATGTGAATAGAGTGTGTCCTAAGGATGATTTTCCACTACCTAACATTGATATGATAGTGCACATGACTGTGGGTTTTGAGATGTATTCCTTAATGGATGGTTTCTCTGGATATAATCAAATAAAAATTACTCCAGAGGATCAAGAGAAAATTGCTTTCACATGTGCATGGGGTACCTTCTATTGGAATGTCATGCCATTTGGGCTTAAAAATGCTGGTGCTACATATCAAAGAGCAATGACATCTATTTTCCATGACATGATGCATCGAACTATGGAAGATTATGTTGATGATACTTTAGCAAAATCTATGATTAGAACTGAACATCTAAAAGACTTGAGCATGATCCTAGACAGAATGGAAAATTTTAGTCTCCGACTAAATCCTAAGAAGTGTGCTTTTGGTGTCACTTCTGGAAAGCTCTTAGGATACATCATTTCAAAGAAGGGCATTGAGGTTGATCCAGCTAAAGTAAAGGATATAATGGAGATGCAACCTCCTAAGAATATCAGTCAGATGAGGACATTTCAAGGAAGATTTCAATCTATCAAAAGATTCATATCACAGCCATTTACAAAAACATTACATAAAGGTGTGACCTTTGCATGGAACAAAGAATGTGAACAGACCTTCAATCATATCAAGAAGTATCTATCCAATCCTCCTATCTTGATGCCTCCTATTCATGGGAAGCCATTGATCTTATATGTCTCTACTACAGATACATCACTGGGGGCATTGCTAGCACAGCATGATGAAGACAAAAAGGAAAGGGCTATATACTACATCAGTAGAACATTGGTGGCATATGAAAAGAACTATTCAATGATTGAGAAAGCTTGTCTAGCTGTGATCTTCACATCACAGAAACTGAGACACTACATGTTAGCTCATACCACTCAATTGGTAGCCAAGATTGATCCACTAAAATACCTACTAAGCAAAGCTGCCCTCATGGGTAGATTAGCTAAATGGGTCATGCTATTGAGTGAATTTGACATTGAGTATGTTGAGAGAAAAGCTATAAAAGGATAGGTCATTGCTGATCAATTGGCCGAAGCCCCATTGTTTGATGACACACCACTACAAATAGAATTCCTAGATTCCTCTATCATGCATCTTTCTTCTAGAGAATGGCAATTATTCTTTGATGGCTCCTATACACATAATGGATCCAGATCAGGCATATTGTTCATAACTCCTCAAGGATAATCCATACCCAAAGCATTCAGATTAAAGTTTCCTTGCACAAACAATATTGCAGAATATGAAGCCCTTTTGAATGGTATGAAACTAGCGATTGAGTGGAGAGTGACAGAGCTACACATTCATGGAGACTCTCAACTTGTTATTCATCAAGTCAATGATGTGTACCAAACTAAAGATGAAAAGCTCATTCCTTACAAGAGAATGGTAGATGATTTAAAGAAGTATTTCATATCTATCACATTTGAGCAAATTCCTAGAATGGAGAACAAGGTTGTCGATGCAATGGCAACATTATCTACTTTATTATAGCAACCCGAACATGAGCTACGCTATGAGTTCCTAGTGGAAGCACTATCCTATCCTGCATACGATTCCCCTGAAACCCGCATGATTTGCACTGTTGTAGGTAATGATTCATCGAGATACAAAAACCTATTTTTCTATCTCCAAGACCAAATCATTCCTGATACCTTCAATCCTCATGAAAAGATATACCTTATCCGAAATGCCTCCTGATATGTCATCATTGGTAATGATCTATACAAATGAGGTCTAGATGGTACGCTACTTAGATGTTTAGAATGGGCAGAGTCTCAAAGTGCATTAGAGGAAGTCCATGAAGGTATTTGTGGGTCACACTTGAATGGTTTAACACTAGCTCAAAAACTTATTAGGGTTGGCTACTATTGGCCTGAAATGGAGAAAGAGGCTATCAAATTTGCTAAGAATTGTCAAAAGTGTCAAGTACATGGCAACCTAATTCATGCTCCAGGGAGAGATCTCATTCCCTTTAAAACACAATGGCCTTTTCACTAATGGGCATTTGATCTTATCGGGATGATTCATCCTCACTCATCTAATGGACATACCCATATAATCACAGCTACAGATTATTTTACAAAATGGGTAGAAGCAGTCCCTTTGACACAAGCAATTGGAAAGCAAATATCTATGTTCATATTGAACTATATCATATGCAGATATGGGATACCTCATTCCATAATCATAGATAATGGTGGACAATTCAAAAACAAAGACCTAGATGATGTATGTGCCAAATTCAAGATCACACAACATTGGTCTTCTATCTACTATCCTCAAGGAAATGGCCAAGTTGAGGCCTCTAATAAGAATTTGTTAAAAATCTTGCATAGAACAGTTGATAAAATAGGAAGAGACTGGCATGTCATGATCAATCTAGCTCTCTGGGCCTACAGAACAAGTATCAGAACACCTACAGGGGCTACACCTTTCTCTTTAGTTTATGGGTCTGAAGCGGTACTTCCTATTGAGGTTGAAATCCCATCACTATGAATCAGAATGCATGGTCTAGTAACTGATGATGACTAAAAAGTGTCTAGGTTGCAAGAACTTGAACTACTAGATGAGCGCAGACAAGCAACGTATGATCATCTTAGAGTATATCAGAAGAGAATGTCTAGAGGCTACAACAAGAAAGTTAGACACAGAGAATTTCAGGTTGGTGATCTAGTCTTGAGAGAAAATCCTAAAAATCAATCACATCAAGAACGCAAGGGGAAGTTTGAACCCAACTGGCTGGGTCCCTTTGTAATCACTGCTACTTTTGGCTCTGGTGCCTATCAACTCTCAACGACTGAAGGAGAACAGCTTCGAGAACCAATCAACATTCTCCATCTGAAGAAATTCTATGCCTAAGGCATTCAGTCTATGGTAAAATGTCTTGAAAAAATCTTTAAAATTGGAAAAAGTCCTGAAAAAATGAACATCTTGGTGAAAACCTAGCAATAGGCACCTTGATGATTCACAAAAAAAAAAAGGGAAAAATATGAAAAATACAAAAAAAATGAAAAAAAAAGAAAAAGTTCCTTGGTGAAAACCTGGAAACAAGCACCTTGGTAGCAAAAATAGAATCTCTGCCAAGATGGTGAAAACCCAGCAAACAGGTGCCACTTGTTTCAAAATGCTCCATCTATTAGCGCAATATTGGTCTTTCCCAACTTTCAGTCTTGCTTTAGTTTGTACATATCTCCCGGTTTGTTTTTGCGTTTCCAGTTTTCAATAAGTCGGTGTTTACACCAATCAGCTCAAGCGTCGGTATCCTATCCATGTTAAAACTTGAGGGAAATCAAAGTCATATCCTATGGCGTCCAATGTATACTTTAGACGTATCATATCCATTCAGGGTCCTTTGAAGCTTCAATCAAGTCAGTTAGTCAGTCTCCTCTCCAGAAAGGATTTTTGCATCTACAACAACCCAATCAAACATCAAACTGAAAACAATATGTGCTTTTTACATGCTTTTATCTCCTTGTATGCTTACTGATTTGCATTGAGATTTTTGCATATTGTGTCTCTTTGAGCTCTTCGATGATGTCCTTTATAGGATCTAGAGAGTGATGATTGGGAGCGTAATCTTTTCTTTGTCTTCTTCTTGCATGTGAAAATCTAACAACTTTGGAAATTCTAGATTGAAATGGTGTCCGACTGTAAGAGCCTCTATCTCGAATTGGATGGCCATGCGTACCTCGACCATTGATACCCAAAAAATTCAAGGAAGTTTGATCTAACTATTGTCTTTTTGAGTGAGTTCTTTCTCCTACTATGAAACGCGATCTTGCCTAAGGATGTGAATGATAAAGGGTCACTACAGGTAATTCACATGGGATTTAGAATGATCTCTTGATTGCTTGATGTGTTTGTAATGCAAGGTGTATTCAAGTCATCACAACATTTATGTTCTGATGCTTATACAAATTGCTATATCAAAATAGACATGATATTCAGGTCATCTTGGTGTTTGTGCCTTGGTGCTTATATCTAATCTGACATTCAGAAAACAAAATCAATATTCATATGTCCATGGTTGCCTAGCTAGTGGGTGTTGTATTGATTCTTGTGCATACAAATTGATATTCATATGTCTATGGTTTCATAGCTAGTGGGCATTGTATTGATTTATCCGGTTACCTAAAAGTTCAATGATGATAACAAATCGACATATGATCAGTGAGTAGGTCCTAGGTCTTAGGTTGCATTTCATTTTTCATCTTCACATGATCTTATAATGATTAAACGAACTTCAATTCTTAAACGATTCTTCAAATCGCATCTTCAAATCTAACAAGAGTTGAATCTCACACGAAGGTTCCTCCAATGAAACAACAAGTAGAATCCTTTTTCAGGATCAAAATCAAAATCTGAGATTGTTTATATTATCAACTACTTGCATAATCAACCTTCAATCATAGTAGAAATCCATTTTTTAACTTAATTGATTATCTTCCATCAAACTATCAAAATTTCAACCATGGTCAACTCATGGTCAAACCTAGTCAAACTTGGTCATCTGGACCTCTAAACAATGCAGAATGCATTCCCGGATGTGTTTAACCACTTCTCAAATCAATTAACATGCTTCTAAACTATCAACGCTAACTTTTCTTGTTAGATTTCAATTTTAATCCTGAAGGGGGCATGGTCTTGCACATCATTCAAAGTCTGTAATCTAATTTAAAATCATATCTTTACTGAAATCATATCTTTTCTCAATAATCAAGACAACAACCACGTCTAGTTGCTGATTCATCAAAAGTCCTCATCACTTAGGGAAAATCAATCATCACTCAGAGCATATTAAATTCATTGAGATCCATAACAATCTGATATTCTCTTAATCTTGTAAACTGTATCAGTTTTTGTAACCATCGGTTCATTAGTGTTATTTCCTTGGTTCTTCGGTAACTGAAGGGTTCAGATGTGATACCAACGTGGTTCTTCTAAGACAATCGAGTCTGGAATTGGTCACTCACTTCTTCGCAATCATAAGGTTCAGAATCAGGTATTTTGATACTTTTTCACAATCATCAGTTCATTTGCTATTATAGTTAACATTATCTTTGGTCATTCAGGACCTATTATCTTCATATCAAATCTTTTGATCAGCTTCTGTCTCATATCAATTATCAATTTTGAATCAGTTTCATATCTCTAACAAACACAGACTATCTTTGAACCATTGCGCTTTACACAACAATTCAAAGAGGGGCAAAATGTAATACCCCAAAAATGGGCTATAAGTTCATTAATCTTCTATATCAACATATCGAATGAAATTGACATCAAAGTCCTAACCAAAGGCACATCTGCACATCATCGAATCCTAATTGATTATCTTAAATTCTACATCAGGGAATATTCCTAGTAATATTCTTAATCATCATAATTATCTTTGATTTAATGATTATTTGGTGATAAATCTAATTTATCCTAAAGTTTGATTAATTGAATATTCTAAATATTTAATTAATTAGATTTAATTTGGCCACTTAATTATTTAATTGAATTTAATTCCATTATTCCTAATTATGATATTTAATTTTGACAATAAATCCAAAATCTTACAAATAATTGATTAAATATTTTATTTAATTAATTAAATCATTTTGTCAATTTTTAATATTGTAATTTTGAATAAATGTTTGAAAAATAATTGATTAACCCATAAATCAATTGTTTTATTTTTCAAAATTAGTTAAGTTGGAAATAAATCACTTTATTATTAAATTAATTCATATTAAAACATGCACAATCAAGAAAAGAAGATAACAATCAATTATCAATTAAAGCTAAACTCTATTTTGAGTTAAACTCTTCTTTTGCATGTTTTTGTGAATGAAATTATCTTCATTTAAAAATAACTCAAAAATCAACCTGAGTTATTTGAGTGATTTATGGCTTTCTTTCATGCACCTCCAAAGCCCTGGATTTCCATAAATTAAAGCTTTAGCTCTTCACAAATCATCTCATATTTTTGCATCCTCACGCTGAAGAATTGGAATTTGGAGAATCAAAGCTTATTGCGAATCAAGGCTATTGTGAGATCAATTTGGTTTTTACATTCATTTAGATTCATTTTCATATCATTGTTAGATTAACTACATATCAATTTCATATTAGTTCATTCTAGATTAGATTCATATCAAGTTTTCATCATATCATTGCATCTAAAATCCAAAAAAAATAGATTAATTGCATACATTCCATATCTATCTTTTGCATTCAAATCCTTCATTTAGGTGTCATCAAGGTCACTGATCTCGATACAATTTGAGAACATCATACTCGCACCTATTAGAAGGCAGTAAATTGCCTGGTTAGTTTAGCTTTCAATTACTTGCACGATTTCAATTTTTGCTAACCTCTAATGTTTTACTGAAGTGTTGTGTCAATAGATCAGGTACAAAATTCACACACACAACATGATATACCCATCATCACTTAGCACTTAAATAATAAATTATGGACAGGGAACAACCCCCTAACCTCTGGATGTATGTTTCATGTTGGCCTCTTATTATATGCAAAGGTAGGCATCTCTTAATTAGGCTAACAACCACAGTGTAGTGGCCATAAATTATGGAACCAAAAATAGTGCACACTTGTATTAAATTAGGCTCACTATACTACAAGGGAATGGAAACCATGCAATAGTGCCTCATGGGGATGGAAGAAACCCTTCACCAAGAAGATGGTTGTGTCTTTAATATTTACTAGAGGCAAAGAACATAATTTGGTTCCAGCAATTACTCCTAGAAGATAATGGCACCCACAAAACACTTGGAAAAGATAGCACTCACTATATCTTTTATCACTCTTTTAAAGCTGGGACAATAAATCTCAAAGATTGATCAATGAATTCTTGAACACAAAGAACCATTGAAAGATATGATTCATGTGTACAATAGCCAACAACTAGGTGTTCCAATCATGGTGTCCAATAATTATGTTAGAAAAAGCATCTACAAATCCCTTACACAACCATAATAGATTCAAACCATGAACTATAAGAACCTAACAATGGGACTAACAAAGATACAGCCTAAACAAATCTTGATCATATTTCACCCTATTGTAAGGCCCAAGAAGTAACTCTATCTTAAAGCTACACATTCCTCTAGATGAAGCTCAAAGGTCAGGTAGCTGAAGCATAGCAATACTTGAATGAATATAGGAATAATTTGATGTACAATCATTTGCTAGCTTGGTTTGTGGGTTTTCCACATAATATTTTCCCTTTAACCACATTTATAGTTTGAGAAAATAAAAAAAAATTGTTTCAAATTTATATTATCCTTTTGAACTAGCACACTGCCATCAAAATGCATAATCATTGGTCATCTCAAGAAAATTCCTATTGATTAGTAGGATATCCTTATAAAAATTTGATGCATGGATTTCTTGTGAATTATCAACTACTATGTATCCTGCAACTATGGAAGGAATAGTGTTGGTGTTAGGTTTCATTTATTATTGAATTCAATGGTTTTCAAGATTTCTTGAAGAGTTTTCTCCTTGTTTAATGTTAACTATTCCTACACAATCCACTCATAAAAAAGTGAAATGCTATGTGGAAGGGATGGTTGATAGTGTTCCTTGAGGGAAGGGGGATTGTGAAAGACTTGTTATCATTGTATTGTGTATTTCCAATATGTTTAGATGTAGGGCAAACTAGGAGAATGAAGGATCACTCACTGATTGCATGATAACCCAGTTTTGAAGGGTCACTAGTTGAGGGGATAGTTAAGGTCTGGATGATTGCGCCATTGGAGGACCCTATTTCTTTGTATTAATTGCTATTCAAATTAGATGCATGGATTTCTTGTAAATTATTGGCTGTTATGTATCCTGCAACTGCATCTGTAAATCTCCATATACTTCTCTAGGGTCGTAAGCCATTTAGGGATCAAAATAGAGAGACTAAATAAAAATCATTCTTTGTCCTATTTCCTTTTAACAAAGTCTCAACTATCAATGATACAATATACATTTGATGCCATAAGATATCAAATATACAAATGGTGCCTACCTAGAAGCTCACCAGGAGAATGAAGGATCACTCACTGATTGCATGATAACCCAGTTTTGAAGGGTCACTGGTTGAGGGGACAGTCAAGGTCTAGATGATTGGGCCATTGGAGGACCCTAGTTCTTTGTATTAATTTCTATTCAAATTGGATGCATGAATTTATTGTGAATTATCGGCTGCTATGTATCCTGCAACTCCATCTGTAAATCTGCATATACTTCTCTAAGGTTGTAAGCCACTTAGGGATCAAAATAGAGAAACTAAATAAAAATTGTTCTTTTTCCTATTTCCTTTTAACAAAGTATCAACTATCAATGATACAATACATTTGATGCCCTAAACTATCAATACAAATGGCACCTAGCTAGAAGCTCACGAGCTATCCATTTGATAACCACAGTCAACATTTCAAAAAAATGGATATCCTTGAGCACAAGCGCCAATAACATCAAATAATGGAGTTAAAGCATGGGCTAGGGCACGACACCAGTAGAATGCGGTCATTTTAGTGACAAAAATTTACAATGGCATCATTAAACATATATGCCAGTAATATCAACAAACGTGAATCCAAACATTTGAATACAGTGAATCGATATCCTTGAGCACAAGCACCAATAACATCAAATAATAGAGATAAAGAACTGGCTATGACATGACACCAGTAGAATGTGGTCATTTCAGAGAGCATTCATGATCAAATAAAATGAAATGAATTCGAATATGATGCCAGAGGCTCGAAAGATGAAGAAATCACATACCTTCTCCCGTGCTCAGCTTTCACTCCTTTTCTCCCACTCCCTCTATCCAATCGAAATAAAAATGATGAGGTCGTTTCAATTTTTTTTTTATCTATACCCTGAATCTATCAGAATTCTGATGGTCAATTAAACACCCATCGAAATACTGACATCATCGGGGCCTATTACAAAAAAAAAAAACCAAATTTTTAATAAAAAGTTACCCGTCGAAAACTTCTGTCGAAATTTGGCCCCAAATGTAGTAGTGACTACTCCCCCTTAGTATATTACTCCTTTTTACTTCTATTTTTCATGACTCTGTATATTACTCCCCCTTTGACATCAATGGAAAAGGGAACCATTCATTTTAAGCACCAGTACTACTCCTGAGGTAGAGTAGTCAACCTTTCATTAGTCCCTGAGGACTGATGCCTTTCCTTCTTTCTTCTAAGAAAAATCAGGGAAGGGAATTACTCCCAACTTCTCCTTGAGATACTCAAAAGTATCCTTTGGCAAGGGCTTTGTGAATATGTCTACCAGTTGATCTTTGGTACTCACATAGTCTAGCTTGACTTCTTTCTCTACCACTTTCTCTCTTAGGAAGTGATACTTGATCTCAATGTGCTTTGTCTTTGCATGCATCATAGGGTTCTTTGACATATTGATAGTGCTAGTGTTATCACAGTGAATAACAATAGGATAATCAATTTGAATTCCAAGATCTTTTATCATCTGCTTGATCCAAACAATTGTAGAACAATTCAAGGTTGTTGCAACATACTTGACTTCTACTGTTGACTGAGAAATACAATTTTGTTTCTTTCTTATCTAAGTGACAAGTCTATCACCAAGAAACACTACTCCACCTGATGTACTCTTTCTATCATCAACACATCCTACCCAATCTGCATCAATGTACACATGAAGCTCAAAATTTTCTAAATTAGGATACCATAGACCATAATCTATAGTGCCCTGCAAGTATCTGAATATTCTCTTTACTGCCATGAGGTGACTTTGCTTAGGTTATGTTGCAAATCTTCCAGTTATGCCAACTGCATTGGAAATATCAAGTCTAGTCTTAGTAAGATATATGATTTTACCAATCATAGACTTGCACAATGTTGTATCCACTACTGGTGAGTCATCTTCTTTTGTAAGTTTGCATCCAGTGATCATAGGTGTTCCTATTGGCTTGCAATCATCCATCTTGAATTTCTTCAGTATCTCTTTCACATATTTGGGATGATTAATAAAAATTCCTTTTTTTGTCTGTTGCACATTTATTCCCAAAAAGTATTTGATAGGACCAATCATACTCATCTCAAACTCATTTTGCATTTCTTTGGCAAATTTTGCACTTAGTTTGTCATTACCTCCAAAGATAATATCATCAACAAATATAGCTACAAGTAGTAGACCTTCAGATGTCTCTCTAATGAATAGATTACAATCTACTGCTCCTTTCTTGAATCCAATCTTTGTTATATATCCATCTAGTCTCTCATACCATGCTCTAGGGGCTTGCTTAAGTCCATAGAGGTCGTTCTTCAATATGCATACCATATCAGGTTTGTCTGATAAGGTGAATCCTTCTAGTTGCTCCATGTATACTTCTTTCAACTCTCCATTCAGGAATGCTGACTTGACATCCATCTGATATACTTTGAATTTTTTGACTGTAGCATAAGCTAGAAATAACTTAATAGCTTCTAATATCCTCACAGGTGCAAATGTGTCTGAATAGTCAATGACTTCTCTTTGCGCATATCCCTTACATACTAACCTTGCTTTATTTCTTACTACTCTATGATCTTCATTCATCTTGTTTCTAAATATATACTTTGTTCCAATCAGATTCTTATCACTAGGTCTTGGGACTAGTTCCCAAGTGTCATTCTTAATAATCTGATCAAGTTCTTCTTTCATAGCACCATGCCAATCTGAATCATTACATGCATCTTCAACACTTAAAGGTTCAATATGAGATAGTAAACATACCACTTCACTACTAGCTAAGTTCTTTTCTTATGATCTTGTTAAGACTTTGCTGCTCTGATCTGCAATGATGTCTTTCTTGGAATGGTTTCTAGATGTAAACTTTGGAACTTTAGGTGATGCTGACTCATCAGCCTTAGGAGTACCTTCTTCACTTGTCTCAGGGTCATTGAATAACACATCAATACTGTCAAACATTTCCTCAATAACTGTCTCACTAGTGGAGGGTCTAGGTTCTTCTTCAATCATGGGTGAGTAATCATGATATCTTTCTTGAACCATAAACTTTTCATCAATCTTAACATGAGCACTTTTGTAATACCCCAAAAATAGGTTATAGGTTCATTAACCTCCTACATCTTCAAATCGAACGAAATCGACATCAAAGTCCTAACCTAAGGCACATCTGCACATTATCGACTTTAATTGATTTTATCCTAAATTCTGCATCAGAGAATATAACTAGCAATATTCCTATTTATCATAATTATCTTGATTTAATAATTATTTGGTGATAAATCTTATTTATCCTAAAGTTTGATTAATTGAATATTCTGAATATTCAATTAATTAGATTTAATTCTGTTAGAGTAAATTATTAATTTTATTAATATTTTACTCCCTTCTTAAGATATCAACTCTTTGCTTTAGTCAACTCATGCACTAGTTATGAATCAGTTTGCTTTAGTTGACTCATGCACTAGTTATGCATCAGTTGTTTTTTGCATGCATTAGTCTTGTAATAGTTTAACTGATTATTACATGCACTTCTACTTTTTAGGTTTTCCTTTTCAAGGCCTTTGATCTCCTTTATATGGATGATCCATTGTACACTATTATTCATTCATTATTGAGGATATTTTCTTCTTCATATTCTGAGTCAAACCCTTGGCCTCTTCTTCTCTCTACTTCCTTGTAACAGGTTTTTTGTATGTAGGTGATCTTGGCATTCTATGGATTTGTATTGCTCAAATCCTACATGGTATCAGAGTCTAATCTGCTACAACTTGTTCACGTTTGAAGGATTCAAGAGATGAAATTCATCTGTTTCAAATGAGGGTTTTTTTGGGGTTTTTATTGAATCTGGCGGGACCTATTTTTTTGGTCATCTTGGCTTCAAACGGACCTCATGGTTGCGTTCAAAACATCCAAGGACCCCAAGATCCATATAAAATTTGTCCAATTTGGACAAAGTTGGAATCTGTGAGAAAAAAAATTTGCAATCAGCCCCGGCAAGGATCCCGAGGTGATCAGTATTTTTTGGCACACTTTTGGCTCAAACGGACCTCATGGTTGCGTCTGGAAGGCCCGAGATAGTCAAAATAAATATAAAACTTGTCCATTTATGACAAGTTGGCATCTGACCCAAATTTTTTTACGTACCAGGGTCGTACGGCCCTGGCACACACTCCAAGGCATAGGTACAGAGTACAGTGATTAAAAACAAATAAAATAAAAAATAAATTGTTTTGGGGTGGCCACCCGGGCACCGCCCAACGACCACCCTGGCGCCGCCCACCACCGGCCTTAGCGGACTCCGCCATCGGAGCCGCCCGCGGTCTGCAACCCGCCATGCCCACCACCCGCAATCTACAACTCGGCGCCGCCCTAGCCGCGGTCACCGTGCTGCCTCAGCTGCCCCGGCGGCCGTGCCTGCCATTCCTCCGTCGCCTGCATCTCGCCAGGCCAGCTCCACCTAGCCCCTGGTCACGTGGGTGACCAGGGGCCCACATTTTTAGCCCCCAGGCCCATGCTGACATCAGCATGACATCATGCGCATGCAATTTTTTAACTTGCATGATTTTTTTTAAAAAAAAAGGGATTTGTTTTAGGGGTAATTGGGCATTTTTTTATGATATCTCGAGCATACGGGATCATAATTGGGCGTACGATATATCGTCAAAAAGCTGGTTCCGAGCCCGATCCAAATTTGCTGGTATGGTTTTGTGATTTTTTCATTTTGATGCTCTTTTTTGCTGTCAAAGTCAGATGTTCTCTGTGATCGTCACGTTTCAGACCTCCTACCTTTCAGGATCCGTTTCTCTTGCATCCGAGATCCATTTTGGGAAAATGAGATATTGCTAGAAAGCTCGTTCTGAGATTTTATTAGATCTAATGGTTTTATGGGGTTTTGTGTCCTTTTTCTGATGTCACCCATCCTCAGATCCTTCTAGACACCTTCTTTGGGCCCTCTAGCGCAGCTGTTGGTTTTTTGCTCATATCTTGAGCATACGGTGTTGAAATTTGGCAAATGAGATATCATCAAAAAGCTGATTTTGAGATCTTTCTAGATCTAGAGGTTATTTTATCTGGTATTATTTTTCTGATGGTGTTTTTCTTTTTCAAAGCCAGATCTTCAAGTTTTCACTCCAAGAGCTCTATCTTGCACATCCGGACTCCATTTTTAGAAAGTGATATATCATTGGAAAGCTTGTTCAGAGAGCTTTTCATTGCTATAAGTCATTTTTCTAGATTATACTCTAGGTTCATTTTATTCAGATTCTTGCTTTTTTGTAGTCTGGTGGATATCTTGGTTGTTTCAGGTCCTGGGATCTCTTCCCTTTGAGGGATGGCTCATCTTAGGTTGTTCTTTTGGTTCAGACTCTTTTGATCTTCTTTTGAGCATTGTATGCTTCTCTTCTGTAGCAATTTTGATTTTGTAAATGCATTAAGATAAAGTGTCTACTTTTGCATATCTGGGATCTTGTACACCTTGTGTTTGTTTGTACTCGCACTCCGTTATAAAGTTCCATGGGGGGTTATGATGTTTTTCCTTTTGTGCTCATCCACCTTTGTTAGTTGAATATTTCTTCCATGATATTAGCCCATGTTGTGTGTCTGTGACACCGCCCTTTATCCTGTGCTTGTACTTCTGTTGCACTGTTGGTGTTCCTGATTCTTCTTCTTGCAGATGTTTTTGGCATTGCATTTTAGTGTTCCTGTCACCCCTCTCCCTATTCAACATTATGGGGGGGGGGGGGGGGGGGGTTCACCTGTTGGCTCTATTGCTTCCTTGGTTTGGTTGAGTGATCTACGTATTTAGTTTTTGTTCCTATGTACTAGGCGGATGCAGTGGCTAGGCACCTATGCATTTCGGTGAGATGGTTCATCTACTATATAGACACTCATTCATTCCTACTTTTGGAGGTCACCTCTTCTATTTATTAGCTCTTCAGACTTTGTCTTCTCTACCTGGTCATGCACTATTTCAATGGGGGTTCCAGCAGTTACTTCTGACAGTGTTTGCAGCTTCATGCTTCAGAGATGCTTCATGCTCTTTCTTTGTTCCTATTTTTTGGAACATTCTTGGTCTCCTTTTGGAGTAGAGTTTTTCCCATGTGGTTTTCTCTATTTCTCCACTTTTTAGAGGCTCTCTTTTGTGCTGGGTACCTCATCAAGCCATGTTGTTGGGACCCATTTCTACTTTCAGCATTGTAGTTTCTTTTTCTTTCTTCTCGCATTGTTTGTAGTTGCATTGTTGCTCATCTTAAGGGGGGGTGTTAGAGTAAATTATTAATATTTTACTCCCTTCTTAAGATATCAACTCTTTGCTTTAGTCAACTCATGCACTAGTTATGCATCAGTTTGCTTTAGTTGACTCATGCACTAGTTATGCATCAGTTGTTTTTTGCATGCATTAGTCTTGTAATAGTTTAACTGATTATTACATGCACTTCTGCTTTTTAGGTTTGCCGTTTCAAGGCCTTTGATCTCCTTTATATGGATGATCCATTGTACACTATTATTCATTCATTATTGAGGATATTTTCATCTTCATATTCTGAGTCAAACCCTTGGCCTCTTCTTCTCTCTACTTCCTTGTAACAGGTTTTTTGTATGTAGGTGATCTTGGCATTCTATGGATTTGTATTGCTCAAATCCTACAAATTCTGCCACTTAATTATTTAAATAAATTTAATTCTATTTATTCTTAAATTATATTATTTAATTTTGACAATAAAATCTAAAATCTCATGACTAATTGATTAAATTCTTAATTAATTAATTAATGTCAATTGTCAAATTTTTAATATAGTTTTAGAATAAACTTTAATTTAATAATTGATTAACTCATAAGTCAATGTTTTAATTCAAAAATCAGTTAAGTTGAGAATAAATCATTTTATTTTTAAAATTAATTTATAATTAAATCATGCACAATCAGAAAAGCAGGGAACTAGAAATTAACAATCAATTTTAAAATTAAAACTCAACATCTGATGATGAGTTGAAATTTGATCTAAACTCTATTTTGAGTTAAACATTGCTTTTGCATGATTTTTGTGAGTTAATTATATCGAATTTCTTGATAACTCAAAAATCAACCTGAGTTTATCAAGAGTGATTTATGGCTTTTCTCCTGCATCCTCAAAGCCCTGGATTTCTATAAAAACAAGGCTCCGCTCTTCATAATTATCAACACTCGAATTTACACAATTACTCTATTGAATTAGCGATTGAAGGATTAAGCACTTGCAACAGGCAATTTGTGAGATCTTTCATAGTTGATCATACTTTGCATAGTTTTCATATTATAGAATTCATTTTTATTCATATCATTCTTAGATTAAATCTGCATTCAATTTCATTCATCTAGCTTAGATTCATATAGTTTCACATACTATTGCACAGAAAATACAAAAATATAGATTAATCTAGATTCATATAGTTTTTCATCTTTTGCATTCAAATCCTTCATTTAAGTGTTGCATTGTCACTGATCTCGATTTCAATCTGAGAACATCATACTCGCACCTACTAGAAGATGGTAAATCACCTAGTTAGCTTAGTTTCATTCATTTGCAGATTTTGATTTTGCTAACCTCTAATGTTTTACTGAAGTGTTGTGTCTGGAGCTAGGTACAAAATTTACACACACATTTCTGACGCCCACCGTGGGGCCCTGAAATGGGTTTCCCTTCTGTTCTATCAATTTTCTATCTTTTTCTATCAAAACTGTGATTTTTATTTTTTTGTCAGTACTTTCGTACATCCCTGTACGGATTCTTGCGTGAGATTTTTAATCACATCGCATGAAGTTTTTCTAGTTTTAGCACTTCCTTGTGCGAGACAACACCCTTCCTCACGCGAGACCGTATCCTTCCTTGCGCAGGACCGCATCCTGACTCAGACGATATTTTACATCCAGAGACACAAAATCTACAGATCTGTAATTTCAGATTATTGATTTCGGATGCTTACTGTTTGCTGTTGATTTGTCTTGATTCTGTACTTTTGGAGATAATGTAATAACAGATTGTAGAAGTTTTGGATGTGTGCTAAATTGTGGATTGCAGAGCATTGGAACTGAGGTATTCTTCTCAATTTGATAACACTTTGATTTAGATTAAAATGAACTCTCTTGTGTCTAGTTTGTGTGACTTTCTAGCTTTTATAAAAGACTTCATTTTGGGCTATAAAACGAACATAGATTTTCTTTTTGCATATCTGTTACATAGTAAATATGCCCTATGAACACTATTTATGGATGATCTTGAGAGATTGGGCTTCTTTCACTTGTTTATTCATGCGAAGCTCTTCTTGATGAAGGATCCCCTTGTAGGTAGGGAGGATACTGAGATTGTCTTGTGTTCTACTAGATTTTTGAGTCTTCAACTTTGATCGATACATTCTCTCTCTGGAGAGGTTGATAGATCATAAGCGATTGACATCACAGATCTTTGTGAGATAATTTCAGTCTTAGCGTGTCAAATTAATCTATCTTCTTTATTTTGGTGAAGTGAAGAGGCTAGAGGATTGTGCTCTACTTCCTTTTTGGATAGTACCAGAAACCTAGATCCTTGAATTTTATCTAGTCCCCTTGTGGTATCTTTTGTGAGTCACCTTTAGAGAGGGTTAAACATAGTGGACATTCCCTTAATTGGGTCAACCACGTGGATGGAACCTCAAGTGTTAATAGCCATTTTCATCATGGTAGTAGCAGCCGCTATATAAATGTCCTTATGGAGGAAATCTTCACAGGTGTGGTCTCTTATTGGGCTTTCAAATCTCCGTAGCAGATCCTAATTGATTGAATTCTCAGACTATGTCAAAACCTCGGTGCACTTGGATTGGAGTTTTCCCTCTTGAGATCATAAAATTTGCAGAGTCGAACCATTACTACAAACCCTAGTGAGGCCAAATTTTCATTTTCTAGGAATATGTGCATTATTGGAAAACTTTTTGGAACATACACAAGTAGCATTTATAGGGATTAGCACAATAAGTTACTATTGCTTGTTCATGCACAATGTTGCTTTTGCCCTTGTTCATTATTTTCAGACAATTGCTTACTTCCCTTGCTTATTGTTTTGTGTGCTTGATATCTTCTTGGTTACTTGAGATGAACTATTACACGGATCTTCAAAACTAGACAGAGAAAATCTTGCAGATAAACTAATTCTAAAAATTGAAGAATTGCAAAATCTAAACAAAAATCCTTTTCTAGTGTAAGAACTAAATATTCTATCAGAGAGCAGCCAGCGCTGTGTCTCAAAATTTGTGCCTCAAAAACTATGCCAAAACTATCAAACTTTGTTCTTTTATCACATGAGATTGTAGTTTTCTGAACATTTCCTCGCGCTAGACAACATATTCTCATGTGTAGCCTGGTACTTCCTTGAGTAGGGTAGCATTTTCTCACGTGAGACTGTCCCCAAATTTTCAAAATAGCAAGCTTATTCCTGTCAGGTTGTCAACTTTCTGTCAGATTTGATTTTTGTCTGGGGTCCGTATGCCTATTTTCCTGTTGCACACTACTTGAAACTGAATGTCTAGAGTTGAGAAACAAATCCTAGAATCTGTCAAACAAATCATTGTGTCAGAAATAGAGTAGAACCTATAACAAATCTATTCATTTTCCTAAAGTGGTCTCTTGAGTCTAATTTAGCCTTCTAATTTATCGATTTGAGTCTTGTTCATCTTGTGTCAAAACCTCATCAAAATTATCTTCAAATTCAGTCTCCATACAAAATGGCTGTGTTATGAGTTCGTGCCCACCATCTATTAGGCATCTACCCATACTACTATGGCATAGTATCCTTCATTCATGTCTAATCTAATTTTCAATCACTTCAATCTTGACAAGTTTGCATCATTTGATCTTCTTGAATCAAGTCATCCTTCAGTTGTCTTCATCTTGCTTTCTTGCTTCACCCAAGGTTAATGGTGGAAACTTGAGCTTCATCACACAAAAAATCTAGAGAAGCATCTCATACCTTACCTCTGTCTACTCACGTGGGTCCAACCTTTGACAAACTCTACAATTCAGGTCTTTATGAAGATGACAGTCTTGGTAATCTGCGATTAAAAACTGGTTACATACCCCCTCCTCCATCAATCCAAGGAGTCAATCAAAATCTCTACATCAATCTATTCTAGGGAGTCCTAAAACTCCTAACATGTCTCACGGAGGGACACATAATGGGTCTCAAGGACATCACTCTCAACATGGTGCAGATCAAGAACCCACACCTTCTGAAATTGCTTGATATCAAAATGATGATGACTTCAAGAAAATGATGAGGCATTTCTTGAAGCAAGACAAAGAAACATACTTCCTAGAGTTAGCTCATCAAGGGGCTAAACTTCCTCCCAACTTTAATGTTGAAGATATCATTACGCATGAGGAAGAAACTCCAATCGCCACTATGATGAAATAGATGCATGCCATGCAAGTCAAACTTAACAAACTTGAAAAAGAAAAGGAACCTAAAGAGTTTTCCATAGAGGCTCTATGCCCTTTTCCATTCGATAAATACTTGTACATGCCGCCATTCCCTAAAAGAGTGGAGATGCCTAAATATGATAAATATGATGGAAACTCTGATCCTCAAGATCATGTCAGTGAATTCTGTACTCAATCTATGGAGTTCATGCATGAACCAACCTACTTAATGCATCTTTTTCCTCAATCTCTGGGAGGGTCAACTATTCATTGGTTCTAAAAAATGCCTCCAACTATCAAAAATTTTGAGGAGTTAATCAAACTGTTCTATCAACAATAATCCTACAATATCCAACATCTGGTCACCATGATTGACATTTGCAATCTGAAACAATACTCAGGAGAACCATTCCTAACTTTTCTCAAAAGATGGAGGAAAAATTTTTCTCTATATGCTAGACCCATTCTAGAAACTGAGAAGCTAGAAATTTTCATCAAAAATCTTGTTCCAGAACTTAACTACCATTTGCAAATGCAAAATCATACATCCTTTGATAAGATGGTAGAAAATGCTATCAAAATTGAGAAATTACTTGTGCAAAAAGGAGACATATTACTTCAAAAGGACAAGTATGAATCTGGATCTAGTTCTAAAGACAAAAGTAAAAATTGGAACATGAATAAAGGTGTCATCAAAGACAGTGTTGTTGATAATATATGTGCCCCTTCTAAGGCACCCACTTTCAATCTCACTGTTGGCACCCAAGCCATTAAAGCTTCTGAAGCTAAAACATCAGAGTCTAACAAGAAGCCATCTACTTACAAACCTTGGGATACAGATCCTAACCAAAAATTCACTCCTCTTGGAGAGTCCTTGGAATCTGCCATGAAAACTCTGTTGGCTAACAACATCATTTACTAACCTGAGATCTGACCATTTGATCCTGAACCTAAACCAAAATGGTGGAAAGAGACCAATTTCTGTGACTTCCATCCTAATAAGGGTCATAAAACCAATAACTACGTACACTTGAAACACCTCATACAAGACAAAATTGATAATGGAGAAATCATAATTGACAATCATAAAAGAAATAATGATCATACAACATTCATGGAGCCATTTCTGAAACATGGTAAAGAAGATTCTTCTTCTCAGCCTAATATGGGTGCTAAAGTCAATTATGTCTACTTTGGAAACAATGTTGTCATCAATATGGTTGAACCATGCCTATCTGAGTGTTGCAATGTCATCACAATTGTAAGAAGAGATAAAGAAAATCAATCAGCTAACACAGTTACTCGATCACAAGCTCAGGCACATCTGCAAGGACAAATCCCAGATCCAATATCCCTAAGATGCCTTTCAATCTTTCATCTGCTTCTAAATAGAAGGCTACATGTAAACCTTCCAATTCTAAAGACACGAGGCCTACATCATACAGTATTATCCAACAACTCTAGCATACAAATGCAAAACTCTCCATGTTTGAGTTCCTTCGGATATCTCGAACTCATAGAGCCATTCTAGACAAAGCTCTGCTTAGATCTAATGTTCCTGACAACCTTGATTTAGATAGATTCCAGACTATGGTTGGTCATCTAACATCTCCATAGTATATCTCATTTTTAGAGGAAGATGATAATTCCTTGAGTCATCCACATAACCAACCCTTGCATATTGAAGTCTTGATTCAAAACCATTGTGTCAAATGCTTGTTGATAGATGGAGGTGTTGGTCTCAACATTTGTTCTTACAGCTTGATCAGAAAATTGGGATTATCTAAAGCTACCATTGATCCTAAGAAGAATATAACTATCAAATCATATGATGAGCAAGAAAGATCTTCCAAGGGAACCATTGTCTTACCTATCAGAATAGGACCTATTATCAAAGACACCATATGTCAAGTTCTTGATCTACCTTTGGCTTACAACATCCTTCTAGGGAGACCCTAGATACATGAAATGAAAGCTATTCCTTCCACATACCATCAATGTGTGAAATTTCCTTATGAAGGAGTAGAGGTGACGATTCTAGCGGACCTATACACAACTTGCAATGCTTTGAAAGAAAGTGTTGATAAACTTGTTCCTAATAATAGAGAATCTTCCACTAAGTAGCCAGATATTGCTTCAACCTCTAAAATGGAAGACATTGCTAAAGAAGTCAAAATCAAGGATAATGGTATGGGAGAATACATAATGGAACCTATTTTATCTCTCACATCTCTCCCGTTGTCCCCTAAATCTTATGGACAACCTTTTGACAAAGTGAAACCTATAGCTAAAGAATCCCAGGTCATATTCAATGAAAGTTTTGTCCCAGAGAAAGTATCTAAACAAGAGTTTGAGGAAGATGAAGCTATACTTGCATGGACCTCTAAAATGGAAGACATTGCTAAAGAAGTCAAAATCAAGGATAATGGTATGGGAGAATACATAATGGAACCTATTTTATCTCTCACATCTCTCCCGTTGTCCCCTAAATCTTATGGACAACCTTTTGACAAAGTGAAACCTATAGCTAAAGAATCCCAGGTCATATTCAATGAAAGTTTTGTCCCAGAGAAAGTATCTAAACAAGAGTTTGAGGAAGATGAAGCTATACTTGCATGGCTATACAAGGATGAGTCTCAATCCCAATAAGTCCAGAAATGTGACTCTACTTCAAGAAAAATTCCTCAGAAGTCATATGGACTAGGGGATAAATTGATCACAAAAATGGGATATACTGGAAAAGGACCTCTAGGACTACAAGGTAAGGGTCTTCTATCATCTCTTGACCACCATGGTTGAACCAACAAGAATACAATAGGTCTAGGATATAAGAAGCCTTTCTATCTTAGCAATAAATCCCCACATGTCTTAGAACAGATTGAGCCATCCACAACAAATCAACTAAAGGAAGAAACAACTAGACAATCTAATAGTGATGATTCTGACACCACCACTGATGAGCTCATTCCTTATGAGTTTTTGCCTAAATAAATCAAAGACCTCCTTGAAGATGAAGATGATCCAATAAAAAGAATCAATGTAGTAGAAACATAAGAACCTACTATAGAACAAGAGACAGTTGCACCACAAGAACCAGCTAATCTTGAAGGCAATCAAACAGACAAAGAAGAAGGTGGTAGTTATTCTGAAACAAATTCCCATGAGTATGAATTCAAATTAGAATCTGAGGTTAACCCTTCTTGGGGTATTCATCCCGACTTTACTCATGTTCTTAAATTTACTAGAGGCATAGATGAAGAATCAAATGAATATAAATGGGGAGACATTCTAGAGGAAGATGAGCTTATCATAGAAAAACATATTGATGTTGTTCACCAATACACACCTAAACCCAACGTAAGTCTAGAGTGAAATAATGAACTTAACGAGTTTGATCCACCGATGGCTGAATTGGACTCCCACAATAACATTGAGCCTATTCATGAATTGAACATTTTGAGTTGTAGTATCACCTTTGAACTTGAGAGTCGGGTTATGACCAATGATGACAGATCCACATCTGTAAACACTATTTCCCAATCTTTCACCACTTTGACTATCCAACATTCCAAACTTCTTGATCAAACCTCCACGAATTCAAGCCAAGATATCTATACCTTTCCAAATGACTATGACTTGCTTGCTATCTAATATTGTACCTATTTCTAAACTAGATAAATCAATCAGAGTGTGCATAGATTTTAGAGACGTAAACAAAGCATGCCCTAAGGATGATTTTCCATTACCTAACATTGATATCATAGTGGACATGACTATGGGCTTTGAGATATATTCTTTAATGGATGGTTTTTCTGGATACAACCAAATAAAAATTGCTCCAGAAGATCAAGAGAAAACTACTTTCACATGTGCATGGGGTACCTTCTGTTGGAATGTCATGCCATTTGGGCTTAAGAATGCTAGTGCTACATATCAAAGAGCTATGACATCTATCTTTCATGACATGATGCATCGAACTATGGAGGATTATGTTGATGATACTTTAGCAAAATCTATGATGAGATCTGAACATCTAAATGACTTAAGCAAAATACTAGATAGAATGGAGAAGTTTAGTCTCAGACTGAACCCTAAGAAGTGTGCTTTTGGTGTCACTTCTAGAAAGCTTTTAGGCTACATAGTTTCAAAAAAATGAATTGAAGTGGATCCAGCTAAAGTTAAAGCTATCATGGAGATGCAACCTCCCAAGAATATCAGTCAAATGAGAACATTACAAGGGAGAGTACAATCTATTAGATGCTTCATATCTCAACTAGCTGACATATCACAGCCTTTCACAAAGACATTACATAAAGGTGTGACCTTTGCATGGAATGAGGAATGTGAAAAGAAATTTAATCATATCAAGAAATATCTATCAAATCCTCCTATTTTGATGCCTCCTATACAAGGGAAGCCATTGATCTTATATGTCTCCGCAATAGATACATCACTGGGGGCATTACTAGCACAACATGATGAGAACAAGAAGGAAAGAGCTATATACTATATCAGTAGAACATTGGTATCATATGAGAGGAACTATTCCATGATTGAGAAAGCTTTTCTAGCTGTGATATTTGCATCACAAAAACTGAGACACTATATGTTAGCTCATACCATGCATTTGGTAGCTAAGATTGATCCACTAAAGTACCTACTAAGAAAAGCTTCCCTCATGGGTAGATTATCCAAATGGGTCATGCTCTTAAGTGAATTTGACATTGAATATGTTGAAATAAAAGCTACCAAAGGATAGGTAATTGTTGATCAACTGGCTGACGCACCATTGTTTGATGATACACCAATGCAAATGGAATTCCTAGATTCCTCTATCATGAAACTGTCCTCTAGATCATGGAAGTTATTCTTTGATGGCTTCTATACACATAATGGATCTGGAGTAGGCATATTGTTCATCACTTCTCAAGGATACTCAATCCCTAAAGCATTCAGAATCAAGTTTCCTTGCACAAATAATATTGCTAAATATGAAGCCCTTCTTAATGGCATGAAGATAGCAATTGAGTGGAGAGTAACAGAACTACACATTCATGGAGACTCACAACTTGCAATACACCAAGTCAATGATGTGTATCAAATGAAATATGGAAAGTTGATTCCATACAAGAGAATGGTAGATGATCTAAAGAAATATTTCATATCTATCACCTTTGAGAAAATACCTAGAATAGAGAACAAGGTTGTCGATGTAATGGCAATGCTATCTACTTTATTACAACAACCTGAACATGAGCTACACTACGAGTTCCTGGTGGAAGCACTATCTTATCCTGCATATAATTCCCCCAAAACCCGCATGATCTGCACTATTGTTGGTCATGATTCATTTAGATACAAAAACCTTTTCTCCTATCTCTAAGACCAAATCATTCTTGATACCTTTAACTGCCATGAGAAATGATACCTTATCTGAAATGCATCCTGGTATGTCATCATTGGTCACGATCTATACAAACAAGGTCTAGATGGTACACTACTTAGATGTTTAGAATGGGAAGAGTCTCAATGTGCATTAGAGGAAGTCCATGAAGGTATTTGTGGATCACATTCGAATGGTTTAACACTAGCTCAAAAATTTATTAGGGTTGGGTACTATTGGCCTGAAATGGAAAATGAGGCTATCAAGTTTTCTAAGAACTATCAAAAGTGCCAAGTACATGGTAACTTAATTCATGCACTAGGGAGAGATCTAATCCCCTTTACTACACAATGGCATTTTCACCAATGGGCATTTGATCTTATAGGAGCCATACATCCTCATTCTTGTAATGGGCATATCCATATTATTATAGCTATAGATTATTTCACAAAATTGGTAGAAGAAGTCCCCTTAACTCAAGCAACCGGAAAACAAATTTCAATGTTCATCTTGAACTACATCACATGTCGGTATGGTATTCCACATTCTATAGTCACAGATAATGGTGGACAATTCAAGAATAGAGACTTAGATTATCTATGTGCCAAATTCAATATTACACAACATTGGTCATTAATCTACTATCCTCAAGGGAATGGACAAGAAGAGGCTTCAAACAAGAATCTATTGAAAATCTTGCATTGTACAGTTAATAAAATAGGAAGAGATTGGCATCTCATGATCAATCCAGCTCTTTGGGCCTACTAAACAAGTATTAGAATGCCCACTGGGGCTACACCATTTGCTTTAGTTTATGGGTCTGAAGTGGTACTACCTATTGAGGTTGAAATCCCATCACTAAGAATCAAAATGCATGGTCTAGTAACTAATGATGACTACAGAGTGTCTAGGTTGCAAGAACTTGAACTACTAGATGAGCATAAACAAGTAGCATATGATCATCTCAGAGTATATCAGAAGAAAATTTCTAGAGGCTACAACAAGAAAGTCAGACACAGAGAATTTCAGGTTGGCGATCTAGTCTTGAGAGAGAATCCCAAAAATCAATCACATAGAGAGCACAAGGGGAAGTTTGAAACCAACTGGCTGGGTCCCTTTGTAATCACTACTAATTTTGGCTCTAGATCCTATCAACTCTCAATGACTAAAGGAGAACAGCTCTAAGAACTAATCAACGTTCTCCATCTGAAGAAATTATACCCCTAAGGCATTTAGTATTAAAAAATGTAGTGAAAAAAAATCATAAAAATTAGAAAAAGTCCTGAAAAAATGAACATCCTAGTGAAAACCTAGCAATAGGCACCTTGATGTATCACAAAAAAAATAAAAAAAGATCAAAAGTACAAAAAAAAATTGAAAAAATGAAAAATACAAAACAAATGAGAAAAAGAAAAAGTACCTTGGTAAAAACCTGGAAACAGGTGCCTTGGTAGCAAAAATAGAATCTCTACCAAGATGGTGAAAACCTGACAAATGAGCGCCACTTGTTTCAAAGTAGTCCATCTATCAGCACAATCTTGGTCTTTCCCAGCTTTCAGTCTTGCTTTAGTTTTTACATATCTCCCGGTTTGTTTTGGCATTTCCAATTTTCAATAAAGTCAGTCTGTACACCAATTTGCTCAAGCGTCTATATCCTATCAATGTTCAAACTTGGGGGAAATCAAAGTCATATCCTATGGCCTCTAGTGTATCTTAGACGTATCATATCTAGTCAGAGTCCTTTGAAGCTTCATCCAAGTCAGTCAAGTCTGTCTCCTCTCCAGAAAGCATTTTGCATCTACAACAACATAATCAAAGACAAATTGAAAACAATCTATGATTTTACATGCTTTTGTCTCCTTGTATGCTTACCAATTCGCATTGAGATTTTTGCATATTGTGTCCCTTTGAGCTCTTCAATGATGTCCTTTATAGGATTTAGAGAGTGATGACTGGAGGCATAATATTTTCTTTTTTTTCTTCTTGTATGTGAAAATATAACAACTTTGGAAATTCTAGATTGAAATGGTGTCCGTCTGTAAGAGCCTCTATCTCGAATTGGATGGCCATGCATACCTCGACCATTGATACCTAGAAAATTCAAGGAAGTTTGATCTAAGTATTGTCTTTTTGAGTGAGTTCTTTCTCCTTCCATGAAACGCGATCTTACCTAAGGATGTGAATGATACAGGGTCACTATGGGTAATTCACACTGGATTTAGAATGATCTCTTGACTGCTTGACTTGTTTGTTTCGCAAGGCGTATTCTGGTCATCATGACATCTATGTTTTGATGCTTATACAAATTGCTATATCAAAATGGACATGATATTCAGGTCATCTTGGCATTTGTGCCTTGGTGCTTATATCTAATCCGACATTTCGAAAACAAAATCAATATTCAAATGTCCATGGTTGTCTAGCCAGTGGGCATTTTATTGATTCTTGCACATACAAATCAATATTCATATGTCTATAGTTTCAAAACTAGTGGGCATTGTATTGATTTATTTGGTTACCATAAAAATTTCAATGATGACAACAAATCGACACATGATCAGTGACTAGGTCCTAGGTCTTAGGTTTGCATCTCATTTTGCACTTTGCACTTTGCATGATCTCACAAAATGCTTGAACTCTTAAATGATTCTTCAAACACAAAAATGCTAAACATGACACAAGGACTGAGCATTGTATGAAGGTCCCTCCAATGAAACAACAAGTAGAATCCTTTTTTAGGATCAAAATCAAAATCTAAGATCATTTATATTGTAAATTGCTTGCATAATCAACCTTCAATCATCAAAAAAATCTAGAATTCAACTTAACTTATTACCTAACATCGAACTATCAAAATTTCAACTTGGTCAACCATGGTCAACTCATGGTCACACCTCATCAAACTTGGTCTCTAGGACCTCTAAATGATGTAGAACGCATTCTTGAACGTGTATAATCACTTCTCAAATCAATTAACATGCTTCTAAACCATTCAACACTAACTTTTCTTGTCAGATTTCAATTTTAATCCCGAAGGGGGCATGGTATTACACATCAATAAAATCTGTAAACCAAAATTTTCTTTCCTCAGTAATCAAGACAAAAACCACGTCTACTTACTGATTCATCAAAAGTCCTCATTGCTTGGGGAAAATCTATCATCTCTTGGGGCATATCAGATTCATCGAGATCCATATCAATCTAGTATCCTAAATCTATCTTATAAACTGTATTAACTTTTCATAACCAACAATTCATTAGCGTCATTTATTTGGTTCTTCATAACTGATGGGTTTAGGATGTGATACCAATATGATTCTCTTTGGACAATCAGGTCTAGAATCGGTCACTCACTTCTTCGCAATCATAAGGTCCAAAATCAGGCATTTTGACACTTTTTCATAATCACCGGTTCATTGTTGCTATAGTTAACATTATATTTGGTCGATCAGGACCTAAATCTTGCATCTTTAAATCTTTCAATCAGTTTCTATCTCAGAATCAGTTAATCTTTTAAATCAGTTCCAAACATCTTTATCATACACAGATTATTCTTTGAACCACTACGCTTCACATAGTGATTCAAAGAGGGGCAAAATGTAATACCCCAAAAATGGTCTATAGGTTCATTAACCTCCTACATCTTCAAATCGAATGAAATTGACATCAAAGTCCTAACCTAAGGCACATCTGCACATTATCGACTTTAATTGATTTTATCCTAAATTCTGCATCAAGGAATATTCCTAGCAATATTCCTATTTATCATAATTATCTTGATTTAATAATTATTTGGTGATAAATCTTATTTATCCTAAAGTTTGATTAATTGAATATTTTAAATATTTAATTAATTAGATTTAATTATGCCACTTAATTATTTAAATAAATTTAATCCTATTTATTCTTAAATTATATTATTTAATTTTGACAATAAAATCTAAAATCTCATGACTAATTGATTAAATTCTTATTTAATTAATTAATGTCAATTGTCAAATTTTTAATATAGTTTTAGAATAAAGTTTGATTTAATAATTGATTAACCCATAAATCAATTATTTTAATTCAAAAATCAGTTAAGTTGAGAATAAATCATTTTATTTTTAAAATTAATTTATAATTAAATCATGCACAATCAAAAAAGCAGGGAACTAGAAATTAACAATCAATTTTAAAATTAAAACTCAACATTTGATGATGAGTTGAAATCTGATCTAAACTCTATTTTGAGTTAAACACTACTTTTGCATGATTTTTGTAAGTTAATTATCTCTAATTTCCTGATAACTCAAAAATCAACCTTAGTTTATCAAGAGTGATTTATGGCTTTTCTCCTGCATCCTCAAAACCCTGGATTTCTATAAAAACAAGGCTCAGCTCTTCATAATTATCAACACTCAAATTTGCACAATTACTCTATCAAATTGGCGATTGAAGGATTAAGCACTTGCGATAGGAAATTTGTGAGATCTTTCATAGTTGATCATAGTTTGCATACTTTTCATATCATAGCATTCATTTTCATTCATATCATTCTTAGATTAAATCTGCATTCAATTTCATTCATCTAGCTTAGATTCATATAGTTTCTCATACTATTTCACAGAAAATACAAAAATATAGATTAATCTAGATTCATATAGTTTTTCATCTTTTGCATTCAAATCCTTTGTTTAGGTGTTGCATTGTCACTAATCTTGATTTCAATCTGAGAACATCATACTCACACCTACTAGAAAGTAGTAAATCACCTGGTTAGCTTAGTTTCATTCATTTGCAAATTTTGATTTCGCTAACCTCTAATGTTTTACTGAAGTGTTGTGTTTGCATCTAGGTACAAAATTCACACATACAACTTTCAATGATCTTTTTCAATCTTAAATTGAAACATCTATAAGCTTTACTTTTAGTAGAGTAACCAAGAAAAATACCTTAATCACTTCTTGCATCAGACTTGCCTACTGCTTCATCCCTCTTGATGTAGCACTTGCTTCCAAAGATTCTGAAGTATTTTAATGTGGGAACATTACCAAACCATAGCTCATATGGTGTTTTGTCAGTGTCAGGTCTTAATTGAATTCTATTGATGGTGTAGACTGTTGTATTGACCACATCTCTCTAATAGGTGTGTGCAACTTTTCCTTCTATCATAATGGTGCACACTATATCAAGGATGATCCTATTCCTTCTTTCTACAATTCCATTCTACTGAGGGGTTCTAGGTGCACTTAACTGTCTCTTTATGCCATGTTCTTCACAATACTCATAGAATTTGTCAGAGGTGAATTCTCCTCCTCTATTCAATCTCAAACATTTTATCTTTAGTCCAGATTCATTCTCAACCTTAGCTTTGAATATTTTGAACTTCTCAAATGCTTCTGACTTATCTTTTAAGAACACAACCCACATCATCCTAGTATAATCGTCAAAAAACAAAATGAAATACCTTTCACCATACTATGATCTTGTTTGAGTTGGACCACATAGGTCTGTATGAATTAGATCCAACTTATTCTCTACTGAATTGTGCTTGCTCCTGAATGAATTTCTCACATGCTTTCCCATCACACATTCCCTGCATATAGTATCAATTGGCTTTGCTATGCAAGGTAGATCTCTTACTACCTTTACATTGCTTATCTTTACTATATTATCAAAATTGATATGACATAGTCTTTTATGTCATAACCAACTGTCATCAACTTTAGCAACAAAAAAACTTGCTTCTAAATTGAGTTGGAAAACATTACCTCTTGTCTTTGAACTTGATGCAATCATAACACCATCCTTGTTGTTAATAATGCATTTGTCATCTTTAAACTCCAACTGATAGCCTTTTCCAAGTAACTGTCCAACACTGAGAAGGTTATGTTTCAAACCATCAACATAGAGAACACCATCAGTACTATTATTTCCATCCAAGATGATGGATCCTCTACCAACTATGGGTTTAGGAGTGTTATCTCCAAAACAACCATACCACCATTGTATTTGTCCAGATGAAAAAATCTATTTTTATCACCTGTCATGTGATGTGAACAACCAATGTCTATAATCCAATCTGTCCTTATATCAACTTGGGAAATCAATGCTAGCTCTTGTTCCTCTTTCTCATCTTTATAATTTGTCTTATTATTCATTTTGTCTATAATAGAAATGAATCTGATTTCTTCTTCACCTAATTCATCATCTAAAACTCCATCTCCAACATAGTAGCATTCCTTAGAGTACTTAGGCTTGTAATCCTTTTTGAACTTTCTAGCTCTAGTAGGACACTTAGATGCAAAGTGACCGATCTTATTACATGAAAAGAACTTAAATGGTAATTGACCTTCATATTTTCCTTTTCCTTTCTTTTCTCTTTTGGAAATCATAGCAATGAAATCATCTAGCATTTTCTCTTCATCATCATCATCAAAATTACCAGAAGTGTTTGCAAATTTCTTACCATGAATTGTTGCTTTGAAGGTTGTCTCACTCTTTAGTTCTGTCTTCAATCTTGAAATCTCAAAAGCTGAGATTTTTCTGATCAAGGTCTCTCTTTTGAAATTTGATGTAAGCTGCATGGTCTCATCAAGGATGTTGATCTTGCTTTCATATTCTGGAGTAAGAGTGGTCATTAACTTGTCCATAATGTCCTCCTCTGAAATCTCTCCACCATTGTTTCTGATTCCAACAACTGCTTCATTGATCCTTTAATTATAAGCTCTTATATTTTCTTCAGGAAGCATCTCTAATGCATTGTATCTTTTCTTCCATGTTTTTCTATGCGCATCCTTTGCTTGTTTGTCACCTTGAAACATGTCTTCTAGGTGCTTCCATATCTTGTGGGTGGTGTCTACCTTCTTTATCTCTAAAAATTCACTCTCAAATAGGGTGCTGATAAGGGCTTCTTTAACTATAGCATTTTGACAATTCCTTTTGCCTTTCAGTAGCATCATCCTTTGCAAGGTCTTCTAAGGTAGGAATCTTGGCTACTTTGATAGTTACATCAAAAACTTCAAAAGCAATGCACTGCAAATAGGTCACCATCTTGTTCTTCCAATCAAGATAATTCTCTCCATCAAACTTAGGACTTTCTTTTCTGAAGTATGCCATCTGATCAACCTCAAGCTGTTAAAATTTCTCTTTGAGGCACTTGACTCTGATACCAATTGTTAGGAATAGTCCCAAGAGATAGCTGAGAAGGGGGGGGTGAATCAGTTATCTACAAGTTTCAATTCTTTATCCAATTAAGTATACTTAAACATAAAGCATAAACACAATGAAAGAACACTTCAACACAACACAATATTTTGGTTACAGGGAAACCCAAATAGGTAAAAACCCCAGTGGGAATTGACACCCACTAATATTTTGTACTAGTGTATTATGATCCTTGTTAGAAGATCCTTAAACCTCTAAGGAGTTTCTTTACAATATATTTAGTACAGTAGACCTAGTCAAGGGTCAGACCCTGTTAGGAGTCTTTTACAATAGTCCCTGTTAGGGGAGAGGATGCACCATCCCAGAGCTCACTACTCAAAGGAGCGAAGGCTACAACCTTCTGAATAATAGATACACACTATATCTAGATCTTGGTGAACTGTGCTTAGACCTACTATCTGGATCAGTTCCAATGAATAGCACTAACACTTTACTTGGTCACATAAACCCTCCTCTAATGGTTCAACACTTCACGCACTCTGCTTAATCAACCATGAACCACACCTGAACAATCACAGATGACTGCCTATAAATATCTTTCCTCTAAATGATATAATCAAGTCAGCCTATTAGAACCACCTTGAAACCATATTAAAGAAGCCATAACAAACTCCAATAACAATTCAGTTAGCTCTACTAAGCACGCAACACATTCTGGGACCTGTCCAATAAGATAATTGTAGACGCATGCTAGACACTATCAGCTCTACCAAAACAACTAGATCTTTCTCCTCAAGTTGAATTACTTCATGCACTCTTAACCAAACATCAATAACTCTTCTCTAAGCTTAACTCCAAGGGTGCATACCCAAAAGATAGGCACAACTTCAGAACCAATAAAATCTCTATCGGCTCTCCTGAACAAACATAGGAAACTACTACTGGTGAATAATGACTGCATAACTTCACTTCTACTAAATATCAAACTATGCATACATGATTGAAACATCATTAACATGTCTTCAACATATATCCAAGCGTGCAAGGCTTCATGATAACTGTACAAACAACCATACACAAAACATGGTATGTTACTCTGTCAGGAACACTGCTAACACAAGCTACTATATAACTATCTATACTAACAGTTAACCTCTGCGCCCATCATATCATGTTAATATCATGTCCATGTTACATATGCTAAATGCTTATTGTATAAGACTTCCACGCATGCTACTTTCCATATGTTGTCATCAATGACAAACATACAGTCAGTACTAGCCTGCTGGCAAATCTCCAACAATACATACATATACACATATTATATATGTTACTATATACATACGTGTTGTGTATGTTAAGTTTATAAGCTTACATTTTTATATTTCTTAAGTTGTGCGGGTTCTTGAGAACCAAAAATGATGCTTTTCATTCTACATAACCCGCACGGGTTATGTAGAACTTGTTGTACTTTTTGTTTACATAACTTGTGCGGATTATTTGACACATAGGAAACCATATATGTTATGAATTGGTAAGAGGATTTAAAATTGAACCTAAGGCTTGCAAGCTCATTTTCCCTCCATTTTTGTCCCTTTACACATTTTTTTAGCTTTGGAGAAGATTTTTCAACTTCATCATGATTAGGTTTACAAATGATCAAGTGGGTATCACTAAAATTACCACCATAATATCACACGTATTTTTATCATTCTAACTATATAAATTTTTCTATTTTTGGACAACATTAACATAGTAAACTTTAGTTTTCTTTACTAGTGTCTTGATAGTCCTCACAGACATATGTCTACCATTTTTTTTAATAACTTTTGATCTACTTGACCAAATTTAAAAAAATTACATATTACTATTCTACACTTGATTCCATACACTTTTTAAAAAAATCATTTTTTATTATTTTGATACAAGTTATGCCCAGTGCACGAACATGTACCATATTTTCAGGATGTGGTCACTTCAAAAAATCATTAAAAAATTGCTCAACATAAAATTACAAAAAAATTATAGAAATTCTATATTGCACTCTTACCTATCATCCCACCAAAGGGTTTTTCAAAATACTAAATCTAAGTATATCTTTTGTGAAGTGCATGAAAACAACTATGTTATGTTTTCCTAAAAAATCAGAAATAGTTTTTCGTGTGCGGCTGGTTTCACCATCTTAATTTAACCAGTTTTTTAAAAAAATTACTAGTTTAGAAACTAGATTCATATTACTACAATTCTAATTCTTTACGCATCTTATAATTTTAAGCGCATGACCCTCAAATTTTTCTTTGAAGTTCAGGTTTATCTGATTTCAGAAAAAAAAATGTGGCCTCTTATACCTTTGTTTTTGCACACCATCTTGTTGCAGTTACCCAAAGAAGATATATTTGGCTATGAATATTGTTGTCTCAGTTTAAATATGATGCATTGTTTAATATAAAGTACAATTTGTATCCAGGAATACATTGTATTGAATTAGAATTTTTATTTATGTTTAGGTTGTCTGACTTTGTATGACGTAGAAATTGTAAAATGAGAAGAAGACAATGAGGAATTGAAATGTATATCTGTGAGATAACATCCTCAGTGATATATATGTACAGCCAATGAGGCATTGTAAAAAGATATTTTCACATAAGTGAGTGAGGCAATTTCAATGGTTTTATTCTCTAGAGGGTTTCCACTCAAGACATATCTTGTGTTATATTCTTTGTGCATGTTTCATTTGTCTTGTAATCTCTCTTGTTTTTTGAGTTATATCATAAGCCTTTATTAAGTAAAAGTTATTTTAGGTTTTTAATATCACCGATTCACCCACCCTCTTAGTGATATCATACTCCAACAATTGGTATCAGATCCACAACCTTCTTCTTAGGGTTTCTTGGTTAGGGAGTACTTTCTATAGATGGTCGAGAAGGATTTTTAGGTTTTAGGGAACCTCTGTTTGATGTCACTGGATATGAATTCTGGAAATAAAATTTGAGACAACATTTGAAATCCTTAGGTTATGAGGTGTGCAAAGCAACTCTAACTTCCAACACTAAAACAACCCCTCCATCTATTGCAGATGAGAAAAAAGCATATGAGCATGCTGCAAAGGAATCTACTAATATTTTTTATGGATTAACTAATCATGTCCTTGTTAAAGGTATGGATTGTGAGAATACCCAAACCATTTGGGAAAAATCATCTAATATATATGAGGGAGATAAAATAGTTAAAGAAGGAAAGTTAGAAGCCTGGGTATGTGCAGGATCATGGTATGCCAAAAAGTGGTGATGTGAAAAAAACTTATTTTCACTCGTCCAAAAGCATACAAATGCATATGTTGACTTTTTAGTAGGCCTTGGTGTCAGTACACCTGGCCAAGACAAAAGCCAAAGCAAAAGGCTTTATCGGATATCTGATAATATCGGATATCTGATAATATCGGATATCCGATATTTGATAGTAAATATATTACTTTGTACCCTAGTCGCGTTTAATATTTTCTCATTATGAAAATGTGAACGCAGCTAGGGTTATCGGATATCAGATTTCAAATCCCCTATCTAATTTTTCTTAAATCCAAAGGTATGTGAAAGCTTGTAATCTTTTATTTTTTTTATTGTTTGTATTGTTTTTAAATAGAAATTTATAGTTTTTTGTATAAAAATTAGGGTAACAATGAGTTTTTTTATTATTTTTTAAAATTTATTGTAATTATCTTTTTTTTTTCATCTTTATCAAACATGGAATCAAAAAACCCTCCTAATGATCCCACAAACAATCTAGAACCATCTCGCAACAATCCCCCACCTCTAGAAGACATACCTATCACAAACCCTCATTGTTTAGAAGATCTAATAGGAGATAATCTAAATGAACTTAGAGGATTTCAAACCCCGTATGCCAATATCCCCACATTGTGCCCCATGTTTACGACATTGAACTCAATTATTGAAAATATGGAGAAACTTACACAACAACATAGTGCTGCACTTCTTTGGCGCGATTCCATGCATGCCCAGTTTGACAATGGGCTTGATTATGATCAAGTCATGAACCTAAATATAACAAAACATGACATAGCTAATCTTTTTGTGGATCCTAAAACCGGTCTAAAAGTAGACCATAAAAAACCAAGTTGTTAATTAAATGGTGCACAAATAGTGATCTACATGACAACTTTTGGGACCGTTGGTGGATGGTTTTTGATAGACCACCTCACAACAATTTGGATGTCCCATTTTATTTTATTAAAAAATTGTATGCTAAATTTGTGCTTGGTCACAAGGTGAATTATTGGAGTATGAGACCGAACCAGGGTGTAGGTTTAGGTGCTCCTTAGGATAGACCATGGGCACAACGGGTGAAATCCTGCACATATGTCCCCCCTCCCAAGATTTCACCACCTCCCATAGTGCAGCATCCTGACATTATTGCTGAGGCTGGCTCACAGACTATTTGAGCCACTCACACCTTGAGTGATCTTCTGGTTATGCAGAGCACAACATTATTGCCTCCTCATCTTGATGCTTATGGCGCTTCCACATCCTACATGAGCTCACATGTTTGTGTGCCCCACACTTGCATTATATGCAAGAATCTGTGCTTAGGTCCCCTGACTGATAGTGATGCATATAATTTTGCCTTCGATGTGGACAATTCTACATAGCACACTACAAGCACTGAAGTAGCTCATGGAGATGTGCATTAAGAGCCTACATAGCCATGGACTCCCACTATTATGATAAGGGTAAATAGTTCACTTTTTACATTGTATTTACATTTTATTGTTCGTATTTTTAGTAGAATTTCCTCATAATAATTTCCCACTTATGTCTTTTTATGTGTTACATTTATGTTCAGTTGATGATAGAGGAGGAGATGGCATAGGTGGAGGGGTCCATGCTTTTGGCTATATCATTTGGTCTTGACACTTCCATGGTACATATGTTTTAATGTACTCATTAACTTTCTTTTAAACTATGATAATAGTATATATACATTATTTTCTAATTTTTATGATCATCTTTTACATACTGATGTAGGTGTCACCAGTTGCCACTGGGGGGCAATGTGAGGGGGTGCAAGTGTCAGCCATTGATAAAGGAAAGGTAATAAAGTAATTTAGTTTGTTTATGCATACATGTATACTTGTCAGTTGCACGTACTCATTTTTAATTTACATGGTTTAGTTGATAGAGAGTGGCATATGATGATGTTGTGAGACCCTATCGTCATGATAGAGTTACAGGCATATCCATTCGTAGTGATAGCCCCATGGTACATACATTTCTAAAGTTATTTGTGTGTATTTTACTATCAAGTATATATAATATGGTTAAGTTATGATAGTATGAAGTATATGTTTGAATTTTGTAGGTCACTCCTAGTTTGAGGGAGGCAAAATGCCAAGGGTTTGTATCGTTGATGAATCGGCCAACAATCCCTGAAGAAAGTTCAACATAGGTAAGTTTTAATGTTAATTCAATTAAATTGTAAACATATATTTTCTACCAAGTATTTAATATTAAATAGTATAACTCATAGATCAATCTCATGTTTGAAAACATATGCAGTTCATAGTCGACATTGGTGGCATTGTTCCTGCGCTACCAAGGGCATATATTAGGTCTCCTTCCCATGGGAGGAGACAGAGAGGCGAGGTATATGAGAGTTAAATTTTAGTTTAAATTTTATTTATTATTGTTGTCTATGACTCTGAATTTTAATTTAACTTGGGGTTTCAATTTTGTATTTGAATGTAGGATCCATCAGAGCCAAAGAGTACTTCAAAGAGGTTGCATTTTGATGATCCACCAGTAGAATAGGATGTCCTAGAAACAAATTTGTAGTTGAACTTCTTATTTTGAGATGTCATATGACACATTTTGAGATGGCGTATTCCATATTGCATCTAGATATATTGACATGTAAATATGTACAAAATTATTATTCATTTTGATATATATGAAACTTGATATTTGATCCACTTTGTTAATTACATGTGTTCATTTATTCATTATTAGTATAAATATGCTTTTGTGTATGTACTCTTGTGTATGATTTATGCCTTAAGTATATTCATGTATATTCAAGTACATTCTTCATAATGTAAATTTATGTGTATGGGCTACGTGCATGACTTAAGTGAATTAATGTGGTATGCTTTATAATCTATGTGCTACATGTATGCTTCATGACTTAAGAAAATTTATGTGTATGCTTTATGTGCTATGTGTGTTCCCATGTGTAATTCATCATTTGAGGTATATAAGGATATTTATTAAAGTGGTTTCAAGGTTTCTAGACTTACCCTTTACTCCCAATGGCTAAAAGACATCAAACTGGCTTCAAAACCTTGATTTGAGGGTTTCTCCAATCCCAATTCAATGGCTTCAAACCCTTGATTTGAAGGTTTCTCCAATATCAACCTTCCACACACTTCTAGAATCAATTGGTGATTGATTCACCATTCAAACGCTCATACAATACTATTTTAATCATAAAAAGGCTATGTCCTTCAACTCAAACTCCTGCTGCTATACTTGTGCCATCACTTTCATTAGAAAACCTTCACTAATTAGGTTGTGATCACTTCATTACTCAAAATATCTGCTAATGGCGTAGTCCATTCAGTGCCAGGATGAACGGTCTGTAAGTAATCCAATGGTGCAACTTTCAACTGACCCTCACTGCAAGTTTTAGCATCAAGCGAGACTGGCGTGTCAAATTCAAACAAATTGGAATCTCCCAAAATGGAGAGAGGTTATTATAGGCCTCAAAAATATAGTCTTGTCGCATCTCACACATCACCGATACCTCTCACGGGGTCTGAGTTACGAGCCTTGACAGTTCGTTGCTTAATCATACTTAGTGCACCTTGGGGACACTTTGGTCTGGTGTGGTCCGGAATGTTCTACTGACTTAGTGGTCAAAATGGGGTTGTCACTAGCATTTACCCACCCAACTAGAGCTAATGGTGTAGTCCATTTGGTGCCAGGATAAATGGTTTGGAAGTAATCCAATGGTGCAACTTTCAACTGACCCTCACTACAAGTTTTGGCATCGAACAAGACTGGCGTGCCAAATTCAAATAAATTTGAATCTCCAAAAATGGAGAGAGGTTATTGTAGGCCTCAAAAATGTGTCCTTGTAGCATCTCATGGATTTTCAATAGCTCTCACGGGGTTCAAGTTATGAGCCTTGAAAATTTTCTGCCCAATCGTGCTTAGTGCACCTTAGGGACACTTTGGTTCAGCATGGTCTAGAACGTTCTACTAACTCAGTGGTCAAAATGGGGTTGTCACTAGAGTTTACCCACCCAACCAAAGCTAATGACATAGTCCATTTGGTGCTGGGATGAACGGTTTGGAAGTAATCCAATGGTGCAACTTTCAACTGACCCTCACTGCAATTTTTGGCATTGAGAAAGACTGGCATGCCAAATTCAAACAAATTTGAATCTCCCAGAATGGAGAGAGGTTATTGTAGGCCTTAGAAACATGGTCCTGTAGCATCTTATGGATCACTAATACCTCTCACAGGGTCCAAGTTACGAGCCTCAAAAGTTTTCTGCCCAATCATGCTTAGTGCACCTTGGGGACACTTTGGTATGGCATGGTTCGAAACGTTCTATTGACTCAGTGGTCAAAATGGGGTTTTTGTTAGCATTTACCCACCCAACCAAAGCTAATGGTGTAGTCCATTCAATGCCAGGATGAATGGTTTGGAAGTAATCTAGTGGTGCAACTTTCAACTAATCCTCACTATAAGTTTTGACATCGAGCGAGACTAGCGTGCCAAATTCAAACAAATTTGAATCTCCCAAACCGGAGAGAGATTATTGTATGCCTCAAAAACATAGTCTTGTAGCATCTCAAAGATCACCGATACCTCTCACAGGGTCCGAGTTATGAGCCTCGAAAGTTCGCTGCCCAATCGTGCTTAGTGCACCTTGGGGACACTTTGGTTCGACGTGGTCCAAAATGTTCTTTTGACTCAGTGGTCAAAATGGGGTTGTCGCTAGTGTTTACCCACCCAACCAAAGCTAATGGCATAGTCCTTTTGGTGCTAGGATGAACAGTTTGGAAGTAATCTAGTGGTGCAACTTTTAACTGACCCTCACTGCAAGTTTTGACATCGAGCAAGATTAGCGTGCCAAATTCAAAAAAATTTGAATCTCCCAAAATGGAGAGAGGTTATTGTAGGCCTAAAAAACATGGTCTTGTAGCATCTCATAGATTGTTAATACCTCTCACAAGGTTTGAGTTACGAGCCTTGAAAGTTTTCTTCCCAATCATGCTTAGTCCACCTTGGGGACACTTTGGTCTGGTGTGGTCTCGAATGTTCTACTAACTCAGTGGTTGAAATGGGGTTGTTGCTAGCATTTACCCACCCACCCGGAGCTAATGGCACTATCCATTCAGTGTTAGGATGAATGGTTTGGAATTAATCCAATGGTGCAACCTTCAATTGACCCTCACTACAAGTTTTGGCATCGAGCGAGATAGGCGTGCCAAATTCAAAAAAATTTGAATCTCCCAGAACAGAGAGAGGTTATTGTAGGCCTCAAAAATGTGGTCTTGTAGCATCTCACAAATTTTTGATACCTCTCACGGGGTTTGAGTTACAAGTCTCAAAATTTCTCTGCCTAATCATGCTTAGTGCACCTTGGGGACACTTTGGTCCAGCGTGGTCCAGAATGTTCTACTAACTCAATGGTTGAAATGGGGTTGTCCATAGCATTTACCTACCCAATCAAAGCTAATGGCATAGTCCATTCAGTGCTAGGACAAATGGTTTGGAAGAAACCATTGGTGCAACTTTCAACTGATTCTCACTGCAAGTTTTGGCATCAAGCGAGACTGGCGCACCAAATTCAAAAAAAATTGAATCTCCCAGACTGGAGAGAGATATTGTAGGCCTCATAAATGCGGTCTTATAGCATCTCATAGATCATCAATACCTCTTACGGGGTCTGAGTTACAAGCCTCAAAAGTTTGCTGCCCAATCGTGCTTAGTGCACCTTGGGGACACTTTGGTCTGGCATGGTCCGGAATGTTCTATTGACTTGGTGGTCAAAATGGGGTTGTCCCTAGTGTTTAACCATCCAACCAGAGTTAATGGCACAGTCCATTCGGTGCCGAGACAAATGGTTTGGAAGAAACCCATTGGTGCAACTTTCAACTGGCCCTCACTGCAAGTTTTGGCATCGAACAAGAGTGGCACGCCAAATTCAAACAAATTTGAATCTCCCAAATTATAGAGAGGTTATTGTAGGCCTCAGAAATATGGTCCTGGAGCATCTCACAAATTGTTGATACCTCTCACAGAGTCCGAGAATCGAGTCTCAAAAGTTCACTGCCCAATCGTGCTTAGTGCACTTTGGGGACACTTTGGTCTGGCATGGTCCGAAACATTCTACTGACTCAGTGGTTGAAATGGGGTTGTCCCTAGCATTTACTCACCCAACCAGAGCTAATGGCATAGTCCATTCGATGGCAGGATGCAATCTCTGAACACTATCCCTTCACCCCAGGGAATCATCATTTTACTTTGAACACATTTGACCAATTTTGACTCAATGACTCCAACTATTACATCATTTGATGATACAAATGTACATGGAATTAATACAATACAAATATAAGGATACAAAATTAAGACGATACAAATTATATAAGGATACAACATTCATAGTAAGGAAACACATTTTTTGCACTTTACATGGCATTAAGATGATACAAATGTGGGCTCTTAATATTTGCAAATCAACCCCATGGGCTCTTTTATATTTCAAATTTTGCATATTTTGCATCAAAGTTTTTATATACAAAATTTGGCATCTAAATATGCACATTACATTTGATTGTTATTTGTATATACAAAATTTGGCATCTAAATATGCACATTACATTCGATTGTTATTTTTATATACAAAATTTGGCATCTAAATATGCACATTACATTCGATTGTTGTTTTTATATAAAAAATTTGGCATCTAACTATGCAAATTACATTCAATTTTTGGTTATATATAAATTTTGGCATCTAAACATGCAAATTACACAACTATATATAAAAAATAAGTGTCATTTTCGCTCTAATCCCTACATTCGGAAGGCAGAAGAAAAGTTAATAGAGAATATAAGAAGTTTATATAGGTTTGAGAAAAAGATTATGAATATGTATAAGTAACTAAACAAACCAAAGAATATGACTAGACAATGCATAGTGAAGTTTACCATCATAAAAGATGGGCTAATCAAATGCACACCTCGATCTTCTATATCTATCATATATCATGTATCCAACTGCATTTACAATCCACATAAAAAACCAAGTTTATTGGCTCAAACAAATAAAGAAAAAAATATAATTAATTTATTGAATGTAATTGTAATAAACATGGAAAACCTTGCAACTTGAGTTTAACTTACCTACTAAAGTGAGCCTGAAGGGTCATCTCTGTACTTGAGAGTATTCAATATTGCTTCATGATCAGTAGTACTAATAGTCCAAAGTTCCTTTTTCTTTGGTTTTCCTTGATGTTTCAACAACTTAACGTTTGCTGCTATAACAAGGTGTGAATACATGAGAATGGTTTTGTGCTTCTCATAGTCTTCAAATGCAGGAATGCCATTATTTCTAATCATATATGTACGCAACCATGTTCCCACAACAACATGTGATCCTGTTGGATATGTGAACATATCATCATCTTTTGTCAATTGTGCAAGTTTTTGCTTTCCTCGTACACAACGTGCTAACCAGTAATCTGATCTCTCATCATTCCCTTATGGTGCAACCAATGCAAAAACATGTCCTGGCTGTAGAAGATCTAAAAGATGGTCGTAGTCAAGTGAACAATCCATGTCATCATTTATTACAGAGACTGTGAGAGATAAAGGAGTAAGATAATGTGGAACCCATGTATCAACCCACTCACTTGACTCACACTGATCCCAATCACACTAAAGACAACTCGGACAATAACAAGCCAACTCTCATGTCCAAATGGTCCATGTACTAGCATCTTAGCTTTGAAATGAATGCATTTTTGAAGAATATTTCATAGTTTGACAATCCAAACTATCTCCTACTGTGCCCAACTCAACCAACCAAAAGAATCTGTGCACCACTGATTCAAGAGTCCCCCCTATGACAATGCTGAAGTACACCAATCAATAATAGAACGAGCATCAATGATTTTTGCACCTGAAATCCTTAGTTGCTCCTTAACTAGAGCTCTCTTTACACATGCACCTACTCCATCATGCTCCCCTTTTCCATGACCAACCTCAAAAAAACTCCAAATATGAGTTACACCTCTCTCTACATGCATTCTACATAACCAATAAAACATACAAGCATTTTTTAATTGACCTGTGTAGTTATCTAACCAAATGAGATGTCTGTCCATAGCAATATTATTTTCCTGTACCCATTCAAAATAATTCTCAAAGTAATGTTGGAAAAACTCAGATGAGTGCGATCTATCATTTCTCATATAAAAATGGTACTCTCTGATTATCTTTCGGTCATCTTCTGTACTATCAGGGGAATGTCTATATGTTATGTGCACAAAAATAGAAACCTGAATAGAATTGTAATATTGAGCTTGCAACTCATTTTGGGGCTGCAATGTATACTTCTCTGCAAAGTCAACAACTGATATAATAGTGCCAATTAGGAAAGTGTCCTTACACATCCTGAATCATTGATCCAACCACTAAGACCTGTGACTATGCCTTGCATACTTGTAAAAAAGATTCTTCCTGAAATCTGAAATAAAATCAGCTACATTACATTCTTTAGTAACCAACTCACATCTAGAGCCTTCACCTCCACTTTTTAATGTATATTTAAGCGTTTCATATACCCTTTTTTCAATAATTGTCTTTCCAAAATCATGTTCACAGCCCTCATGAAAGCATTCAACAAACTTCACTAGCCCACCACACTCTGAGCACTTGTCATTTAAGCAATCTTTTCTATAAAAGAAACATCCATCATCTCTAGGACATAAAAAATGATCTAGCAAGTCTCTTGATGATTTTGGAAGATCACTTGCACCACACTCCTCCAAAATTTCACTACTATGCAAAGTAGAATGAATGGATCATAACAATTCATGGTGCATTGAAAACTCCACATGATATTTGTAACAATAAGTATTTTGAATCTTAAGAAGCACACAAAAAAAAGGCTTCAGGGCTTCAAAAGCCCTTTTTGATATTTGCAATGTTGGATGTGTCTCACAAAATTTTTTGAACAACATTGTTTGACTCACCTCTAAATAATGTTTTGGATGCGGGGTGCGGTCTCGAATGCCAATTCTCAACTTCAAGACATCCTTCACATTTGGTGACACTCTTGAGTTAGATTGCCAAAATAGTTGAATTTGATCCTTCACAGCATCGGTAAGCTTCTTATCACAACGTAAAAGTCTCCCACCATAAGCCCATGTATCATTTTGAAGAGGATCATCAAGTCTTTCTCTTCTTGCAAGTGCTCTATCCAAAGTTTTACAATTTAGATTCAAGTCAACACAAGTTTGTCTCATCAAATGAGCCTTTCTCAAATGATGACTTACTAAGGAGGTTGTAATAAGCCTCCTAGCGGCTCTCTTATCTTTTTCCTTGGTAGTCTTCCCAATGGAATTGAGAGCACTAAAATGATTTCTCACAATAATAGCATTCTGCTCCTTTTCCTTGTTCACACTAATCTTCAATTTGACTAGTATATGTCTCATCTTCTACATCTTTAACAATTGCACAAACATTTGACATTGCTCAACCAACATCTTGTGGCTAAAAAATTAATCATAAAGTTTTGAAACCCACAACCGAACGGTTCTTTCTGATCTCTTGCCATCGAAATTACTCATTATGTTCTCATCAATTTCAACTAACCATTTAGTTCTTTTGAAGGTCTCAATTTTGAAGTTTATCTTTCTTCCTCCGAAGGGACTTCATTTCTCATATAATTTGGAGATGTGTAAGGTTGATTTGGTTCTTCTGCACCATTATCATTGTCAATTCCTTCATATTCAATCGGTGGATTATCATGGACAATGTCCACACTTCCATTGGCCACATCTACATGCTCATTTTCAAAACTTACATTTTTATCTTCAAAACCTAAATTCTCATTTTCAAAACCTACATTTTCATCTTCAAATTCATGTTCTTCACTTGAAACCACATTCAAAGGTGGGTCTATGCTAACATCTTCATTAATATTTAACATACCTTGTCTCTAGTTCTGATGGGAAACCCTATCCATTTCTCTATACACTTCAACATCTTCATTTGTGAGTCTCCTCTTCCATTTATGCTTTCGACGACTACTACTCCCCATAGTTAGACCAAAAAGGTGATGCAAATACCTTTGGTAATAGAGAAAATCCAACCAAAAAGTGGATTTTTGTCTTCTCTAGAGACAAAACGTGATTCACAGCAACTTGAATCCTGTAATTTAGAAAAAAAATGTGACTCTCTGGAGGGACCCAGAGAATATTGTTTTTACTTTTTATCAGTAAACAAAATCATATATCTGATAATATCTGATATCCGATAATATCAGCTATCTGATATTATCTGATATCCGATATCTCCCGCCAAAATTTTGCCAAAATCTCTCTCTCTCTCTCTCTCTCTCTCTCTCTCTCTCTCTCTCTCTCTCTCTCTCTCTCTCTCTCCCTCCCTCCCTCCCTTAGGTATAATATTTAACATATAATATAAATATTTAATAAGTTAATATTATACTATTATATAATAGAGAAATAAATAATAATAATATAATAGATGCTATTATAAAAAATTATATTATAATAGTAATGCTTTGCAATGAAACCCTAAAGCTGATGCCATTGGATTTGTGAAGAAGGATTTGTCTGGTAGTCAAAATATTTTAAGGAGGTCATTAAGACAGGTAAATATTCTAGTTTTGAGTTCTCATTATTAAATGCTATGTTATTATTATTTAATATTAATATTAAAAATAATAATTTATAATATATAACTTAAAATTGAAAAAAATACACAATTGAATTAATATTAACATAAAAAGAATACAATTTAATATAACACAATTAATATTACCATTAAAAAAATACATTTAATATGTAACTTGGATTTGAGAAAATTAGTGCAATTGAAATTTCAAAATAGGCGGGAAGTTTCAGATATCTGATATTATCAGATATCCAAAAATTTTAGATATCCAATTTTATCGGATATCCTATTAGGCTTGGTATTTGCTTGGGCAATACCAAACATGGGTGGTCAACCCTTTAGGTGTGTTTCAGGAGATAGTTTCTGATATCGAGACTTCGACCATGTAGCTAATGACTATTTTTCACCCGAAATTGATGAAACAAAAAGGGTTTCTTAAAGACATTATTAGCTTTCCATCAATATAATTGTTGTCAAATTTTGAATTCGGTAAGTAATTATTACTTGTTTTTCAATTGAGTTATCTTTAAAGTCGTAATTGACATAATGATTGAAAAACAACTATAACTTTCAAACTGTTTAACCTTTTTGAAATCTGAAACATGTGTCACATTCTATGCTTCGGCTACTATAAGGAAAAAAAATTAATTTTGTAAAGTTTAGAATTAGTTAAGGTGGTCAGACACGAGAGTTTTTTTATTCTGAAAAAGTTGTAGCAATAAATTTATAATTAATTATTTATTTGGCAAAAAATTACAAAAAAATATGTGTCACATTCGTGAATGAGTCTACTACTTATATCTAGAATCTTGGGAAAATATATCATCATTTGATTGTGATTAAGGTGGTCAGACATACACACACTTTTTATCTTTTCCCTAAAATTTTTGTACTACTGCATTGAAATCTAAAATTTTGACCAATTAAATAAAAAAAATTTCAAACAAGAGCTAGTAATTTAGAAACTACATTCAATTTCCTATAGATTCTATTATTACAACTTTTTCACATAAGGTTCATAAGATGTTCAACTTTTTATGTCAAGTTGACTAACCCTGATTTTCTGATTTTTCATTGCCACTTAAGGACATAGTTTGGTATACCATGATCCTGCACGTACCTGCCTATAGAGAAATATTTTAAAGTCTTAAAATGACTGAAGATGAGAAAATAGCTGACTATTTTATTCAAGTTTCTAATGTTGAAACTCAAAACAAGGCCTTGGAGAAACCTTAGAAGAATCTACTATTGTCAAGAAAGTGTTGAGGTATTTAAAATCTAAATATGAGTCAAAGATAGAAGTTGTGGAGGAGAGAGACATTAACAAGGTAACTCTTGATATCCTACATGATATATTTATTTCTTATGAGATGAGGATTACTACTGATCCTCCTAACAAAGAATCCACTTTTAAAATGTACAAATTTAGATACAAATTTAGAATTAGATGAAGTTGAAAATATTGAATCCATATTTGTTAATAAGCTTAGAAGAGGATCTAGTAGATACAAAGTCAAATTTCATTTCAAGCATTTTTCTTGCGGTAGAATATGTCACTATGCTTCTCAATGTCCTAACAAGGATATTGATAATGATGAAGAAGATACTAATAAATCATTTAAGAAAAAGCTGTTAAACTTCAAAAATAAAAATCCTTTAAAAAAGAACAAAGTCTATATGTTGATATTACTGACAGTGGTTCAAATGAACCACATGAAGGAAATGAAGAAACATTGTTTATGGCTATTATATCTACAAATATTCCTCAATAAAGTAGTTTATTTGAGATTTATGAATCTAAAATTGATTTTAAGGGAGAATAGAAAGTTTCCTTAAAGAAGCTAAATTTTTTAAATAGGAAGCAAATTCTCATAAAACTAAAAATGAGAAAGATGTGGAACTTGTCTCTGCTTTAAAACTATAGGTTGAAGAGAAAACATGTATTCTTGAGGTTACTCAAGAAAAGATAAAATGAAAAGAACATGATTTCTACTTACTAGAAGTAGAAGTGGTTGATTTGAGGAAATAACTTGTCTCTAGCAAACAAAATTATCAAGTATATTTGACCAAAAAAAATGTGAAACATCCAAGGAGGTTGGAAAAGGTAAAACTGACTCTCAATCCTTTGGATATTGTCTTAATTACAAAAAATCAAGAAACACGGCTAATGAGTATAAAGTAACTCCCAAAAGAAATGTGAGTCTAGTAAATTGAAAACTTTATCAGTTTTTGAACAACCTTAAATGTTTTCCATGTGGAAACTAGGACATATTACAAAATTTTGTGAGTCTATGCTTAATAAATTTTACAAAGTCTCAAGAACAAAATGGGTTTGGAAACCTAAGAAGGTTGCAATGACTTCTCAGATGGTTCATTTTTCAAAAATAGAATAAGTTTGGATTTTAGATAGTGATTATTCTCACCATATGACTAGTGACAAGAATAATTCTATATAACTTAAACAATTTGATGTTGGATCAATTAGATTTGGTGATAATGAATGTCTTATATCAAAGGGTTAGGTACTATTTTTCTTTATCATTGTACACCAATAACTAATGTTTATTATGTTGAGGGTATGGCTCACAATTTGTTAAGTGTCGGTCATATTTGTAAATAGAATCTTATAGTTATCTTCATAACATTGGATTGTCAAATTATGGAGAAAAATGGTAGAGTCATTATTGCAAGATATAAAACAAAAGTAGATGTATACAATTTACAAAGGGGTGCTAACTGAAACAAATAATGAAACTTCTTTAGTAAGTGAAATTGGAGAATATTTTGAACTAGTTATCATAGTTGACTATGAAGGTCAATTAATTGGTGCTTATAAGGAAATCAAAGAACTTAAAGAGAAAAATAAAAAAATTGGAACTTGATTTAGAAGAATGTCAAGGCACCGCAAATGAGTTGGATAGTATGAATGCTTATCTTTCCAATAAAATAGAAGAAGCTATAAGGGAACAAGTATACTTGAGAAAATAATTTACCAAGAAACGTAAAAAATTTTACAGTGATGTTTTTTGGTTAAAGGTAAAGTTATCCAAATATAATGAAAAAATAGTTTTTATGAAGAGGTGTGCATAGAACTTGAAAAATCATTTGATGTTGTTTGTATTGAAAAATAGATTGAATCAAAAGGTTCATGTTTTTTATTCAAGATAAAATATCGGAATGTCTTCTTGTATAACTTAATGTAATGGATATGTTTTTGTGACAAGGGATCTAAATCCTTCATCCCTTGTGCATTCCTATGCAATTTTTGGAAGGATATTTTTCAATAAATTGCTCAATTTTTCTTCTTTCGATTTAAAATCTTTGTGTTGGAATCTTTCTAATTTATATAACTATATCTTAGTTTACTCAAGAATTTAATAGTTAAATTCAAAGCATCTAATAGAAAAAATTGAACATATTACATAATCTCTTTGAGACTTTGTTTAATTATTAAAATATGCATAAACAGATATATTTATATATTAATGATAACAATGCAAGTTTTAGTTTCTTAATAAGATGAGATGAGGTTAAATTAAGTTTTATCTTGATCAACTATTTTGATTTTGGTGATAAGTATCAGAGGTATTTATGCTTACCTCTATTTTTTTATAGCATGATTATATATCAGATACATCCTGATTTTGACATTCGATTGGTTATGATGGTTAGTATCATTCCAATTTATTTTCAAGTTTATTTGATTCAAATAGTTGGTTTCTACAACTATAGAGAGTTTACTCTACTAGTTACTTCTAGTTCATTATTCTACTACCTACTAGTATTCTTTAGTTTCTTGATGCAATCAATAGGTTTCAAGGGTACCTTCATTTTAGCATGCTATATTCTTGACAATGTTTTGGTATTTGATAGTATAATGTTTCAATTGTAGCTAGTTTCTTGGTTCCTTGGTGATCATTCAACTTCATGGTACTAAAGGTATATTACTTCAGTTTCTTTTGGTTCATATGTACATCATTCTTTTTTCCCCACTCCTTTGTCCTTGATGAAAATAGGGGGAAAAGTTAGTATTTTTGACACCAAGGACAAAGGGGGAGCTTTTTGGTTTTCTCCTTATGTTTTCCTTTATGCCAAATGCACTAAACACATGTGTTTAGTATGGACATGATTTATTTTCTAACTTGGTTGTATTGGTCACATGCTTCATTTAGTTTGATCAGTGGATATGTTCAATATGGTATTTTGTTGGTAAATCACTATGTGGCATTTCCATGTTGATGCTTATGATTCTATGATACTTTTAGTTTCATACATTATACCTTCAATAGCATTGCATTAACTATTTAGTTTGATGGCTCCATGAAATAGTTTGATGGTATTGTAGTGGTATAAAATGACAATGTTCATATTTGGTGACTTGATTAGTGATTTCTTGAGTATATGTTGGTGGTAAATGTATAAGTATTAATAGTATACATTACTTTGCAAATGATATCATGGAATATATTATCTTGTAGGTGACACTATGGTATATAATTTTGTATTTTATTCTAGTTTGAGAGGGAATCAGTCCCATCTTGGTACTCTAAAAAATTCAATATCCTTCTTGATTTATATATTCCATAGTTGTTTTTATAGTCACTAAAATGACTAAGACATCGTTTGAAAGTTGTGACCATGGCACTTAAAAATATGTTGATTAGGTAGGCCTTTTGGTTGGCCCCTACCTAATTTGGAGTACTTATTTTGTTTACATATATTGGACTAACTACTGACGTCCCCCTTTGATATTTGTGACATGGTTTCACAATCTCATGTGTCGTCTATAAGTCTAGTGGTTGCAATAGGAATTAACAGGTTGAGCTTTTGATGCAACAACAACCATTAGTTGTAACAAGTGGTATCAAAGCTTGTTCATAGGTTTGAATCCCCTCGCATGATGTTGAGGGGGGAATTTTGGACTAATTACCAATGTCCCCCTTTAGGATTTGTGACTTGGTTTAATAGCCTCATGTGTCTTCTATAAGTTTGGTGGTTATATCAAGCATTAATAGGTCAATCTTTTGGTGCAATGACAACCACTAGTTGTAACAACATATGCCAAAGAAATCGATATTTTAAATTTTTTATATTATATTGTAAATGTCTTGATTCAAGATTTTAATAAAGTAATCTTGAAATCCTTGGGTTTCATTTGAAAACCTAGCTCGAAGGAGATAGGGCATGGCCCGAACCTTGCTAAGGTATTCACAATGGAGTTGCACTATAGTGGCAAACAGTTTGGATACTGGATATCAATTACAAAGAAAGATAGCTTGTGATTAGTTTCTTTAAGTTTTGTGAAAGAATATAATGGAGATTCAACAATAGATTATGTGGGATCTTGAGGATGGAGATGCAATTTTGTTTTGTACAAGTGTTATCTTTCCATTGTATCTCAGTTTCATTTTAGAAATTGTTGTTTATCTATGTCAAAAAATTTAGAGTTTATGGTTTAGTTTTGAAATGCATTTCCTCATTCTTTCTTAATCAATTTAGTTCTTGGTTAATCTTGTAGATGGTTTTTTGTGTTTATACTATACATTTTGTGAATCTATGGCCTGACTTGGTTACAGTCAAACTTAAATAAAGTTTTGTTGTTCCAAGAAGGGTTAGGAATTATTTTTTAAGCCCTAGTCTAAAAAATAAGTTATTATATGCATTAAGGTTCTCTGTTTATATTTTATTTAAGTCTTTGTTAATAAGAAACTTAAACCTTTTTCATATTTTTGGTTTTTCATTATCTATATTAAGGTTCATTTACATGTTTTGAGTGTAATTTTTTGGTTAAATTTTTTAAATGGGAGTTTTGTCCAAACCCTTGTCTATTCATGTCTTAAACTTTACATTCTTCGTAAGCTCTGGTAAAGGGCTATTAGTGTATAAAAATATGGTTTGTTTCAGTTTATGTTTTCTTTACTTTTAAGCTTAACCATAGTCAAGGTCATGCCACAATAATTTGTTAGTGAAAGTTGTTACCAATTGAGAAACATGAGTTGAAAGTAATTAAAGATTTAATTTGTAAACAAAGATTAACAAGGGACATTTGGTGAAAAAATTTCATAGTATGAGAATCAGATTTTGATATGGGTAAATCTTGTTTAACATAGCTAGTTTGAAGGTCCAAACCTACACATTTTTTAAAGACTATTTGACAAACATGGTAATTATTTTTTTGAATTAGAAACATATAAAATTTTAATTAACTTGTAAAATAGTTTGATATGAAAGTTGTATTTTTTGTTGAATAGAGAGGATTATTATATAAACATGACAGTGAGAATTTGTTCAATGTACAGGGAAAGATATTAGATCTTCATGAAACATACTTTGTTTATTGTGCACAATAGCTTGAGAAGCAAATATATCTGGCTAAGAATATTATTGTCTCAATTTAAATATGATTTTCTATTTGATACAAAATACAAACTATATCCAATAATGCATTATATTGAATTAGGATTTCTATTATTGTTTAGGTAGTCTGACTCTATATGATACATATTTTTTTTTAAATGAGAAGAAACCAGTGAGGCATTGTAGAGTCTAACAGTGAGATAACATTGTTAGTGAGACATATGTATAGCCAGTGAGACATTGTAAAAGGATATTTTCACATAATCCAGTGAGGCAATTTGAGTGGTTTTATTTCCCAGAGGGTTTCCACTCAGGACATATCTTGTGTTATATTCTTTGTGTATGTTTTATTTGTCTTAAATTATCTCTCTTATTTTTTTTGAGTTGTATCATAAACCTTTATTAAGTAAAAATTGATGGTATGTTATCACTAATTCACTCCCCCCCCCCCTCTCAACTTATATCTACTCCAACAATATTGAATCCAAAGTAATGAGTAATGATTAAAGAGAATGATAACCTACAACTGATTGAATATCTTGAAGGAAAGAATGGATAATTAAAAGACAATGATTGATGATCACTGAGCTACTAAAGTATATGTAAGACAATTAAATCAGTCAATGTATTGTCATTGATGTCAACTATCTTTGACTATACTTATTATGATGGTTACAAACATAAGATAAAGAAAGAAAATGGTAAAGGAATGAGCTACCTACATGAAGATGAGACGGATATGAAAGATATGGCTATGGTATACATTGGGTAAATTATTGATGAGAGATGGCATCATATTGATTACTTGATTGTATTACATGATTTTGTTATGTATTGAAGATCAAGACTGAACAAGTTTGTGTGGTTAGTAAATGAAGATTTTTGTATACATCAAGCTAGTGTAGTGTATACCGAGTATAGTATTAACTGAGCAAGTAATCACCGATGCATTCTGATATTGACCGAGTGAAAAAAAAACAATTAAATTTTATAATGTAGCCGACTGAAATGATGAGCTGGACAATTTTTTATGATTCTGAGGTAGAAGATAATGTTTGTTATGATGACCTAACGACTGAAAAAATTCAAGATTGATCGAATGAAGGAGAATGAAACATGTTAATAACACAGCTACCGAGGAAGGTTAAAATGGAAAAATGAATGGTGAAGATTAAGAGGCAAAATCCAAGGATGAAAAGAAAATTATTTATGATGTCTATATAAGGAGACATGAGATTCATTATTGAGTCTTGGATTTTTTATACTGCAGGAGAATTCACGTGAAAAGGATTATTTGCATGCACCACTGATCAAACTAGTTGAAGACATAACCAAGTTGAACTGCAGACAACACTGAGCATCAGAGAAGCATATACCGAGTGAAACAAAGTGGGAGGATATGAAAGATTGAATTGATTATTGATCAGAGGTATTTTGAGCTTAGCATAGATCTAAAAATCTACAAATCAAAGCTGCATTTGAATTAGATCATTACTGTATTAGTTTAACCATTGTTATAGATAAATCTCTTAACTAAGTGAGACTTAACAATCTTTTGTATTTTGATATGACATTCAATGAATGTTGATTGTTTTCTTGTTGACCCCATAGTGAATGCATGGTCAAAGAAAAATTGTTAGTGATAAATCCTCTAATCAAGTCACGTTTCACAGTGTGTTTTGTAACCTTTAACAGGGTTGGCTCCTAACCAAGCTCACTTCAGAAAGAGTGAATTATTTTGGGTTACCAGTTCCAGGTGGTTTTTCCCCTAATAGGGTTTCCACATTAAAAATTGATGTGTTATATGTGTATGATGTGTTGAATTGTTATTTTATTTTACATATTTCATAATTGGATAGATCGGTGAACACAATATTTAATTTATTGGTAATCCGTAGATGAAGAGAAAGACACATTTGATATCTTACCGAGTTGATTATTTGAGAGAAAAGTTTTAATATATACATCTAGGAGATTTGGGACTGTAGGTTAACTGGACTTAACTAATTCACCCCCCCTCCCCCCTCAGTTATCTAGCAGAGAATAGATAATAATTAATATAATAAATGATATATCATATATATCTTTTAAAATTTATCATTAGATTTTAAAAAATTCAACTAAAAAAAACTTGAAAAATATGTATCGTACAAACTTATTTAAAAAATCAACTATACAAATCAAGATAATAGTATAAGTTAGGTCTACTTAGAAGAATTGTTAAGAAGGAATCAATAGAATCAAATTTAGATTGTAGCATTAACAATCATAGATTCAAAACTCTAACTGTCAATGTGATCTAGATAAAGACCAAGACTACACCTACATATCTAATGGAAAGTAATGATTAAAGAGAATAAATAATAACAAAATAAAAAATAATAATATCATTATTTATATATATATATATATATATATATATATATATATATATATATATATATATATATATATATATATGATTAGATTGAAAACAATCTAACTATAATAAATCCAAAACCAAAAAAAGGAAAGATTAGGAATATACAAATTTCACAACTACTTAAAAGAATAAGAATACCTTCTCCATACAATGCATACTCCAAACTACTCCATTAGCTCCATCATCATGAAAAAAATATTCCCCATTTCACTCCATACGAGCTCCATTAGCTTCATCAATATGACATAATATTCTCCATTTAACTACCCAACAATCATATGCTTCCAAACTTCTTATTCTTATAACTCATAGTCCAACTTACAAAATCCCCATGGCTAATATCTTTCAAGAAACAATAAGCATTGGTTCACATCATAGCTTGTTACAATTGCAGTACAATAGAATGTTGAAGCCTACATCCTCCTCTTCTCTTTCAATCGATGGAACCCCACAAGATGCTCTGGTAGCAATCATATGACTGAAGCATGGTCCGGCAATAAGAATTGATTAAAAGAGATTCCTGTACTTGCCACACTTACCCTGGGACTGTATTATTCAAAATTCAAAGAAAATATTCCCCATTTCACTACCCAACAATCATATGATTCCAAACTTCTAATTTTCATGACTTTTAGTCCAACTTACAAAATCCCCATGGCCAATATCTTTCAAGAAACAATAAGCATTGACTCACATTAAAGCTTGTTAAAATTGCAGTCCAATAGGATGTTGAAGCCTACATCCTCCTCTCCTCTATGAATCGATAGCACCCCACAAGATGCTCTGGTAGCAATCATATGACTGAAGTATGGTCCGGCAATAAGAATTGATTAAAAGAGATTCATGTACTTGTAAAACTTATCCTAGGACTGTATTATTCAAAATTCAAAGAAAAAGACCCAGTCATGGCAAGACCAAGAATATGCCGCATTGAAAATCCCATGGTAGGGCTAAAGAATGTGAAATCTGTTCAGTCAACCAGACAAGTTGGGATCTCTAATATGTAACCTTGACGACACTAGCAGTCACTATCAGTTTTACCAATAGTCGGTGATACTTCTTAACCAACGCTCATTTCTTGAAAGCTTACATATAACCTAAAAGGGACATTTTGTACGTATGGTCCAGCTTCTTAGTTTAATATGGTTAGTGTGTCTTATTTTCCAGCACCTGTTTCTTGATAAGGCAATTTTTAATAAAACATTGGTGACCAGATGATGACATAGTTGCCGTCCTATGTTTGACATGGAGACGTGGACAGGTGAGGGAGAAGAGAATAAAGTGTATGAGAAGTGGGCGACACAAATAACATCATAATGCGACGACTGCCGAATCGTCTCTTAGTCTCTGATTCCTTTCAACCATTTTATCCTCTGTCTCATTGAAGAATACGTACAACACTTTCATGGCTTTCATGGTCAGGGGGTAAGCGATGGAAGTGAACCCCTCTTCGACTTTAGCTTCTTATTTTACACCTATTTTGTATTCCCCTTCGCCTATATCTTGTTGGTTTCCACCCATTTGTAAGATCTTATATTTGTTATTGGAGTGGTCTATTGTTGAGCTATTGGTCCAATGCTCGCTATTGCTTTCAACCATTTTATACTGTGTCTTATTGAAGAATACACACAACACTTTCATGGCTTTCACGATTAGAGTGTAAGCAATGGAAGTGAACCCATCTTCAACTTCAGCTTCTTGTTTTACACAGAATTTGTATTCTCCTTGGTGTCTACCTTGTTGTTTTACACCCATTGCTAGGAACTTCTATTTGTTCTTGGAGTGCTTCACAATTGAACTATTGGTCGAGTGCTCCCTACTTCGCCTTTATCTTCTTATTTTACACCCATTTCTAAGATCTTCTTATTTTTAGTAGAGTGCCCAACCATTGAACTATTGGTTGAATGCCCAACCATTGAACTATTGGCCCAATGCCCTCTAATTTGCCTTTGCATTCTTATTTTACACCCATTTTATATTCCCCTTCACCATAACTTGTTGTTTTACACCCATTTTGTATTGATATTGTATATGTATGGATTAAGCATTTGATTTATTATTTTGGTGTACACATGGATTTTAACCCTATAATTGGTCAACTAAAAGTAAATATTTGTTGATTTGTTTAAAATTTCTCATTCATACAAATACATAGATAAAACCATTGTGTGTTTCTTTGAGTACTTAGTAGAGATTGTTGAGTTATTGCTTGTGCACTAATAATGACTCAAATCTAAGACCTTCTATTTTCTACTAGAGTTCTCTACCATTGATTTATCAGCTCCTTTATGATCAACCATCATTGGTCCAAGTGTACTAGGTTATATTCAACACATCTCATAAGCTTCATTATAGATGCTTGGGACTCGTAGCTTACCATGGCTTCGATACCATGTTGAGTTGATCGTCGTGGACTAGATAGGAATCAAACTTAGGATTTTCCAATTTTTGCTAGACTATTCTACCACTAAGTTATTGGCCTCTCTCTAGTCTATAAATCATTTGTTTAGCTATTGTCTATTTCTAACACATCCCATAAGCCACATTGCAAGAGCTTGGAGCTCATAGCTTTCTCTCACTTTACTACCATTTTCCTTCTTTTGGTGGAACAGGATATTAAATCCCTTTCTTTTGTCATAACATATGAGGTCATTAATAAAGTCAAAATTGACATCACACTAAAAATTAAATAAGCTTCTTATTTCCTCTAAAAATGTAGTTTCTTAGTCTCAACTACTTATATCTTAGTATTTCTAATTTTGTTCCTAACTTCTTTTATTTTTAGATCTAACTTAGGTGGTATTAGAGCTTAGATTCCCTAATTTAGGTTTTTTCCTTTAATTTTATTAAATCATTAACTTTTACACCTGTCATTTAGGGTTTTCAAGGTATTATTGATACACTCATAAATGGAAGGTCTAGTTAGAGAGAGTATCGTCAAACCATGCAATTTAGATTTAAAATAGCACAAATATTATATAACATTAAAGAAATTCTCCTTTATTTAACATAATAGAAAGATCACAACATGTTTATTAATTTTCTATATATAATAAATACAAGTTAGACCATAGACCACCACAAGATTATTGCCAACTTACATGCAAATATCATAGTAGTTCTTAAAAACAAAGCTAGAAGGTAGACCCCTAAATCTTGACTCTTTCATGCTAACTAACTTAACTGAGTTGAAATCAATCCAAAAGGTTCTTATATACCATTTTCTAGTTCTACGAATGATCCATATTAGCCAACTATGTTCCAAAATAGGTAGTTCTCTTGTAAAGATGTAGGTTGGCCTAAATTTAATGGCAAATCACCATGAATTAATGAAACTTTATGTAGCTCTAGTTAGAGGTTGTTTTGGTACTATTCTACCTCATTAAATGTCAAGTTTGATGCCACGAGGTACAAGAAGCTTTTTCAAACTTTTCTTGATGAACCAATCATTGACTCATGCATTGTGCAATTCTAGTGATGATATCTTCCAATAAATTAATTCAAAGTTAATGGATGATCGCACAATATCGTGTCTCACTTTTGGGACATCTTGATTTTTCTCTAAAATCTCATATGTTTTAGAAATTATACTTTTTTTTAAATTCTTGGGAGGTTTTATTCAAAGGATTTTAATTTAAGAAGGTAATATCCAACCCCTATGATCAAACCCTTTTTGATAGAACCCCCCCTCTAGTTTTAAATCATACTCACAATAGAGTCTTCTTTGCACCTATCAAAATGCTGACAAAAAATAACTTTTTCTTTACCTTTTATGGGATCAAATAATTCATTTAAAAATGGTGTTTTACATGTATGTTTCCCTTATTATAAGCTTTCCAAAAAAGTATAATTTTAAAATATTTAATTTGATCATGTTATATTATTTTTTAATTTCTTGATGATATTTTTCACCAAACTTAAAGTCTTTGTCTCACACATGGAAAAGTAAGAGAATAGAGAAAAAAAATTTAAAAAAAATTTCCCCTAGGTATTGATGTCTTAATTTCAAGAAAAAAGGAAATTAATTCAAATGTATAAAAAGCATTATCTGATGTGAGATGCACCTCTTTCCAAATTATAATTACTTTTCAAAATAAATACTAATCAAAAAATTATTAAAATTTATCCATGCACTAAATATTGATATGAAAAATAGGTATTTTAAAATCTAGAATTTTATCTTTTAAAAAAGTTGTGCTTTATGAGATAAATGTCACTTTTTAAAAATGTTGTTGCTATAACATCCAAAATCTCCTCTATCTGATCCTATTGTTGTTTTGGTAGATGTTCCATGAGAGAAAAATTAATGGTGTCATGTTTATAAAGTATCTTTTAATGATATAGATGAAGATATATAGTGTTGAATATAGGTGATATGCCTATTTCTTTTGGTAATTCAACCTCATATGCGTTCCCTAAATTAAACATCTTGCTATGTTACCTACTAGTAATGTCATTTTTCTTAAATAAACCATGACTTCATCATTGACTATGAATTCCTTGCATCTCCTTTATTCTTTTTCCTAAATTTTGTATTTTTATTTGATATCTCCAAGTGTTTACTAACTTGATCATGCATAATTTCCATAGTCTATCAATTCCTACACTCCTTTTATTTTCCTTATTGATATCTCAAGTTTTGATACTCCTTTAGTTTAGTATGCTATCTATCTTTAAAATGGTTTTCTTCATGTGCTTTTGTTTATTAAATTATTGTATACAAATTTGATTTTCAATATAATTATATCCTAATCTCCTTCATTATCTTCTACTTCACATCTCAAAAAAATATCCTTAAAATTTTCTTTATTACGATTATTTGTCCATCAATCTACTAATGTCATGTTGGACTTAAATTTAGGTGCATGTTTTCATCTTCTCCCATAGTGTCCTCCATAAATATCGTATGAACTTGGTATCTATATCTAAAATGATGCTCATCTATAATTCATGCAATCTATCAACCTCCCTACATAATAGGTAATCAATATGTAGAACATCATATTTTCTTAAAAGAAATGAAATAAACCATTTTCAAGAATTGATCCACTACTTTATTTATCGAATCATGCCCTCATTGTGTTCTAAAAAATACTAACATAAAATCCATTCTTATGTCCCCACAAGGTCTTTCTAGTACTATCAAAGGTTGATAATTTAATGTTTTGAATCTCTACTTTTGCAACTTGATAACTTTTGTACACTCTTTCAAATAAATTTCCTTACTTCCTTATAAATTTGAGGTAAAAATAATGTTTACTTACCAAATTTATTATCTTTTCTATATAAAAACATCATTCAAATTCACCACTATGTTTCTCTTTGATCAAATTATCTCATATTAAACTCTTAGGAATGCACAATTTATTTTTCTTTAATAACAAGTAATCTATCTACTTTATTCTTTCTATATCTAGTATCTCTCAGTTATCTTTCCAAACTTCCACATAATCTAGATCATCTTCATACAAGTATTTTATTTATTCAAATCCCATTGTATCTACCTTCATCTCTATTAACAAGTTTCTTTTCATATTCAATTCATTTGAAATCTTGTTATTTGCACTCTAATATGTTAATACAAATTTGTTTATCTCCTTAAAATCAAGCCACCTCATTAGTCTTTTACTTATTTTACGTTGATTATTCAAGCACTATAATGCTTGATGGTCATTATACACCAAAAAATATTTTGGCAAAAAGTAATGCCTCCACTTCTTTAAATATTGAGTTACTATATAAAGTTCTTGATCATAGATTGGGTATCTTGTCCTTGCATCATTAGAATTGTCACTAAAAGTATGTTATTAGGGTCTTCCTTCTTGAATCAATTGTAATGGTCATATTGTACTTCCATTGGAATCACAATCAACCTATAAATATTTATAAAAATTAGGAGAAGATCTAACTATATTTATTTTATTTCCTTTTGGTTAAAAAATTCAACACTTTTGCACACTTTTGATGTTCACTTAAACTACATTTTATTTCCTCCCATTACCTCTATCATTGGTTTACACATGGCAATGAAACTTTTAATTAATTTTCTATATAAGTTGTCAATTCATGAAAAATTCTTACATCTCCAACATTGGGTGGTGATGTACAATCCACAATTTCACTCACTTTCTTAGTGTTCGTCTTCAATACTTCAACAAAAAATGCCAAATCTTAAATGAACTAGTTTAATTTTTATGAAACTATATTTTTTTTATGTTTTCAACAAATTATCTTCTCTCAACTTCTAAAATAATTTTTTGTTATGATGTAAATAATCCTCTTTTTCTCTATTGAAATAAGAATATATCCAAATAAATGATAAAAAAATCACCTAAGAATTATTTTAGGACTATTTTCATGAATTGCATGAATGTACTGTTCATGTCGATCAACCCATAATACATGACTAACCACTTATATGTATTCTTGGAGCAATCTAGTCTTCCATTTATTTCCCTCTATAATGCCAATTTGATGGTATCCACTCTTTAGGTCAATATTTGTGAAGTACTTTACACCACTCAAAAAATCCATAATACTTTATGTCCTTGGAAATATAATTATATATATCATAGTGATCTTGTTGATATAGATCTTGATTCTTTAGAGATGCTCCATTCTCAATATTTATTTTGTGCTAATGCTTCTAGTACCACATATGGGTTTAAGATTTATTGAAATAATGCCTTTCTCATTAACCCCAAGACTTGTTTGTTTAGCTTCACATTATTTTTTGGTGTCATTCTATGTACTTATTTTCGTAGAAAACTAGCTCTAGGTATTAGGTATATATTATGATTGATGCTTTGGGTACAAGTGATAATTATTTTGGAATATTTCTAATACTATAATATCTTGGTACTTTGTTAGTAACTTAGATACTTCCTTTTGTCTTGTTTCCTCTGACTTTATCATGGTTAGTTTCACACCTTGATTGTCATACTTTCTTGGAATGAATACAAATCACATATTTTTATGTATTAATCCCTCCACAATTTTCCTTCCATCCACCAAATATATTCTAGCATTATCACACACGTAGATCTTGCAATCCTTCTCCAAATGTATCAAGATATGCTTCTTTCCATTTGAGATTATAGTGTAGGTTTTCTTTGTCCCATCCTGATTTGATTTATTATTATACTACCAAGGTCTTCTTGTTGTAACTATAGAAATATGAACAACCAAAAATTTGACATATTATCTTTTGGTATCATACAAGGCAAAACTCAAGCATGTTTTTGATAGAAAAAAGTAGCAAGAGGGTGCTGGCCCATGGTACAGAGAGACTAGAAGCACATTAACAACATATTAATAGTACTAGTCCTATAGCAGTTCAACAGCAGTAAGTCAGTAGAAATACAAGTACAGGGATAACTTTAAGAAACCCCCTTTTAGGAAAAAGTGTAAAGTCCTGGCGAATCGTACATTATTTTAGGGGGTAATTTGTTTTAATCTAGGCAAATTTTTTTTTCATATCCACGATTTTTCATAGTTTGTATTGGCGATTTTTTCCCCCTGGATTGAAAATTTCATAAATTGCTGGTGAATATTTTTCTTTTCAAGTAAAAAATTATAATATTTGAGGCGAATAATTTTCTTTTCAAGTAAAAAATTATAATATTTGAGGCGAATAATTTTCTTTTCAAGTAAAAAATTATAATATTTGAGGCGAATAATTTTCTTTTCAAGTAAGAAATTATAATATTTGAGGTGAATAATTTTCTTTTGAAGGGTGAAAAAATAATTGTATTGGCTAATCGTTCATTAATTATGGAAAAATAAATAAATTATTGGCGATTTTCAAAAGATGGGAAATAAGTAGCCTAACTTAACATACCTAACATACATAAATTATTAGCAACTGGCAAGTGATGGTTTAAAGACATGGTTGTTTGACCTTATATTATGGAAGCATAATGTATTATTTGCCACTACCACTGTAATTATGTTAAATGTATTATTTGAGAACTCAGACCGTCTGATGATCCAAGATCAATGGCTGAGGTTTAATTTCGGCCAACATTTCTTGAAGGAAGAAGAATTGTCGAGGTAGTCACTGGAATGTTGACACGTATCAAGGTAAGTTGTCTACAGAGTATTAAAAGCACTTAACTCGGAAAGAATTAAATGTCATGTCAGTGACAATGACATTCTTTGGCTACCACACACCACTTCCCAAATTGTACAGCTGATTTCTGACAATTTTTTATCGATAGAAAAGATTTACTGCCAGATGTGAAAGATTAAGGACAAAATTTTCAATTCTCACACGTGTATTTAGGGAAAAGATTTCCATGCAAGATTTAGAGGCATATCGAGGACAATGTATTTAATACCATTAAGATAGAAATAATTGATTGGTAAGTAATGATCAAGGATTCAAGGGCTATTTATAGATGATCTAGCTTCATTATTCATCGACATTGATTGATTGTTTGTTTAGGGTCTGCAGTGACGCATTCTGCAAGTAATTTGTTTTTAAATTTTCTAGTTTTACTATTTTAAGTTTTACAGTCTGCAAGTAATCTAAGATGGACACTCCCATTCATCTTAGATGCACTTCTGAGGAGGCCCAGAAGGCCTTTCTGGGTTCCTTTTCTGATGAATTTTTAGCATCAATTTGTAAGGATGGTGGGCCTTTCGTTACAAAGGCTGTCAGAATGGTGTTGGGCCGAGAGTTTCTTGACAATGAAGATAGGTACCGGGTAGCTAGGGACATTACGTCCCATTTTTTGGCTTCCCTTCTGGACCTTGGAGGACCGAAGGTTGACATGGTGATGCTGCTGAGGAGGGTATTCAAAGAGGAATACCTAGGGGATGACATTCAAGTTGTCGCCTACACTGAATTAGGGGTGGGGATCCCTAGGGCAAGTCAAATACACAAACTTCTCCTCCCAGGCCAGAATGTGACCATGCAACCTTTTCTTTTGTGCCTGACTACTGGGCAATTGAAGCGCCATAGGAAATGGGCGCTGATTGCCAAGGGTTTTCTCCATAAGTGGTTTGAGCTTGACATAAAGGAGGCTCGGGTGGGGCAATTTGTGTGGCTCGAAGAATTCATGCAGCTAATCCTCTCTGCAGAATTCTACACAGAACTAGAAGGGCACAATTGATTTTTCTTTATAAAAACTTTTTTTTGATAAATATTAAAAGCTTACCTTGTATTGGTACTGGTACTGTAGTCGTTTAGGGTTTTTTTTTTGTTTATAGACATAGTATCAAGTATGTTTCTTTTTGTTTATAGACATAGTATCAAGTCGAGAATGTAAATATAATTTTATGAAAAATACAATGGAAATTTTGCAAGCTTTACCTCATTTCAATTTGTGCTTTGTGTACAAAAATGGTTTTTAATATTTTATACTTCTCTGTAACCGTGATTGCAATATTTTAATTACTTGCTTCAATGCTTTATTAGTTATCTGTAGACTAGCTTATCTATATTTATTTTAATATATATAAAATTCACCGACACATATCCTCCTTCAGATAGCTATTACAATTAAACTTCACTAATTGAAACTGTAGTTTAATAATTTTTTTAAAATGGTGTCTCCCACATTTAATTTATTACATAGTCTGAAGTACAATTATATCTCTACGAATGAGATTGATGTTTAAATACTTAAATAATTACTCTCCATTAAAAAATATTCACAAATTATAATATAGAATTTGAACATTACTTTTCACATGTAATTTTTTTAACTCTTATTATGGTAAACTAACATAGTATAATTTAAACATATATAAATGAAAAAAACTTATATCTTATATTTATAATTTGTAACATCATAAAATATGAAATATATTTCAACTTACATAATGATTATAATTCTTTCATTTTATTAAAAGATTAAAGTTGTCAAATTGAGTCTCTAAGTTTTTAACAATGTGAAAAATAAATCTAAAAAATATGTATAATAATAAGTATATTTTAATAAATAATCCCATAGAAAATATAAGTTTAAACTTTACTATAAAAAATAATATAAAGGTTATGTGCATAGTTATAAGATAATATAAGATAAATATAATAATAATATAGTTAAAAGATGATATAAAAATAAAAATAACTAAAATATAATACTATCATAATGATAATATTATAATAACAATATCTATCTATATGTATTTCTAAATATATTATAAAAAATTAATATTAATTAGATGATACAAAAATAAAATCAATTAAAATATAGTACTATTAAAATGATAATATAATAACAATTCTAAAATATATGTGTTTGAAATAAAAGAATGTTTCCAAATAAAATTAAATAGTAATATTATCTTAAATTAAAAAAAATTAATCACTACAAAAAATAGTACACCAATACCATACGGTACACCAATACCATTCACCGTTGTCGTTGGATTATTATACATCAACGACTAAAGTTGAGTTTCAGGCCGAAAGGGAAAAGAAACCCCATCTTTTCAAACGCGTCCCAAAATCATGACACATGTCACTTAACACCTCACACGGTTGTTGGTCTACCAACAAATAACATTGAACAATGTCATTTCAATTTGGTGATGACATGAGACTAACACGTCTGACTCATGATGTGAGTCATCCTAACTAGATTAGTTAATGGGACCCACAGCCGACGGGGCCACCACACCATTCACCATTATCATTGGATGTTTATAGATCAATGAATGAAGTTGAGTTTTGGGGCGAAAGGAAAAAGAAACCCTATCTTTTCAAACGCGTCTCGGAATCATTACACGTGTCACTAAACTCCTTGGTCGACCAACAAATAACAATGTCATTTCAAATTGGTGATGACGTGACACTGACACATCTGACTCATGATGTGAGTCATCCTGACTAGCCTAGTTAATGGGACCCACGATCCACGGGGCCACCAGTACCACACCATTCACCGTTGTCATTGGATGTTTATAGATCAACGACTGAAGTTGAGTTTCGGGCCGAAAGGAAAAAGACACCCTATCTTTTGAAACGCATCCCAGAATCATGACACGTGTCACTGCTCAGTTAACACATTGACATAATCACATTCCACTTACAGTTAATAGTGGCATTATGAATGACATTAATACATTATGATGGGTTAGTTAACAGTGACATTAGCAAACCCATTCCGGATTCATGACATGTGTCTAGTAACTAGTGGTCCACGATTCCACTCACATTTAAACTGAAAGTGACACACTGACAGGGTGTGACGACTATAGAGTACAGATTGTACAATTTTGGCACTTTAAGTTTCTTTAATTTTGTAGTTATACGTGGTCTGCAGATTTAGAAATTAGAAAGGGGTTACAATTTACAAACTTACAGTGCAACAAAGTTACGGATTCTTAATTTCTAGGTTGAGGATTGAGGTCTAACTCCAAGGAAAGCAACAAACTACAAAGTATGAGCAGCTCTCTGCAAAAATTGAAACTAAGGGCAACGTGAACATCAACGGGTAAGTGTAACTACTAAAATCCTGAAAATCTACGTCCCGCATTTTAAATTTTTCAAGTCTCTTGATTTACAACTTTACTGTTTATATTATATAAAAAAATTTAGTCTGATAGCTTTTAATTTTGAATCACCCCTATAGGCTTGTAGCTAAAAATACCAAGAATAACATGATGGGAAAAATAATAGAATTCCACAATATGCTTAAAACACCAGGTTTTAGTGATTTATTCCATGATATACATGATCCTGTTATTCATGGAAATAAGGGTATAATGGAGATTAGATTTGCACTTGAAAACAAGTGGAACCATCCAAATAAGGCTTCAAAATTTTATTCATTTAACCCTAGGGTAAATGCAACTGCAAATAAAATTACACCGTGGGAAGCTGGGTTGGCACACATGGCGTCACCTCAAGTATTCCCTTGCCCAGAAATTGTTATGCTCTATGCTGAAAATTATGATGAAAATAGAAAAGAAATTGTGAATAAAGATACTCAGGAGGAAATTTTGTCCATAACTAAGAGTGAATTTGCTAGTCTGTTGAACCTAGGGTTTCAACAACAACACTCAAACATACACATTGACCTGGGAAAGCTGGCAGAGGATTATGAAAAATTAGATGCAAAACAGAGAGATTCTTATATTAGAGGAATAACAAGCGGTTGTAGTCTGAGTCCAGATCATATGCCTCCTTATGATTTTGAATTTTTTGTGCCATGGGCACAGGACAGTATTTCCTTGCTAGCATTTTGTTTGGGATTGGATAGTAACAAACAAGTGGGTGCCAGCATTCTTGAAATGCTTTATCATATTCATTTTGAAAAAGAACCAGTAAAATATTATTTTATTGAGCACATTGTTCATTGCATGCAAGATCAATTACTAATGATTCAAAGAGGTTCAGAGAAGACATTTAGATTCACAACCTACTTGTGCTATCTTCTCCTAGCAAAGCATCATGCATTATTTCAGGCAAACAAGCTTTGCAGTCAGACTCAAGGCCAAAATCCAATATATGAGTGGACACCTCAGATAAGGATGATTGATAACAGAAGGAACTACAACAATTTTGTAGACTTCTTTTTGGCACCAATGTACCATAAAATTACAGGCACTCCAATGTCTAGATTGCCTGTTACTTGTAGAAATTGCATTCAACTCGAAAGTCAATTACAATTGGCTGACTAGTACTTAATGGAAGAGTACACTGTGTTAAGGTTTTACGGTTCATGGGTAGAACCCTACAAACTTCCAATACATGTAACAGAGAGGGTATTTGCATTGGAATATGTATGACAAATGGAGAGCACAGATGTTCTCTTTAATGTTCAACAAAAGAAAATGATATTTCCCTCCTTGCCATTCTACTTTGGAGGGTTCGCATTTGAGAGAAGAGGATTCAAAGTGGCAGAAGTGTTTTTTTCAATTTTTCGATTTGATGTTAATAGTCACTGGCAGTATGATCCACTGAACATAATTGGAGCAAGGCTTAAAGACAATGGGAACTCTGTAAGAAAATATCAACATGAAAGTATGCCTTTGATTGAAAATTTTAAAAATATGGACTCCTGGGAGGAGGTCAAAAAATAGATGGAGAAATATGCTGCTAAAAATAATATGTCAATATAGGAATTGTCATCCCAAATAATGGCATTGCATAAATAGAAAGGAAAAGTGCAGGCCATGACATCATCCAATTTCTACAAGAAAGATGATAAACCATCTACAAAACGTATTCCAAAAGAGCTAATGAATGAATGTATAGATGCTAGATGGAGTCAAACCAAAATTTCTGAATTTTGGGAAATGAGGAAGAATCTCGGTGAGCCAAAGACCTCTGCAGATCTTAATGAGGTGGAAGAGGATAAAATGTTTAACAAATTGTGGAATAAGGAGCATCCAGCTAAAGCATATCACAATGATACTGATGATGATTAGGATGACCAAGATTCTTTGAATCTCTCATCCAGTACAACAATTAAGAGAGGAGTTGATGAATCCACCAAACTTCTTTATAGCAAAGGGGTAGAAATTGTAGAAAAAATGGGCTACCAAGGTTCTGGTGGTTTGGGTCCCAGTGGAGAAGGGGTTTGGTATTCACTTGAACCACCAGCTGTAGCACCAAAACGTGATAAAAAATGAGGCCTTAGGCATGGAGATCAATCATCAACTCAGTCAATTCCATTCACATTGGTTTCAACTCAATTAATTCCATTTGTTTCTGCTTCAAATGCAGTTCCACTTCCAGCTGTTCCAAGCACTCAGATTCAATCTAAATCAATTGTCACTCCCACAGCTGGCAATATCATTTGTACAACTAAAAGTAGTGGTTCAAAAAGGATATTATATCAATATGTAGATGTAAGAAAGGTTGGTCCCGAAGGTCAAGAAATTGTAAAGAAGCAAAAGATTATGACAAGTATTAGTAGTACTACTAGTACAACAGTGCAAATGGTGACTGTGAGTCCAACAATTGCCCATCCTTCAAGACAAAACCCTTAGAACAGTCCACAAACCCCACTTGTAATGGGTCTAGGTGTTGGTAATCCTCATGGTATTGGTGGAAGCTTGTACATCAGTGCAAGTGCTATTTCACCATTCAAACATTCAATTGTCTCACAAAATCCTGATTTTCGTTACAATGAATTTGTAACTAACTATGAAAAATCAAAAAACAAGAATAGACAAAATAGTAAGACAATGAAGATGGAAGCAATTGTTGCAGCTCATGATGCAGAACCTACATCCAACAGGTTATTAACCACATATGACCCGAATAAAGATATGATGGAATTCATGGTTGTTATTCCCCCAGCTAGAGATAACAATCCACCAGAGAGTCAGTTAGATCCATCTGAATTTCAAGTTAGCACCCTCCAAATGGATTTATCCAAAATTAAAAATGTGGACAAGATAAATGTGTCCAAAATGACCAACCAAGTGGTCTACAGTTTAGTGATGAAGTTGGAGAGAGAGAAAGGAAAGCTTCAGGGCACAATAGATAAGTTAAAGGTAGACCTAGCAAATGTAAAGGCAAGTGAGAAAGCAGCAGTAAACAAGTGCAAAGAATTAGAGAAAAGGATAAAAAACTCATCCTCTGGCTCTAAAGAAGCAATTGAATAGCAAGAACATATGGACGCAGAACTGAAAACTCTGAGGGAAAAATTGGAAAAAAGGGATAAAAAACTTCAGGATGAAAAAGCCTCTTCAATAAATTTATACAAAAACTTGGAGAATGATGCACAAGTAAACAATGAGTTAAAGAAATAATTGGGAAAAAGGGATAAAAAAACTTCAGGATGAAAAAGCCTCTTTAGTAAATTTATACAAAAACTTGGAGAATGATGCATAGGTAAACAATGAGTTAAAGAAAGAATTGGAAAATGAGAGGGTAAAAACAAAAGAGTGGGAAGAGAAAGCAAAAGAGTGGGAAGAGAAAGCAGAGCAAATAAGAAAACATAGTGGACACCAGTACTCAGAAATGAAAGAAGACTTAAAGAAGGCAAATAATACTATTAAAAATTATGAAAACTTCTTGAATGACCATGTAAATAATACAGTAAAGCAAATAAAAAATTACTTCTGAGGGAAAATAAAGACTTCTGCTGATAGGTTGTGTGATTGGTTTGAACTCTATGAAGCTCTTACAGATGTTTTTGAGAAGCTGAAAGAGCAACTTGAGGAGAACAAAAGTTTTGGTCAGAGACAGAAAACTGCAAAGCAGATTATGCAAGAAATCAACAGCACTGCTAACAGGCAATTGGCAAGCAAGGGAATTCAGGACCGCGTTGGTTCAATAATAAAGGCAACCTCTGTATTTCATAAATGTCAGAAACTAACAGAAGTAGAAGAAGTTCTTGCTTTATTTGGGCCAAAGCTCGCCAAGATGAACAATAAAACAACCAAATTGATATCTCTTGGTTTACCAAGTCCTAGACCTGATTTGTCATAAACGGGTTTCGTTGGAAGAGAAGCTTACAAACAAAAGTTGGAGGACACAATAACCTCTGATTTAGGCAACCTTCCTCAGGACAAAACTCATGAAGGCATTACAATGTGCATCAAAATATTCACAAATTTGCATGCACTAATGGAAGGAACATTGCTTCAAACTTGCTCTTCCAAGTATGGAATTCTGACGAGAATGCAGGTTATTTACCATACCATAAAAAATTTTGCCCTTCCAACCGAAGAAGAATGGAGCATACTACAGAAACTTACAAAATCATCTTGAATCATAGTATGTGAAATTACTTTCAGTTTCAATCATCTCTATATCTTTACTATATATCTTTCATATTATCCTACATACTATAATCTAGACTCTAGAATTGAGTTTAAAGTAACAAGTTTGAACTTTGCTTTTTGAACAGGATCAATGTTGCAGTCTTGCAGATGCTATTGCCTATGCTAATTTACTAAATTGCCCTATCAAATGCAAAAATGTACAACTAAATTTGTAGAGATGTTGTAGACTTGTAGTCTTGTAGTTGTCTTACTGATTTAGATTTTGAGACTTCACATTAGGCAAATTGACCTAAAGCTATTGTTGCTCCCTTGTTTCTATAAAAGGGAATTCAGGGTCATTGGCTTACTAAATTGCCAATGGGAATTGAGTCATTGAATTTTGTAAACGGAATCAAAGAGTTGTGTTCTTACTAGTATTAATCAATGAATGGATACATTGTATCATATTTGTAATTAAATTAATGAGAATCAATATTTCTAACTCTAAGAATTGTAACATACGAATTGCTATGTTGTCAAACAAAATAATGAAAAAACTACAAGAATTGTACCATATTAGCTGAATATTGCGAATGAAAACCATTAATAATTATTAATTGTGGAATTGAATCTTGAATCTTGATGACATTATCAACCACATTCATGTTTTTGACATTGGGATATGCATGATTGATGATGAAATACAGAAACTGACAGTAGACTTCAGGAAAAAAGTTAATAAATACCTAGGACATGCTAATTCTTCAGTGCTAATTCTACAACGGTTCAATTTCAAGCTACCACACCATATCATCATTGAGATCGTCGGATTCATCGGCATCAACTTCATAGCTTCCTTGGTTCTTTGATATGTTTTCTTCACTCTGCATACCTCCGCTTAACTGATGTTCACCGCTAGTAGTACTAGTGCCAGTACATGGGTCCCAGTCAATGACATAATTATCTTTGGCATTCCCACTCCCACTCCCACTTTGGTTTGACATGTTTCCCACCCCTCTTCTCTAACATTTCTTCCTCCACAATTTCAGTGCCCTTTCGTAAGGAAAAGTATTGACTTCATACCTGGATGTATAGAGCCTCAAGCAATTTTCCAAATTCTTGTCAAGTTTGTTTCTTAGCTTTGATTTTAGGAATCCCAAAGCACTGAAAACTCTCTCATCCTCCACCAACCCCAATATCATGGTTAGACATAAATCAGCAAGCTTGAAATATTCTGATATTGAATCAATCAACAATTCACTCTCAGCTAGGTTTTTCCAAAGCCTTGTTACCAATCCATCTTCCATAGGGTTCTCCATAAGATTAAATTGTTCCCTCATTGTCCATGAAAAATGATCTGATTGCTCTCTCAAATGATTTGCATCTAAAATTCCATTTAGAGTTAGTCCATCTAACTCTTTGGTTTTGCAAAAATGATCTATCAAAGTTAGTAGCCTACTTTTAAAATCTTTCAGATCATTCAAATGCCAATAATGAGGAAACATAATAGCCATGGATTCAAGTAGTTTGACTAGAGGGAATCTTTCTCTAATCTGTGAGGAAAGATCAAAGACAATGTGCTTCAGTGAAGCTATTACAAACTCAATGATCTTGGTAAAGTCTTCCCTTTTAACACTTGATACTCGCCTCCTGGGGTTCTTTCCTGGTTCCTCAGACTCGATCCTGGCATTGTAGTGCATTGGTATCTCAACTCCATGAACTTCTGCACATAACTCCCCATTTGAACCAATTTTTAAAAAGTTATCAGGATTGTCCAAATCTGTGATTTTCAACCAGCTGGAAAATTTTACTTCATCAACAAATAAATGATAGAGATTATCAAGCGTCACACATGTCAACTTACACAGTGTAGCATATTCTGCGATATACATAGCTCTTTGCTGGGCCTTTTTCATTAAATTTCTCATTTCCTCAAGCATGGGGAGAAGACCTGCTGATGTTAATAGTGTCTCTACATTACTTAACATTGACAGCAGCGCAAGAAATTTTGGTTGCCCTGCTTCGTCACGACTTGAGTTCATTAGACCAAGCAATGATTGATATTCTGAAAAAACTCAATGTGTTGGTCCATCCAAAGAGATCCATCTAGTATCATTATCCTTAAGAAGCTTGTTCCCATTGGTTAGTCCTTCAGCAAAATGTTGAAATTCCCTGAATCATTTTGGACTTCGACAGAAGTATTGGTAGATCTCTTTGATTAAAACTTCAATTTTTTGTACTGGAGCATGCTTGTTGACAACTCCAAAAGATAGATTCATTCTATGGGCCATGCAATGAATGGGAGTAACCTAGGGTGCACAAGAAGATTGTATCTTTGTGCAAAGACCACCCCTGTGGCCTTGCATTACTGAAGCTCCATCAGCTCCAACACACACCAACTTTTTGGCAATGGTCATGTCATCTATACCTCCATATTCAATTAGAGAACTCTTTACTAGTTGAAATAAATTTTCTGCTGTCACATTATCCCTCATTTTAGCAACAGTTAGTAGATGAGGTTGGTGAACAAAATTCTGTATAGTATAAACATGCATGCATACCCAGGAAGTATTGTCTACTATTGTGACCTCGTCTAAAGATAATGCAATAAAATTTGACTCTTTAATTTTTGCCTTCAAATCCTCTTTTTCAACCTCGGCAAGACAACTTGCCCATTCCCATCCACTGTTTACTGACCAGTGACTGTTAGGATAGTTACGAACTTTCAAAAAGTGTAATAAAGCACTCAATGATGGGTAGTCTATCATTGGACGCCCTTTGCTCAAAATATTAAACAAAACACTTAACTAAACAACTTTTCCCATTAGTTCTACTTCCAATGCTTTTCCAAAACAAGCTTCAATAGAGCCTTTAACTTCACCAAGCTTCGTCTTTATATTATGCTGAAATTCATATAATTATGCATTCCTAACATGCTAAGATTCCTCCTTTGTTTTCCATCTTATCACTAATTTTTGAACTCCATCTATGGTTTTCTTTTCGTAAACTTTACCAATATGCTTTTCTATGGTGTCAATTTTTAGCTGCAACCTCTTTTCCTTCTTATTTATCACACTGTAAATCTTACATCTGCATTCTACCGAAGGCTCCCCTTCAATTGGATTAGGCACTGGTTCAACGAATGGATATGTTGACACCCAATCTTTTTGAAAATTCCTCGACATATCCCACAGTCTATCATTCTTTGATTTGGATTTTATTTTCTTCCCTGCAGTTGCACCATCATCTTTTCTGACATTCTTAGTTTCATCCAAGTCGACTATATCATTATGGCTACTCTAGGTATTTAACTAAAAATCTTCTTCAAGTTCATCGTGATCTGAGATATCTGGTTCGCTGACTTCTTCAATATGTCATGAAGGTTCAGCCTCAAGTTCAAAATCTTCTTGTAATGAAGTAACACTAGCTTCCCTATTTTGGCTAGAAACATTTCCATGACCATGACCAAAGTACGATGATAAGGTTCTACATTTTGTTGGCCTCTCTTAGCTTTCCCCATCTATCGGAGCCTTACCCTTATTCTTGTTTGACATCTCGATTGGCTACCAGCCTAGTGATAAAAATATGTAAAAAAAATGTTTACTTGTTGAAGAAGTGACAAATGACAACATAACTATAATATACAATGTTTACATAGTCGCAGAAATTTAGAATAATAATCACTTACCTTTGACTCGCCAAAGCAGTCGAGACTCAACAGTGAGACAGTCTAAAATTTGCTATCGATCAAATTGAACTGATCCAAGATTCCAAATTGTGTAGAATAACACTGATGTATGAATGTATTTATACTAATCTCTTTTGGCGAATTGGGCGGGAGGTATTAGGTCAGTGTCCAAATATTTAGCGAAGTCCGCATAATGATAACACATCTTGTGTTATTTCTTAGGTGATTATGGGTCGCCAGTACCTTGGACATGTTATTTCCTAGGCGATTATGGGTCGCCAGTACGTTGGTATGATTAATAAAGGTGGTGAAAACCCATCGATTTGAGACACGCATCCGTAAAATGACTGGCGAAGTTGGGGCCACCTAAAAAATATTTATATATAACTATTGGCGAATATAGGCTGTCCATTTGGGGCTGCGTTGAAATTATAGGCAAATTTAAAAAATATATCGTGCCCAAGACGTATATGCCATTGGCAAAAATGTGCAAGAAATGGACAAAATTTAATATACCGTTTGGTGATGGACTCGGGCATTGGACCCAATTTTCATAAATGCGGGGCGATGGGGTCAGTCCCATATGGGCAATTTATTTGCCAAATCGTGGGATGCCGATGAGCGACATTCGCCAAATGGTGAATAATCACCACTAAAGTTTTCTCTGTACAAGTATCTAGTATGCCTCTATCAAAAACAAAATTAAAGGTTCTTTTCAAAAATAACGAACCAAAGTATCTTAAGCATATAATAAAAAGCATACTAATAGTATCATGCCACGTAGGGCTAGTCTAGAAACTAGAAAAAGTAACATTAACACAGGAAAGCAAAAAATAGAAACCAGGGCCACCATGCCTGAGACAAAGAAAAAATCTCATGGAAGCAGTGACAGCTAGGGTCTCCTACCTAGACATTTGGACATCAAGGTCGTGACCCACTCCTCCTGCAGGAACATGAAAAGGTCTTTGTTGTCTTCATCAACCTCCAGCTTGCCTCCAGCCAGCTTCCCCTGCACAATGCACAAAGTCACTGCCGAAGCGTGCATGACTTTGAGGGTGAACTTGTTGGAATTAGCAACGTGGTCTTTGATGTCCTGCATGTCCTGTTTAGGGCCCAGGATCTCATTGTCAAGCTCTAAAAACTTCAACTTAAGGGATCCCTTAAATCTGTCATTCCCATCCAAAGCCACAGAGTTGTGCTTAGCAGGGGGGATTTGGTTTGCTAGTCATGGGGGGAGGATGGGGGCAGGTTATTGCTATAGCGAATATCCTCCAAATTAGGCTTAGGTTTTAGGGGGGAGTGGTGCCAGTCCTGTACGAGCTTAGGTGATCATCCGAGGAGCTCATTAATATAATGTTAATATAATATGTTAACATATTAACTCAAGCATGTTAATATAATGTTATGAATTGGTATTGATTGAGCCTAATATTGATCATTACTAATCTATAACATTCTTATATTATAGAAAATTAAAAATACCTCTCTTTCTTTCTCATTTCTATATACCTCCATATTGGATCACACTCTTTATCCTCTTTAGGTTTTTTAAGAATGCCTTTATATCTCTAGGATATACATTATTGATTTTAGGTTTTGTGAGATCTTATTTTTTTTAGATAGCCAAATTTTAGTTATTAGTATGCTCCTATCATATTTATCTCTCTATCTCCTCTAGGCTATAGACCTTTATGTCTCATTCTCTACCATTATATCTCTCTTGCCTAATCTCAACACCTCTCAGAGAGAGAGAGAGAGAGAGAGATGAATTAATGAGCTAGGTTTTCTTTAAAATATTTTAATTTACAACCTTTAAATACAAAAAAATAGGATAATTATGTTAAATATTACTATACAATTTTATATTTAAATAAAAAAAATTAAGAAAGAGATTTTATAAAAACAAAATATTATTTTCATAACAATAATTAGGAAAATATGTCAAAGAATCATAATATCTCAAAATATCCCAAGATAGATATTCTTTTTCACTTTATTTAACCAAAAAGAGTGACATAAATAGATCAATAATCACAAGATACTTGGCATTAATGTGAAAGTTCAAACCCCATGACACAATAACCTAATAAGAATTGAGCTTTAGTGGCAATGAAAATGGCATAACTTAACCATCACATTGTGGAGTGAACCCAACATTGAAATAATTTTTTCATTATAAGCTTGAACATAAAGAAAAAATATTCTCATTATTTTTTCCTCAAAAATTAAATTACAGTATTATAAGAAGAAAAAAAAAGAGAAGAAAATAATATATAACACTAATCATTATTATAACAAACTTAAAATAAATCTATAAAAATAGAGAAAATTGATTCTTCAAGAAATCCATTCCAAAAAAATCTAGTATTAATTTAGAAACAAAATTTAATTGTACTTCCATATCTAATTTGAAGACAAAATTAAAATATTTTATAACTAATAATTTGAATAATATATAATAAGACATAAATTTTAAATTTTTATTATAAAAAATCGTATACAAAATAATCTCTTATTTCTCTGTAGAAATATACATTATTTATAAAATCCTTTCATATAACTAAATAAATTAATTTAAGAAACAAAAATTAAAATTAATTAATTTTTTTAATATTTTAATTATATTATAATCAAATATAAATCTAACAAATTCAAATATACAAACATAACTCTCAAAATCAACCCTCTTGAAGAAATTTAGTACTAATTTTGAAACATAATTAATTGCACTTCCACATCTACAAACAAAATTAGCTTGCTTTACCAAATTCAAATAAATCTCTAAAAACTATAGAGAACGAAATCTCCAAATCAATTGCCTCCTCAAAAAGCCCAGTCAAACTGTTCTCCTATAAGTTATCCTCATACTAACTGCAAAACTTGCACGTTCTTTCTTCCCACATTTCTTTGGGAACTTTCCATCTACCCGTCTCGCACCGTAAATGGTGAGAGCTGGTCCTCGGCTGAACAATCAGAATTTTTGCCTTGCCTTTGATTGAAAAAAAGGAATACTAATTTAGAAACAGAATTTAATCACACTTTTAATCTATGAACAAAATTAGCATGCTTTTAATCATACTTCTACAACTATGCACAAAATTGGCATGCTTTACCAAACATTTTCATTTCCTAAGCATAGATATTCCGACGTGATCCTCTCCAGCTAAGCTCAATGATGCTGATGGCATTAGCATATATGCCAATCCCATTATAAGAATACAACAAGATGTAACACAACAATTATTGTAGTATATACATAGCATCTTACTTAAAAATCAAAATAAAAAATCAAACTTTATTTTCCCAGGAATCAATTGGGCTTGTGAAACCCTAAAACATTCACAGCCTGCAAATGTAGGCAATATTATAATGCTGAGCTTTCAGAAAGAATACTCATTCTGCCCAAGTTGATGAGAATCACTGAACGTTGATATGTGTAGTTGACTCAACAACTTTATTATTGCTGAACTTTAATATAACGTCATTCATAGAGTGAAATGAGGCGCAGATGTAACATGTGACCATTTATTAAATTGCTATGTTTTTGGTTCCGACTGCTATTTTTGTAGTACCATAGTGTTATCATTGTTTTTATTTTTAATTTTTTCCTATTAATTTTTTCTTATCATTGTTCTTATTTTTAATTTTTAATTATCATTTTTTTAAATGATGTTGATATAATAGAAAATGATAATCTGAACTATTGAGATGACATAACTAAGAGTTATTAATAATGACACACTGGTAGAAGTGAGTGATTCTAAAATGTTTGAGTAGCATTGAAGCTAAGTGATAGATATTATATGATCCATAATTATTTGGCAACATGGAACAAGAGTTAAAACATAACAACTAGGTAAAAAAGGATTGACCTAGGTTTGGGGTGAATTTTATATTGTAGGATCAAAAATCTATTCCAAAAAATTCACCGAAATCCTTTTTTGCATTTATTTAATTGACAGGGGCGGAAGAAAGAGGCTTGGGCTCCTTCCTGGATTGAAATGCCCTACTATTTGATAGGCGGGGCCATCCAAAATTGCTCCATACTCCACTCCCATCCTTCACATAACAATAATTAGGATGTTATGTGACATAATTATAATTTTTAAAACTCTTGATATAGATACTTTTTTTTCACATTAATTAATTGGAGAGATAGAGATTTCAGAGATATATTAATTTGCAATCTTTAATTAAAAAAGGATATTGCGGCATTAAGTATTATTTTACAACCTTTTTATTTTAAATCATAAAATATTGTTAAGAAATGAATTTTATAAATAATGGTTTGTATAATTCATAAGAAGACATGCATTGCAATTTTTTAATATAACATTATAATATCTTAATTGTTTATAAAAATATAAATCTTTCTTATAAGCAATTAAAATAATACCAAATAGATGTATTGAAATGTATATTGGCAAACATGTAATCTTTTTCAAGACCCTTTGGCTCTACATGGCTTAAACTAAATTTTGACAATTCCTCTAAAGGGAACTTAGGTCATACAGGTGGGGGTGTTCTCATCAATGATGAAAAAGACAATTTAAAATTGGTTTATGTGGTTAATCCAAGGGTTCAAACTACCAATACTAGATTGAGGTAGTAGTGGCTCATCATGAGATTCCTTTGGATTATCAATACAACTTTCACAATCTCATCATTGAAGGAGATACTATGAATCTCATCATGATGTTAACTGTGAAAGAAACCCTTGGGTGGGTTGTCAATGATATCATCACCAAATGTTGCAATATCATGTCGAGCACGGATTATGTTACGATTCAACAAACCCTTAGAAAGGGAACTTATTGAATAGGTTGGCTGCTATTGGATAATTCACCACCTCCATCCAGATATAGTCTTACTTGCATGAAATCTTAGAAGAAGCTTATGCCACTATCCTAAAAGATCAACTCTCACATGTTGATTAATGTTTTGTTCCCTACCAACTTAATGATGGTCTTTCATACCTCTTTGGGTAATTATAAAATATTGGAAACACTTTTTATGGTAAATATTTCCTTTTGGAGTAGTAGTTAGTTTCAAATAAATACTATAGTCTCTGGTTTCTATATCTACTTCTTTGTGGGCCTCTTTCTTCTTTCCTATTTTTGTAGTTCCATGGGGAGGTACTTCATTAAAACTTATCCTAATTAGTGTAATGAATTCACCCTATTTTCTAGAAGGATTTTGTTGAGGGTAATGTCGCCACTTATTTTGAATGTATGAAGGGATTTGATTTGAATTTATCACAGAAATTTACTAAGCATGGGATAAGGGGGCCATAACCACTAGTGAGGTTCCTTTACAGTTTCTTTCAAGTCTATTGTTGTGATTAACGGCTTGGTAGCCAACAAAATGACCATCCCAAGAAATTCTAAAGGGCGTTGCAAGAATGGCCTAAAAAGGTTCTCACATCTTGGGGAGAAGATCTCTCAGCTGCAAAATGGTTTCAATAGAAATGACCTCTCAAGGAAATGAAAATATTTTGTGCTAGTTCTCATTAAATTTATCACTTAAAGGTAGGTTTAAGAAATTTCACTCTCATTTATTACCTATGTTAAATCACTTCTTTTGTGGGGTTAGATTAAATTTTCCTAAATCTAAATCCTATCTTCCCTTTCTTAGTTGGTTGATAAGTTTAAGGTTAAAGAGGGGCTTCCTCTATATCAAGGCCTCATTATTAGGTTGTATAAATTTCATCTTACCCTATCCCCTGGTTTAATCCCTAACCTCTCTTCCTCTATGAATCCCAACTTTTTTTGTTGATCTCTCGAATCCAAAAGATACAAAATGTTCCTTGTTCTTTAAGCTTCATATTTTTCCCCCTAGTTTTTTGACTCCTGGGGTTAACCCTCAAGGGCCAAAATGAAAATTAATGCAAAGAAAAATTATGTGATTCCTGAGGAGGTTCTCGTAAGGTATTTGTGGATTCTTCTACCCCTTGATCTATTGGGTCTGAATGGGACCTGATTAATACCCCTCAAAAGAATAAAAACCTAGTTCCTAAGCCTTCTTCCCCTTCTAAGGTTTCTCCCCCCAAGTCCCTTGTTCACACTCCTAAAGTTAATTTTCCTATCCTAAGATTGTCGAGAAGGTTGACAAGCTATGTGTGCTCTATGATTGACAAAATGAAATAATCAAATAGTTGTTGATGTAACTTCACATTGCTAGAAAGAAGATCAATAGATTAGAATCTGTGGTTGAAGCTAATGCTAGGGTAGGGGATTGGTTTGAAGATGTCCAAGATCAAATAATTTGGGAAGTTGCTGACAATATTTCTATTAGACTTGAAAATTTGGCTACAATTGTGAAAATTAACCAAGATGACCTTAAGAGGAAGCTAAAAGAGATTTTGGATTTTAGCAAGGATATGATGGATAATACTTTAGGCTCTCTTGAGATTCTACAGGAATAAATTGAGCAAAAACATGCCAAAAGAAATAAAAAAAGATGTGGAAACTACTACAGTCCACTTTTATTATGCCCTTTGGCTTGATGTAAGGGTTTGGGACTCCACCTCATTTATCTAATCAGAACATCAGATTTTTCAGTTTAACCCAAGCCAAGTGAGTCTACAAATTCAAGGAACTTCATTTTCAATATGAATCATAAGATACTTGGCATGAAGGTTGAAAAAAGACAAGAAGAATTTATTATGTTTAAATTTAGAACTATGGAAGAACTAAGGTCAATCCATAATTGTGTACTTGATACATACATACATATGTATGTATGTATGTATGTATGTATGTATGTATATATGTATGTATGCATGCACGCATGTATATGTATATATAATACACACATACACACACACACACACACACACACACACACAGATGTGTGTGTGTGTGTGCACGCGTGTGTGTCTATATCTATATCTATATCTATATATATATCTCTAACTCTAACAATATCTCTATCTCTATCTCTATCTCTATCTCTATCTACACACACACACAAAACTTAATAGATAAGATCTCATTCATTTTGTAGAACAACATAATTAGGATGATATGTGGAAGAATTATAATATCTCAAAATCTCCTTAGATTGATTTTCCTTTTCTCTTTATGTATATATAGAGAGGAATTAATGAGCTAGATTTTCTTTAAAATATATTAAATTACAACATTTAATTACAAAAAATTAAAAATATTTACGTTAAATATAATTATACAATTTTTCATATTAAATACATTATTTTATTAGTATGTGCAAGATACTTGGATGAATGTCAACAAAAGTTCAAACCCCATGATATAACAACCCAACTAGAATTAAACCTTGGTGGTAACAAAAATGTCATACCTTAACCATCACATTATGGACTGAATCCCAAATCAAATACATTTTTTTAATCATAAATATAAACACACAAAAAAATATATTCTTGTAATTTCTTCATTAATATTTAAATTGTATTATAAGAAAACTATATATAACAATACCCATTATAATGAACTCAAAATAAATCTCTAAAAATAGAGAAAATTGATTCTCCAAACAATCCATTGTAAAATAGTATACTTATAAAATCTCTAGTATTAATTTGGAGAGAGAATTTAATTGTACTTCTATATCTAATTTGGAAACAAAATTAAGATATTCTATAACTAATAGTTTGAATAATATATAATAAGACCTGTATTTCAATTTTTTATAATAAAAAATCAAATACAAAAATAATCTTTTAATTCTTTATAAAAATATACATTATTTATAAAATCCTTTTATATAACCAATTAAATTAATATAATAAACATAAATCTAAATCCATTGATTTTTTTAAAGTAAGTAAGTTTATTATAATCTAAGTACAAATCTAAATACATTAAGAAGACCACAAATTCAAATATACAATCCTAATCCTCCAAATCAATCCTTTTAAGGAAATGTAGTACAACAAAAGGAAATCTAGTTCTAATTTGGAGACAAAATTAATGGCATTTCTACACCTATGAACAAAATCAGATTGCTTTACCAAAATTCAAATAAATCTTTAAAAATCATAAAAAAGAAAAAAAAATTCTCCAAATCAATCCTTTTGAAGAAAGGGAGTACTAATCTGGAGACAGAATTTAATCACACTTCGACATCTATGAACCAAATTGGCATGCTTTACCAAACATTTTCTTTTTATCAAGTACAGATGTTCCGACATGATCCTCTCCAACTGAGCTCAGTGATGCTGATGGCATTAACATATAAGCCAATCCCATTATAAGAATACAACAATATGTAACACAACAATTATTGTAGTATATGCATGGCATCTTACCCAAAAATCAAAATAAAAAATAATGAAGCATCTTAAACTTCATTTTCCCAGGAATCTATCAAACCCTAAAACATTCACAGCCTGCAAATGCAGATAATATTATAATGCTGAGCTTTCAGAGAGTTCATTCTACCCAAGTTGATGAGAATCACTTAACGTTGATGGATACCAAATATTTAATGAACTTTTAGTTCTGAATAACATGATATATTTCTAGTTGACTCAATGTAACGTCATTCACAGAGTGAAATCAGGCAAAGACGTAACAGGTATGCTTTTATTTCCATATTCCATTTCTTGACTCAGTCTCATTCTGCGGCTTTTCGGCATCATAAGCCTCTCATGCTGAGGAATCTTGTTTATTTAATTAAATATGAAATATGGTTGAATACAGGTGAGCTGATATTTAAGAAAATAACTGGTAGTAGTTACTGGTTAGACATCGTCCAACTTAAAAGGAGATGAACGCATGCATTAAAGTATCTTGAGCGTCCCCATCTCAGTGGAATTCAGATAAAATATTCACAGGGATGGGAACGATTGGTTGATTGAAGTCTGGTCTTCTGTTCTAGAACAAGATGCTTTCTCCGGGTACGGCATGCAACGTAATGAATAAGAAGTACACTTGAATATTAATAGTATGGTGTGCTTGATCTAAGATAAAAAGAGTAGTACAAAACAAAATAAATTTTAGTGGTCTATGGAATAATGTGATGGTTGATTCCTAGTATTGTTATTTTAATCTTGAAGATTTAAATTTCTATTGGGTCATTAAAAGGTCAATACCAAGATTTAAATTTCTATTGGATCATTAAAAGGACAAGGTATTGTGCTTCTATCAATTGAATGTATATATTTGATTATTCATCTAATTGTTGGCACATTGTGATCACGAGTATTGTACATTTGTAAATCCAATGTACATACTCATCAATCTAATCATTGAATTATTGTGATTATGAGTATTGTGTCGTGGCCAATCCAATGCATGTCTTCACACTCCAAATCATCTCTCATCATATGTGTTTATGGGTTTTGTGCCTCTTATCAAGGTATTGAACTATTTGTGTTAATGTAGTGCTTTCATGTGGTTTGATAGATTGCTTACATGTGGTTTGAAAGAGATGAGGTCCCCTATTTGTGTCCTTGCCTATCTCAAACCAGATTAAAAGTCTTTCATGTGGTTTGCTACGGTGCTTTCATGTAGTTTGAAAGAGACAAGGTCCCCTATGTCCTTGCATATCTCAAACCAAACTAAAAGTTTTCCATGTGATTTGATACGTTGCTTTTGTGTGTTTTGAAAGAGACATGCTCCCTTATTTGTATCCTTGTGTGGCTCAAATCAAACTTAATTTTTTTGTATTATCAATATATATATGAATGTGATGTAAGACTAAATTATTGAAAATGAATATGTGAAATATATATTTAATAAATATTGACAATTTCTTCCAATCAAAATTTAATATACAATAAACAAATATTATGAAAATGACCTTCCATACATAATAATTATTGCTCAAATATTAATTACAATATAAAAATGTTTATTTGGCATGTTGTTGTTGTTTGTTCATGGAACTTTTTATATCTAATAATATCTTATATCCAAGTTGTTCTCCATCTTTCTATTTTAGGAAAACAAAAACTTATGATAAAAATAAGAATACAAATAAAATACTACATAAAATATGTGCTATTTTTATGTATTTGTCATTTTCTCATCAATTTAAAAATATTTCTATATTTGATTGACTTTTGTTTTCATTATGGTATAGAAATTTTATAGAGTTCATTTTTTTGTATTAATATATTATTTATTCATATTATTTTATTAAAATGGTTATTTTCATTGGTGGGCTCATCATTATTTTATTCTTGGTTTTAATTTTTGTTAAAAAAATATACAATGATATATAGTTTAAAGAAAATTATTTTTATTTTGTTCTCAATTAAAAGTTTTTCTTATACTTAATCCACTTTTAGCATTATTATAATTAAGATATTTTTGATATTTTATATTTTATTTCTAGGCTTAATACTATTTTTTTTACAAATATTTTATACAATGCTAATTATATAAATCTATTATTGAAGAGTCACCTTTTTTTTGTATTGAGTCAATCTTCATGGCCCGTGGTCCATAAATAGGCATAAATGTATCTCTCATAATGATGGATGTAGATGCATCTATCACAATCATAGATATTTATTAAAGAATCATAGATATTTATTGAAGATTTTTTTTTTATAGAATGAATCTTCATGGTCTATAGTGTAAACTTGACTTAAAAAATATCTATCATAATCATTAACATTAAAAGATATATCATGATCCTATATCCTTTATCAAAGACTAAATTTTAAATATTTTTAATTTTAATTAAGTTATTATAATTCAAAGATACTTAAATATAAACATTAACTATAATATATATGTTTGACTAGATAATCATTAAAGACCTTTAACAAATATTATGTCTTAATCCAATTACTATTAAAATTACTCATTTTATTGTTAAATATTATTTAATGATTTATTAATAAAATTTGTTAAACAAACCATAAAATAAATATAATTTTTACAAAATGTAAAATCAAGACTTAAATTGTGATGAGTTCATTTATGAAAATGATCACTTTTATAGAATAACACTTCTATAATTGATATTTTAATATTAAAAAAAAATGTAAAAGAATTGTATCAAATCTATAATATATTTTAATATAAAAATAAAATGTAAAAGTATTGTATCAAATCTACAATATAGATAACAAGATATATATCTAAACTTCTGGATAATTTAAGGACCATTATAATGGATATTTTTTTTGTAAAGTTCTTGTATTTGTAGAATGTGAAAGTGCATATCTTATGCTCTTTCTTTTCTCTTAATAACACTTTAAATACATTCATAAATGTATGGTCTTGGTAGTCAAATTGACTTATTTGATATAAAAATTAGAAATCTAGTTTGAACATATTATTAAATTTCACTGTGGTGATACTCACTCAAGATAAAAGTACAAGGAAATCACAAAGAAGAAAAATATGAAAGAATAATTCTATCATTTTTAAAGAATAAATTGAATGATATTAACCTCATATAAGTGTTATAATGAATAAGTATAGAATAAAATAATATATAATACATATGTGAATACACAATTATAGTGGAATAAATGAGACGTAGTAACATACATGCACCACATCTCAACCAAAGTAGGAAATTATAAGCCACATGATGTAAATTCATCTAACCTATGTAGATGCACACTTATCATATCCCAAGTGTTTAGTATGTTAAATATAGTAATTAACTAAATAAATATAAACTAGTATGTTAAGCATAGCTTAGGTGGTTAGGAAATATATATAGATTAGTCTTGATAAATGTGGGGTAATTCTAGGTATCCATCTATAATACATGTCATTCAAGGAGATATGAAGAATAAAATCTCACATGATAATTAAAAAATTAAAAAATAAAAAGTAAGAAAATCTCTCATATAACCATAGATGAACTTATTAAAGGATGTTAAACCACATCCAAGATATAGAGAAATCTTATATCAACTAAAAATACTTTGTTTAATGTTAATTTATTTTACATATATTTTTTATGATTTTAAAATACAGTGTAATTAAATAAGTCAAATTCAAGGCACCACATATGTATTCATGTTTCAAGACTATAAAATCAATTGTGGTTTAGGCCATATATTATGCAATGTATGTAAAATTATTCATTTATTTTGTATGGGTTATTATTCATGACACATATGTTGTTCATTCAAGGATATTAATTAAGATCTATACTAGATATTTACTAGATAGTTCAATAAGTTATTCTTGTAATACCCCTCCCATAGTTTGATTTTCTATATGTTATGATGTCAGTTATATTTATGAATTTATTGACCCCATATTTGCATGTGTATGGATTGTGTATATGTTTTATATTTTTGTTTGTTGTGTCTAATGTGGTTGAGGGACATATAGTCATAGTTACTTGCTTCTGAGATCCACATGATCGAATGATCCACACCATTGTCTGTTATATATATTTATACATATATGTACATGCTCATCTTTTTATGCAGGATTTCAAGTATCAGGTATCAACTTCCTTGAATTATCTAGATGAGCATGCCCTATCACATTATCTCAGTGGTAAGAGAAGGGAGATAACAGACAAGTCCAAATCCTAACCTAAACCATTTATTGTCCAAAAATAGTAGACAAGTATCTTAGTTATTACCCTTTGAATTTGTTAAGGTGATGTCATTCATGAACCCTTCCTTTGTGTTTGACTTTGTACTTTTATGTAGTTAGTTTCTTCAGGTTTTGCATGCATGTAGGTTTGATGAATGATTTTTATGTTAAAATAGATAAAGGATTTAATTAAAGTTAATTATGTGATTGATTACTTATATCTTATAAAAAATTAGAATGTTAAAATCAAAGGTTATTTAATTAATGAGAATTAATTAAATAACTATGTTTATTAAAAAGAATTAATTAGAAAGTCTAGTTATGGAAAGTAGAGATCTAATTGTTAACTGATGATGATGATGATGATGATGATGATGATGATGATGATGATGATGATGATGGCTGACAGAGATCAGAGGTATACAAGATTGTAGAAGGATTAGATCAGTTGTTATTTTTTCATTGATGTCAAGCAATTGATTTCTAGTTTATATTGAGTTGTCATATCATTCAAAGTATGTTATAAGTTGAGTGAGTTAAGGAAAAAGAGGAAGTGAAAAGTTGTGAAGTTGAATAACTTAATTGGGCATCTAATACAGATCAGAAAATGATAAAGTTATATTGATTTAGTTATTTTATACTTTACATTTGATTATATCAAGTTGGAAAAGAAGATTGGTCAAGTCGATAAACAAAACAGTTTAGTTACCGAGCAAGAAAAGTTATTCGGTAAAAGGAAACTAGTTTCGGTAAAGTGAAAGCAAGTCAAGACACCAAGTACACAAAGTTAGTTACCGAGCGAATAAAATAGAATTTTGGTTGAAGGATTTAGCCACCTAGAAGGGAACAAAAATTGAATACAAGGATCAAAACAACATTTAACGATGAGCCACAGTGATCTGGAAGATTCTAAGGATGAGAAAGATTTAGTTGAAGAGATCTACAATCAAGAAAATCCAAGGTGATGGTATATGGTATATATATCTAAGCATAAAAAAGTGAAGGTACAAGTTACAAGAAAGTTCAAGTTCCAAGGTGATGATAAAACATTTTTCCTAGTTCCAAATTCATTGAATTAGTTTATGAGGATGATTTGATGGTTGAGATTAGTCAAAGGAAAATGTAATAAAGGAGATTAAGAGGCAAAATAGAGTCTATATAAAGGATGAAATTGTATGAAGAAAAAGATGGAAAATTTGAAAGGTGGATGTATAACCAAGTGATGTAGTGAAGAAGAAAAAAGGTTTAAATTCGAGTCTACAGGTGGAGATTGATGAAGTGTTGAGGCCAGTGGATAGTGATTGAATGAAGTGAAGACAAAGAGCACATAAGGGATCTGATTAAGCAAGAGGTAGTTGCAGATTCACAAATCAACTTTTATATTGTTGCTTATTAACATTTGTAGAAAAAAAATCTCTTAACTAAGTGGACTTAACAGTATTATTGTAAAATCTTGAGAGAGGTGACATTATAGAAGAGTGTTTGAAGAACTTTAACCAGACCACTTCTAATAGGGTGAAGATCCTAAAATATCTGAGGCAAATCCTCTGATAGGGTCACATTTAACAATGTGCAATGTAATCTTTAACCAGATTGGCTTTTAACCAAGCATACTTCAGAAGAGTATTTCTTTAGTGGGTGAAAATTCTCATAGTGGTATTTCCCAAATTGGGTTTCCAAGTTAAATACTGGTGTTATATGTGTTGAATTGTTATTATGAATTTTATTTCTGGTTGATAAAGTTAATTTACTATTATCGGTTAATATTAAAGTTTGTCTGACCAAGCTTCTACTGAGTTAAATCAGAGAAAGTTTTTAAGGTTTAAAGAATCACTAATTACTAATTCACCCCCCTTTCAGTAATCCAACAATTAGTATCAAAGCTTAGTACTCTAAAAAGGATAAGTTTGAAAGACTTGAGTAAAATATCTAAAGATGTATAAGAGGGAGGTGCCAAAGTTGAATAGGGGCAACTTCTCTACATGACAAAGCAAGATGAGGCTGCACATATTTGGAATTGGAGATTATGCAATATATTATCTTGATAATGAGTATTCACCACCGCTATTTGGACCTATGATATTTGAACAAGAGAAAGAAAATATCACACTCAAGTTATGATTAAGATATCATCTGCCCTCACCGACCTAGATTTCAATGACCTTAAAGGATGTGATACTGCAAAACAAATATGAGATAATCTTGCATTAGTATATGGTGGAGATCTGCATGTTCAAAAGGCAAAAGCTGAAAGTTTGAAAGGAAATTTTTATTCTATGAGAATGAAAGAAGGTGAAGATGTTATACAATACATTACAAGATTGAAGGAAATTGTGAGTTCTATTAGAGGTGCTGGAGGACATATTGAAGAATAAGAAGATGTAACAAGTAAAATGTTGAGGACATTGTTGCCTATATTGCTATCCGAGTGTCTACAATACAAGAACTGAAATCCATTCCTCATATGCATGTTTCACGGGATGCTAAAATTGGTAAGTTGATTTCTTTTAAGCTAAATGATTTTGATAATAGTTTACCTTCTACTTCTAAGATTGATTTTGCATTCAAGTCATATTTAAATATTGAAAACTCTAGAGATTTTAGATCTAGTGATGGTTATGCCAGTAGAGCAAGTGAAAGATTTTAAAGTTGTAAGAGTGATCTAGAAAGTCTGTATGAAGAGGAAAGACAACAAGAAGAGTTTGAAGCTCTACTAGCTAGGAGGCTACTAAGAAGAAAAGGCAAATACCGAGGTAATTTACCCTTGAAATATTTCAAATGTAACAAGATTGGTCACATTGCATCTAGATGTCCTATTAATAACAATGATGAGAATAAATACAAATGATATAACAACAAAAGGGAGAAAAAATTTAGGAGATACCAATATTTCAAGAACAAAGGTAAGAAGTCATGCTACATTGTTGAAGAAGGACTAACCAATGATGGCTTTGATGATGATGAAGGTGTAGAGGTTGTGTATGTTGCTATCAAGGATGATTCTAATGAAGAAAGATATGGAGAAGAAAAAGTTTTAATTTCTCATGTTAAAGTAAGAATGATACATGGATAATTGATAGTGGATGTTCACATCATATGACTGGTGACACACATAAGTTCATTACTATGGAAGATCATGATGGAGGTTATGTTAGATTTGGTAATGATGCTCCATATCCTATGAGAGGTAAAGGTTCTATAATTTTGATAGATAATACACAATGTGATGATGTCTATTGGGTTGAAGGACTAAAGTATAATCTATTGAGTGTGACACAACTAAATAAAATAGGTCACCGACTGGAATTTCAAAGTGGAAAGCTAAAAGTATTTGATTAGAATAGAGGTCTGATTGCCACTAGTGAACAATCAAAAGGTAACCTATTCTACCTTGATACTACTACAAAGAGTTGCTTATTTTCTAAAGTTGAGGATGTATGGTTATGGCACAAGAGATTTTATCATGTGAACTTTGACAACTTAATTAATGCAAGAAAAAATAATAGATTAAGAGGTCTACTGAGCTTGGATAAACCTAAAAATGTCATGTGAAAGGGATGTCAAGTTGGTAAGATGACAAAGCCAAGTTTTACAAGAAAATCTTATACTACACAAGGAATTTTGGAGTTAGTGCACACTGACCCACTAATAGATTTGACCCCAAATTTTGACCAAAATTTTTGACCAACTAGCAAAATGGTTTTTCTTGGTTGGATTGTAGAAGGAAAACTTTGATTATTTTTTTAATCCATGCCCATGTTCGTTGAAATTATGACCATTCCCATGTTAGTGGAAAGTTTGACTAACACGGGCATAACTTTAAGAAAAAAGAACATCACTTTTTCATTATTCCTGCGGCAAGAAAAGAGAAGAGTTAGTGTCCCGCACCCGCCAAACCCCCTTTGCATCTTCACTGTGCCCCTATGGATTACTGTGAAATTCTTGAAGGTGTTTCTTTATTTTTCCACTACATTTGGAGAGGTACATGGATTTTCTAAAAAAATTCACTTTGAATCTTCTTTGTTTATTCAAAAAAAATCTCAGATATGGTAGTTGAAGGAATTCATTAAAGAATAAATTATTTTTGTTTATTTAGTTGATAAAAAAATTAGGGATCTTAGCTAGGTTGGACCCATTTTGCAAAAATGAAATACAAAATAAATCTTACCCTATTCCTGACATAAAAAAGGGCATCTCACTCCTCCATATTACAATGGCATTTTTGAGGTGATTCACCATTATTGTTGGTGTGATGAAGCCCAACTCTATAATAGTTGCCATATTCTGTAAAGGCGGTTCATCTCCCTGCATGTAATGACAACATCTTCCTACATGTAATGGTTGCTTTAATAATTGTTTATTCTTGGCATGCATTTGTTTTATTCCTAGGCTTTTTCTATATATTTGTTGTTGTGGGTAAATGTATCAGTGTGTACTGCGATAATAAAAATAAGAGAATCTCTATTGATAGTGGGCATAGCCTTTTTAAGGTGAACCGATGTAAATTTATGTGTGTCATGTTTTGTGTTATGTTTGTGTTTCTCTTTTAGTTTTATCGGCTTTCTTGGTAATCTAGAAAACTTATCTTAATTTCTGACTACATACCAATTGATATTTGTATTGTCTGTTAGGAATAAGGTGTCTCAACCTTAAATAATTCCTATTCTTATTATTTGTTTTGTAAAATGTATTTCTTGCAAATAATGTTGATGTGTCAGCATCTTGAATTGTGTGTAAGGAGATCATGGCTAAAATGGTTATGACGGATTCCTATGACACGTAAGAGCTATGTCAAGAAGATTCAATGATAGGAGAAGACATGTGGCAACTAATAAATTTGAGTACTATACAGTCTTCCCCAATCGTGGGGTTCGGGGCATCACCCCAAAAAAAATTTTAGGGTTCCTATTTTCTCAGAGAAAGGTAAAACCCTAATACGGTTATCTTTGGGAGTAGTCCTAAAATGTGAAGCGCATGATATAAGCTTTTTTAGGGTTGCGAAGAGGGATGATGCGAGTGTATTGTTGGAACATTTTATACTGCCATGATTTGTCTTCAAGGGTTTAGAAATCTTCTGAAAGAACTTGCATTGCAAGTGTATTGTAAGCTGTAATAGTTTTGATCAATACATTGTGCAGGTTTTGGAGTGCTGGGGTTTTTACCAAAAGGTTTCCCTAGGGTATATCATTGTGTCATTCTCTATTTTTCTATATGCATTGTATGTGGTTGAAATATCTTTGTTAAAGTAGTTAACAAATCTGAAATTGTAAGGAGTTATAAGAATTTGCACAATACTCTCCTATAGAGATTAGCGTAGGAAGTTGTTTCCGCACTTGAGTTTCCTTACATTGTCCCTACTCAAAATAAATATCACCACGAACTTTAGCTTCAAGGATAGGGACGCTATGGTCTAAAATATTAACTGTTACCAATATATAAATCAACAACTAAAAATTCAAATTCATAGAAGATTCAAATATGGTAAGAAAATGAAACATCTTTGTTTTATTTAAATGTAGAGAATCTATAGAATTCATCAAATTCTGGAAATATATCAAGATTTTGATATATTTTGAATTACACAATGCATAATATTAGGAAAGCTATTTGATAACACTACACATGATATATATATTATTGACTTTCAGTAATAATACACAGCAACCGATAATTGTTATCGACACAAATATCATTTGGCATGTAATCAAAAATTAAGATTAATGGTTGTGTTGCGTAGAGTCATGACCCTATGTGGCATAAGTCATGTACGGTCATGTATATATATATATATATATATATATATATATATATATATATATATATATATATATATATATATATATATATATATATATATATATATATATATATATATATATATATATATATATATATATATATATATATATATATATATATATATATATATATTGGTACTTGTTGTGGGTTATAATCAATCACAATGATAATTATATACCATGTAACAAGTATTTGATCTCTTCTACAATAATTTACTTGTAAATTTCCGCATTAATATATTTAGTAACTAAACTTAGATAAAATTTAGTATCCATTATATCATTGTTTAACAAGTATGATTTGTGACAGTCAAAAAATAGGAAATGCTTGTTCTAATAATAAAATGAAGGCTTATGCATGAAGGATATGTTGTTCTCTAGTTGATGAGTATATAAAAATCACATTAAGGTCTTGAAGGTTCCACAATAACAAAGTTCTAATACTATTTAAGCTCTAATGTGTATGTCATTGATGCTTGGGGCACCCTTGACCCTACTTCTTTGGATCTAAAAAATATTAGTCTCCATATCTTTATTTCCTCAATCTAATTAATAATCACCTAAGACCCCTGACTTGGATCAACCATCTTATTTAGATCTTCCAACACAATGTCAACATGGAGAATATCTGGCCTAGAGATAAGCTCCTCCTAAAATTCAATGGCTAGCATATCAATAGTTTTTTATGGTTCTAGACAACACCCAATATACCCAACTCTCCAAACCACCTCAAAGGTGTAATTGCCCTACTTGTAGCCCTCCAGTAGCACTAAATGAGTTATAACTCCCAATCCTTTCAAAACACAATAAAAGTACTTTGCACTTCTAGACACCCATTTTGAATTAATTCAACATATCCCAAGCTTACCCCATGCTCCTTTGGACCAAATAGTATTGTCCTAGCACTGTACCCTCACCAATGCATAAAAATGAGACCAAATAACAAAGAAACTATAAGATGGTTTAATCCCCAAGACCTCAAATCTTTAGAAGCCTTCTCAAATGAACCTTTTTGAAGAAATATCAACTCAATTTAAACCTATGGCTTCTTCAACACCAAAAGCCCCAAATCACCCCTTATAAACCTTTAAATCTAGGGTTTTTCAAATCTCTGACTTCCAAACACCTTCCCTCCAAATTGGTGATGGATTCACCATTTGTATGACCTATATTGACACTTCAAATCAGAAAATGTGCCCCGTGTTTGGCCAGATTGCTCACTGCAATACATGTCCATGCATTTTCTTCAAGTTTTCTTCACAATTCCACTAGTGCGTACCCCTGTCATTCACTTTTCTGCTTATGCAAGGTTAGTGTGATATAATAAAATGTTACATATAAATCATTCCATGGATTCTATGACTAAGACTTCATGGAATTCCCTCCTTCTAAAAGGAAATCAAAAAAGTTATAAGAAAAAGAACTAAATTGTGACTGTTGTGTTGAAGTATATAGGACAGTAATATGGAAAGGTCTTCAAAGCATTGAAGAATATTTATAAATTGATTTTAAAACATTATTTAACACATTTGGAACTTGTTCGAATCAACAACAATGTAAAAACAATGCAAAGAGACATCCAAATGACATATATAATGCTTTCTTATTCAGCCACAGTCCATACAGTGCTTGTAGATCCTCCTCTTCTCCCATACAATGGCTTCCACAATACTTAAATGGAATACACCAAGAAGTACCAAATGATGAATGCTCAATTGTTGTAATGGCAAAGCATCAAAATTGTCCATTTCTAGAACTTGATTTTGTATAGTCTTAATATTTTTTCTATAGTCCTAATATTTTTTCTTATTTCTTGTCTTTTGTCCCTTTTTTATTTCCTATGTCTATGCTTGGTGACAGGATTTTGAACAGTGTTGAAAAGTGTGTTTCTTTTTTTGATTATTTGATTGATCCTCTCACCTTTCCTTAGTTTGTAAATTCCATTTTCCCAATCAAGTTTTGTACTGTGCAACTATTATACAAGGCATTAACTGCATTAAATGCCCCAATTATCCCTACTTCATAACTGTAAGGCAATAGTTTTTTATTAGGTTTCATGTTTTTGATTGTGGGGTTCTATATTGTTTGTTGTTCTTGATAAATCAAGCCCTAAATTTGACTTTTCCCATGTCTGATTTTGTGCCAATTATGGATTTCACCTTCTTTTGATGGTATATTTGATTCAGTCTATGTGGAATACTATTTTTTTCCATACTTTATTTCAGCTTGATATTTCATTCATTTTTCATATGCATAGAGAAATCGATAGTTCTGAGACTATACATTTGCTAATATTGCAAGACTACACATGCTGATAAAAAAATGAGCTATCTAATTTAGGTTTACTATTCATAATTGTAAATGGTCAATATTTTTTATGGTACTCCTTGGTGTATTCCATTTAAAAATAAACATGCTTCTATTTATCCAATCAACAAAGAATCCAAGGTATCAAACCCTCATTCCTAGGGTCATTAGTATAGATCTTTCTAGAAATGGCTCCTCCAAACTCCTCCAGATCCTCCCAATGGATCTAACACATCTATATGGATCCCCCAACACAAGATCCAACATAAAATACCCTCCTCATTAAGAGTATTTTCTCAAACAATGACTAGTGCAACTCATTGCACTCTTCAATCAAAAATTTTCCACTATTCTCTATGGTCTCTCATCCACTTTGGCATATCCCTACAAAAAACACTATCTAGAAAGGATATAATACATTATTACGACTCCTCCCACCAATCGCAGAAACCATAGGGGTGGGAGAGTCAATCCATTCAATGGGCACTTCAAATCCCAAAATGTTGATTGCACAAAACCCTCTTATAGAATAGTCAATACAAAGTTATATTCGTTGCTTCAAATCTTCATGAAACATCAAGATAGTTGCAAGGAAATGTAAATGTATCAATCTAAAATCATATTAAACCATTATCCAATCAACAAAGAATTTCAAAACAATTTTGAAGCCACAGTTATTATGATTGTAACCCTCACGGCAAAGAACATTGTTTTCAAGAATGTTTTATTTTCATTGAATTGGAACCATTTTCTTTGGTTCTCTATCACACCACACTCCACATACCCTCAAAACTCATGTGGATCAATGATACTAAACCAACTTCCTCTACCTTAAATTTCAATGATACAATACAATAATGACATGGAGACAATAACAAATCAAAATGCAATCATTTTACTCCATTCTCAAATCAATAACACATCTTATCAATATTTTAATTTCCCAAACTATAAAAAAAGGTCCTTATAATGCTTGTAAGAAACTTTGGAGGACCTAGGGCACACTGCTAAGCCACACACATAACATATACAACCTTCACCTATATAGAAAAGTTGAATAGAGAAGGTATATACAAATCAAAATGTAATCATTTTACTCCATTCTCAAATCAATAACACATCTTATCAACATTTTAGTTGCCCAAACTATAAACAAAGGTCCTTATAATGCTTGTAAGAAACTTTGGAGGACCTAGGGCACAATTTTAAGCCACACACACACACACACAAACATGCGTACAAAAACACACAACATATACAACATATACAAACTTCACTTGTATATAAGAGTTGAATAGAGAAGGTATATGCACAAGTATCTTGACACTTCAAATAAAATTATGTGGATGATATTCTAGCTAAATCTATGCAAAGAAATGAACATGTTCCTACACTTAAACAAATCTTTGAAAGGATACATAAATAAAAAATGCATTTGAATCCTTGGGTTTGATAGTGGAAAGCTCCTCGGATTCATTATCTCTACTAGAGGCATCATAGTTGATACTGATAAGATTGACGCTATCATTAACATGCCTCCCCCTCGAAACATTTCAAAAATTTGTAGCTAACAAGGGAAGATACAGGCTATTTATTAAAAAAATTCTCATTTAGAGGATTGTAGTATCCCTTTTGCTTCCTTTCTTAAGAAGGATACCACATTCTCTTGGAATGAGGACTGTAAAATTTTATTTGAACGATTCAAGACTTATCTCGCTAATCCTCCTATTTTACAATTGACTCAACCAAATAAGTCATTCTTTCTTTACACCACTTCTTTGAAAGTGATGAGTGTCATCTTGATTCAACATGATAAAGATGGTAAGGAATTTCTTGTGTATTATATAAGTCGTACCTTGATCAATTATGAGACACATTACACCACAATTGAAAAATAATGTCTTGCTTTATTATTTGCTTGTCAAAAAATCAGACATTATCTCCTTAATGTAGAGCGTAATATTTATGTGAAATTTGATCCTTTGAAATATCTCTTTTCAAAAACTTGCTTATCAGGACGTCTTGCTAAATGGGTCATGCTCCTAACAGAATTTGTTTTAAATTTTATCTCTCACAAGTCTATTAAAGGGAAAGCCTTAATTGACCACCTAGTTGAGGCTCCCTCACCCCTTTCTACATAAAAACCAATAGAATTCCTCGATGATTTTGTCTTACCTATTAAAGTAGATGATACTTGGGAATTATAATTTGATGGATCTAGATGTCAAACTAGGTTTGGTGTAGGTGTTATACTAATACCTCCATCGAAGAAACCTATCCATTTATCTTATAAGATCATTTTTTCTTATTCTAATAACATAGTTGAGTATGAAGCCTTAACCACAGGATTAAAGGTGGTTTTGTCTCTAAAAATTAAACATGTTAAAATATTATGTCATTTGCAACTAATTGTACAAAAAGTTAATGGTACCTATCAAGCGAAGAATGATAAGTCAACCAAGTATCACGATATTGCTATAGGCTTTCTAGGAAATTTTTCTTCTTCCTCCATTCAGACATTACCTTAGAAAGATAATAGGCATACAAATACTATGGCTAGTGCAACATCTTTAATCTCTCTAGATGACAGAGTGGAAAATTTATAGTTTACTATCCAAACTCTATCTAGTCTCACTATCTCTAAAGATCCTCCATTAGATATAGTTTGTCTCAATATGCATCTTGATGAATGGTATTTGCATACCTATCATCACTTAAAAGATGGTTCATTACATGGGTCAACAACTAGGAATTATAGAAATAGAATCTGAAATCTCACAACCCATTATATCATTCTTGCGGATGTTCTCTATAAGCGTTCCTATGATGACCTTTTTCTTAGATGCCTTTGGTAAAGGTGAAATACTTGTGGATTTACAAGAAGCTCATGATGGATCCTATGGGTGAAATTTCAAGGGAAAGTCATTATTTAAAAAAATCCTTTGCATGGGGTACTATTGGAAAACTATGGAACAAGACTCATTTGCTTTGTCAAAAAGTACCCTTAGTGTCAGCATCATACAAATTTGATTCATGCTCCTTCTTACGCATTATGTTCACAAGTTCCTCCTTGGAGCTTTAGTGTTTGGGGCTTGGATATCATTGGAAAGATCTCTCCCCCTTCTTCTCAAGGATACACATATGTTCTTACAACCACTGACTATTTTACTAAGTGGGTTGAATCTATTCCTCTTCATTCAAGTACTGTAGAAGTTATTTGTGATTTCATTCTTCAAAATATCATCACTCAATTTGGTATTCCCATAGAAATCATCTTTGATCATGGAACTCAATTTAAGAGAAAAGAAGTGAAATCTTTCCTGGAGAAATATCGCATCCATCAATGTTTCTCTACTCCTTATTTTCCCCAATCTAATAGTCAAGTTGAAGCTTCTAATATGGTCATTGAGAAAATCCTTCAGAAGATTGTTGAAGAATGATAAGGATTGGTATATGCAATTGACCTATGCTTTATGGGCTTATATAAAAAGTGTCTATATTGCGACTAGAACATCACCTTATAATCTAGTTTATGGAACTAACACAATTATGCCTTTGGAGCTAGAGATTCCTTCTTTAAGAGTTTCATTCAAGGGAATAATTGATAAAGATACTTTTAGAGAGCAACGATTACAAGAGCTTGAGAAGTTAGATGAGAAGCGTATTAATGCTTTAGAACATATCATGGCTTATCACAAATCTGTCAACAAAAGATACAATGGTGAAGTGATTGAATGCTCCTTCTCAATTGATGATTTGATTCTCTATGAAAATTAGAGAGATGTGAATGCCCCACCTAGTGAAAAAGGAAATTTTAGTCCTAATTGGATAGGTCTTTACTTTGTCACAGAAGTGTATGGCTCTGGTGTATACAGATTTTTTGATATGAATGGTGTGCCTCTTAACCTGAACCTATTAATATTGTACATTTGCATCATTATTATGCTTGATCATTCATCCTTACTTGATGTGCTTAAATTTTCCTCTTGTGTATTCTTATGTTTTTTTCAAATGTGATGTATAATATTAAAAGGTTATACTTTAAAATGTAAGTGCATATCTTTTTTCATCAATTCATGTTCCTTCCTTTAAATTTCTTATATTATTAATCATAAATTAATCACAGAAATAATAAAAAGAGATATTAAACATGTAAGTCCATCATATATATATAAGCTATTTTGGTATACAAAGAAGACATTGAACAAAATGTGCTCAATATCAAAATAGTACTTCAAGCATCATCCATAGGATAGTGAGAGTCGAATCTCTTAGGTCTAGGTCAAGATGATGGCATTGCTCTATGCATGGTCAACGTAAAGGTATGGCTTTGGAATGAGCTCCTCTCTGACCGACTATGAGATCGATGTCACTACTCTTGTAACTCATGCTCTAACTACTCTACCCTCTCTACCAACAACTGTAGCTCCACCACTACAGGTGCAAATATATCCCTATACCTCCTAGGATCTCATGCCCCCTCATAGAGGACTCCCAAGGTGGAAGGAATCCTCAATGACATGACCATTCCCATCAGGACATCTCTCCCAAAGGATCTCCACTCCTCTGTGCTAGCTACATATCATATTTTTAGTTTATCATTTATCACATATTCATAAATTTTGCACTTATTCTAAATATTTTCATGCCTAGATCCCCCTCACAGAAGTTGGGATCTATGTCTCGGTGGGGTTTTGTGGGTGGTGTTAGACTAGAATCCCCTTGCTCCACCTACCTCATTTGGGGTGGGGGCATCTTCGCTTGAGTATGTGTTGATTGGGATCGTAGGGGCCTAGTTTCTATGGAAGATGGTGGTGCCTCATTCACTTCACCACCCACTACTATCATATCATCCCCGCCCTCTATCTCCATAGCCTCTCCACCTGGTGGTAGCTCATCCTCCTCCTCATCATCCTCATCTATGCATTGATCCCTAAAATACGGACTTGGATCTCCAGTAGGATATTCATCTAGGAACATAGGTCTCATTCCCTACACACTGATGTATCGCAAGTAGTCCCTCAACACTCATATTTCCTCAACTATAGGGGGGACCTTGACATTGTCCGTACTCTCAGTATCTGACATATCTATATAATTGATAGTTAGTTGAAGTATGGTCCTAGGCCTCCTTATGTATCTCTTCCCATGTGTATATCGAGGTACCTGTGTTGGAGGGCCTTGCTAAAGACAAAGTTGTCACATCACTCTCTCATAATAGTAGGGCACCACTATATAGTCATGTCTTCCCTCTAGTAGTCTCCATCTCTTCATCTATCTTAGGTGCACTATTGAGTCTGGTCATACTACCATGTGATGGTAAGGCCTCCACACAACCTTTGTACTTGGTAGTCAGTCTAATCTGACCCTCTAGTATAGAACATCACCAAACTACCAGGAATGGCCCAATATATATGAAAATAATCTCGGTGAATCAACTGGTATGTCTACAGGACATCTTGTAGGCCTCGTACATGTAAGTTTTTTATCTCTATTTGAGCATTAAGTATTTTTATTAGTATCAAATGAGTTCAGTCTGTAAAGGTTGGAATAAGGAGTTAAACAAGTTAGTCAGTTGAATTTGCAAAGCCTTCATACCAAGCAAACACAAGGAAGAATATAAAGCTAACAAGATACAGGTTTAACCAAGCATGTTTACCGAGCATCAGGAATTATTGAGTACTAAGTCAGTACACACCGAGCATTCTAAACACTAAGCATTAGTTATTCACTGAACTGTGAATGCAATAATTACTGATTTAATTAGGAAATGGCATAGTAATCAGTAATGGCACATATCTCTATGAAAATGGTTTACACAAATCTATAAATGGTTTACCAAGATCGAGACACATTTAATATGGATGTAATCATTTAATTTTATGATGATAACTATGTAATAGTTAGATATAGGTTATTTTTGTACACCATTGAACTTAGGTTTTCTAAGATGTTGTAACCCTAATTAGGTCAAAGTAGTTTGATATATAATTGTAAAAGATGTCATTTTAAGCATGCATGATATATGATATCATGAAGTAGTAGTTGCACACAGGACATCATAAATTAGACAAGGTTTTACATGACAAAGAAGTTATTCAAACAATATCAATTTATCAGAAACATACAAGGCTACCGAGTAGGGCAGAAGGTTGAATTCATCACATTGAGGTGATATCTATTTTTTATTTCATAGATCTGATTCAAACAAGCATAAGTTATCATTTAAATATATTCTACTATTATCAATTTGACCATTGTAGTAGGTTTTAAATCTCTTAACAGGGTAGACTTAACCGTCTTATGTAAATCTCTTAATCGAGTGCACACATAATTTGTGTTTCTAAAATCATTTAACAAGGTAGATCTAGTTCATCTTATTTTACTCCTAATAAGGTAAGATCATCAGAAATGATCAATAATTGTAGCCTTAATCGGCATACTTTATTTACTGTAGTAGTGAAGAATTTGTGGGTGTCATCCCCACCATAGTTTTTAGCTTCTAAAAAGGGTTTCTGTGTAACCAAAATACTTGAGTAATGAGTTAACATTTTCATGTATGATTTTTTGTTTTGTTTACATGCACTTTACATTTACAAGTTATTTGAATGTATGTTACAAACAATGGACTAAGTCGGTTAGTTAAGCACTACTATTGTAGATTGTTAAGTATTGAAAGTGTTAGAGGATATTGATTCACCCCTCCCCTCTTAGTACTATATCTTTCCTATCCCAACAATTGGTATCAGAGCTAGATCTCTTATTAAGGAAGTTTAACCACTGAAGAGGTAAAGATCTCAGGATGGAGAGATATAGGTTGGACAAGACTATTGAGAATCAAAAGATATAGATGCAAATCTTCATTGAACAATACAAGAAAAAAAGAGATGAACTGAAGAAGTTAATGATTCATAGAAAGGCTATGGCTATTCGGTACAGTGAAACTGATTATCATGAAGAAGATATTGATGATCCATTTGAGAATTCTGGATCTGGATCAGGCAGTATGTCTGACATATCTGAAGGAGGAATATCTAATTTTTTTGAGAGGAATCTACATCTTGTTGAACAAGTTAAAGCCTTGCAGATCAGACAAGAAGCACAAATGGTGAGAATGATTGATGTCATGAACAATTCTAGGCAAGCGGAATAAGAGAGAAACTTGGTTGTTGAAGACAAAAGACAAATGACTGAGAAACTATAAGAGAAGGAATTTGAGATACTAAGACTTATCGAGCATCACTTTGAAATTTCTAATCAGATGGTTTTTTTAAGTCAGGAAGTTAATCGAGTGAACAATGAGCTTACAAGGAAACTAGAAGACATCGGTGAACTCATAGAAGAAAATGAGAGATTGAAAAATGAAGTCAAAATGAAACAACAACATAATGAAATGATTAAGAAAGCTCAAGATAGTTCTAATAAAATTGATGAATTTCTGATCAGTCAAAGAGGACTTGGAAGTACTACTGGATTAGGCTACATTGAGAAACGAGAATCATCAAGGAAACCTGAACAAGTGAATGCCTACACAAATCAAAGACCAAAGAAGCTATCATGTTATCATTGTAGAAAAATAGGCCACACATCTAATGTTTGCAGGAGAAAAGCTAAATGTATTCCCAAATCCACTATTAAGTTTAATGGTCATTGTTATAGTTGTAACAAGTATGGACATCAGGCACATGAGTGCAGATCTAAGTCAAATAGGACTCCTAATAAACACCAAGTGTGACTATTCTTACCAAGCCATGTTAGGTCAAGCATTTATTGTGAAAATTTTAAGCGGGAATTTGAAAAATGTTATAAATACATGATGGACTTAGTTTATTCTTCACATGGCATGAAAAGCTGAGAGATTTCAAGAGTGAATTTGAGTGAAGGATTTCTAGAGCAGTTGAACAAAGATTTGAAGGTTTTTGAGTAGATTTATCACAGTTACAAGTAAGTTCTATCTTCGTCGAGCTATTTCATTTCTATTTCCTAAAGCCCTAAATTGAAGAACAATGGCATTCGCATCAAAATTCAAAAAATCTAAGACTTTAGTTGAGGAGGATGTGAAGTTAATTATATCTGCAACATGTGATGAGCCAAAGTACAAAATTCATCCTAAAGTTGCTTCGCAAACTGATAAAACCAGAGCTTTTTCAAGCATACCTCCTAAGGTTTTACTGGTTGAGGATATCTGTGCCTACATACACTATAAAATTGGTGATATTTCTAATTTTGAGCTCATATCCACATTTTAGGAGTTAAGTGTTGATGGGAAACTAAAAGATGATCATGAACATTTGAGAGTAAAGGGTTTGTTAAATGCCCTACATTTCCCAAAATTTTTCAAGAATGAATGGATAAGGATAGTTTTGAGTTGTGTACATGATGGAAAATTATGATTGGATGAACCTGTTAAGATCACCAGGGACATTATTTACGTAGTTAACGGTCATCCTATAACTTTCAAGGTGAAAGTACTGAGGAGTGCACCGAGAACCAAGATAGAGAAAGCTATTGGAGCTGAATGGGATAGAAGAGGACTGAAAATCAACACTATCATTGATCCTGAAACTAGGTTTGGTGCATATGTTATTGGGTACAAAATATTTCAATCAAGAAGACCCAATAGTGTACCGTGTGGAGCTGTGGACATAGCTTACAAAATTGTGAAAAAGGGATTTCAGTTGGACCTTATAGAGCTATTGCTAAAATAAGTAGAAGAGAACATGAGAACCATTCATTCAGAAAAATAAAACACATGTAAGTTTGGTTTGTTGCTACTTTGCATATTATTTTATGTGCAAAAAATTTTCCCCTCCATCAGTAATGTTGATTGGACTACTGACAAGCCAGTTACTTTACAAGTTAATGACTTTATTCAAAGTCTGGAATAGAATTTTGTGAGTATAATGGAAAAGGACTAGTCACATTAGATGAGATTATAGAGATCCCAAAATGTGACCCAAGAACATTGGACCTTGAGGAACTAGTAAAGTATGGGAAATTGTGCACAAGGAAGGAAGCACAAGAAAAAATGAGGAAGGAGAGTAAAAGAAAATAGATTTTAGAAGATGTTAGAGATATCCTTCAACAAGTTTTTCTCGAGATCACAATAAATGAGGACACTCTCATTTTAGATCAACTTGCATCTCTAACAATTCATATCAACGCCCCTGATATTGATTCCAAGAAGAGAATTGAAGAAAGGGCTTAAGCAAAAATTCACTTGAAATTAGCAGAGAAAATCAGTCAAGAAGTGGCTATCAATAAGGTGAAATTATCTAAGGTAATAACCAAGCTTCAATCTATTACTCAAAGAATTTTACAAATTTTTTTTAAGTTATGCTTTAAGGCAGAACATAAAGCTAACAAGATAAAGGTTTAACTGAGCTTGTTTATCGAGCGCCAGGAATTACCGAGTACCGAGTCAGTACACACTGAGCATCAGTTATTCACCAAACAGTGAATGTAGTGATTACCAAGTTATTTAGGAAATGGCATAGTAATCAGTAATGGCACATATCTCTGTGCAAATAGTCTTCATGAGTCTATAAATAGTTTACCAAGATCGAGACACATTTAATATGGATATAATCATTTAATTTTATGATGATTCCTATGTAATAGTTAGATCTAGGTTATTTTTGTACATCGTTGATCTTAGGTTTTCTAAGATGTTGTAACCCTAATTAGGTCAAAGAAGTTTGATATATAATTGTAAAAGATGTCATTTTAAGCATGCATGATATATAATATCATGAAGCAATAGCCACACACACGACATCAGAAATTAGACAAGGGTTTACATGACAGAGAACTTATTCAGAGACAATATCAGTTTATCAAAAACATACAAGGCTACCGAGTAGGAAAGAAGGTTGAATTCATCACATTGAGGTGATATCTATTTTTTATTTCATAGATCTGATTTAGACAAGCATAAGTTGTCATTTATAGATAATCTACTGTTATCAATTTGACCATTGTAGCAGGTTTTAAATCTCTTAACAAAGTAGACTTAACCATCTTATGTAAATCTCTTAACCGAGTGAACACATAATTTGTGTTTCTAAAATCCTTTAACAAGGTAGATCTAGTTGATCTTATGTTACTCCTAACAAGGTAAGATCTGTTAGAGTAATCAGTTAGTTTCATTACTCTTTTTTACTTAAGCTATCTCTTAGGTACATTATAATCAATATCTTTATTAATTATAATGTGCAACCTAGCTTTTCTTTTTTTTTTTAGGGTTTTGTTCACCTTTATAGGTTGAACCTTGTATTATTTTTTCATAATGCAGAATATATTTTTTCTCTCTCATTTTTTAGTACAGAAGAGATTCAATTTTTTCCATCTTTTGCTTCATTCTTTGTAACAGGTATTTTGCATGCAAATTGGTATTGGAAGTTGAATTTGTTTCTTAGTTTCTACATGGTATCAGAGCCATTCTGCTGCTGCTTGCTCGAGTTCGTTTGAAGCTGTGGATCAAGTAATTTTTTTATTATTTTTTATTGGATCTAGTGGGTCTCATTTTTTAGTGCCCTTTAGGCAAAAACCAACCTCGCGGTTGCGTTTAGAAGGCCCAAAAACCCCTATTTCCATATAAAACTTGACCTATTTGGCCTCTGGGGCATCTGGAAGAAAATTTTTGCCCTATTAGGGCCGTACGGGCACAAAAAATGAGAAAAATTACAATTTTTCTCATTAAAAAATCAAAAAAATTAATGATTTTTAATGCAACGTGTTAAAATTTCAACACACCACCTGCGCGCCACCCTCCCGCCACCGCGCTGCCGCTCTTTGGCCACCGCGCCACCACGCCAATGTCATCATGCCACCACGCCTCTGCACCACCACGCCATCACCGCCGCACCGCCCAACCACCGCCTGCATGCCACCGGCCCCTCCAGACATCCCATGATGGCCATACAGTCATCAATCTTATTGTCGTGTCTATTTTTTTCCAGTGAGCTTACATTTTGGGGGTACCTAGGCCTTTTTGGTCCTACAGGGCTCATACGGACTCAAAATTCAACATATGATATATCATCGAAAAGGTCTTCTCGAGCCCATCGCTCTCGTGTAGGTTTCACTCCCTGATTTCTCAATTTGATTGCCAATTTTTTTAGTCAAAGATGTACCTTCTTCTATGCTCTTGTTCTACTTCTGGAACTCAAGTTTTTTTCTCATTTCTTGTGCTTTCATAGTAATTTGTTGTGTACAGGGGATAGTATTATACTTTTTGGGGGGGTGCTTTTTACTTTCTATACTTTACTTCAGAAAGACCCTTCTATTTCTGTCTTCTTTCTCTCAATGGTGGACTCTTCTATCACTCACCTTACACCTCATAACTATCACACTTGGAAAGGGTAGATGACTAGATTGCTTATGGCAAAAGGGTTATGGTCATGCCTCGATGAGGCTCAACTAGTTCTACAGAGGCCTTATGAGGCTCTTGTGCACAGAAATAGGATGGATGAGGCAATGGGCCTTATTGCTATGAACATTTCAGATGGGTTGTTGTTCCACCTAGATGGTTTGACCACACCTAGGGATATGTGGAACAAGTTTTCCACCTTGTTTGGCACAATGAATCAGTTTAGGGTTCTCCAAATAGATGCAAAGTTCACCTCCTTGGTACCTAAATCATTCACCAACATTGAGGACTTCTTGATGAAGTTCAAGTCTCTTCGATTTATTTTACAGGTTGCTAGAAAGACAAAGTCAGATGATGAGTGTATCTTTCTAATACTCTCAAATCTTCGTGGCCCTTATCAGATTTTCACTTCTACCTTCTACTCCACTATGGATGCACTGGGTGCTCGACATGTTATGCCCTCTTTTGAGACCTTTTATGACAGGTTGACTTGTGAGCAGTCCAAGCTCAATTAGATGGATTCACTTATAGGTTCATAGTCATAGGATTGCTTGCTAAGACACCTTAGGATACACATGTTAGTCCATTTTCTTGTTCGTGCAAAAATCCAATGAAAATGGCCTTTTCCCTGCAAAATTTTGATTTGATGTCCCGCCCTACTACAAGCTTGTTTTAATGTGCGAAGAAAATCCATAATGTTTCATGGTTTGCACTCTTATCCCCATGCTCTTTAGTGTATCACCTTGCTCCAGTTCAGATCACACCTCCTAAATCATAAAATCCAAGGAGATATTCAAGTTTTAAGGTTTGCAAGAAACAATTTCAGAATCTGCCTAAGTGTCAAAAACCCACGATGTTTTCGGTCTCCCTGCTACCTTTTGGTCTGCATGAAAACCCTAGATGTTTTTGATCTTTCACCAAAAACCCTGTGTGTTTTTGACTTTGCACTTCTTCCCTTTTGTCGGCACTCCTTGTCCGTCGGTCTTATTGAGCAAGTGCGATCGGTTGGTGGGCCCGGGTCTTCAAGGGTTTTAAAATGATTGGTTGTTGCACGATCGCATGTCATAAATTTCTAACATGCGACCATGCGACCGGTTACTTCTTATGCTGGGGCCCATTGGTGGGGAGGGCAGTGGTCCCACTGGCAGTTATGTGGCATCCCATGGTTGGTTGTCGCATGATTGCATGTCAGAGATTTCTGACATGCGATCATGCGACTGGTTGACACCTGTTCCTAGACTCGTTGATGGAAGAAGTGTTGTGGTCCCACTGTCAGACTAGGAGGATGAGGTGGCAGTCTTGTTGCCTTGTCGCATGATCGCAAGGGCCATCTTTTGACCATGCAATCATGCGACAAGGGTGCCATGTTGGTGGGGAGTGGTGACATGGTGCTGATGTGGAGGCTTGTCGCATGTTTGCATAGCCCTTTTCCTAGCTATGCGATCATGTGACAACTGTTTGGATGTCACGGTTGCAGAGTTAAGGTGGGTCCACTGTGTCAGTGTTGCTGAGTTGTTTGGTTTTGATTAGTCACTAACTGGTGGTGGGGCCGATGACTTTTTAGAGGGTTTGTGATTGGTGTTGCATGGTTAAGTGGTTGCGGTCATGTGATCGGAAGGGTGAGTTTGGTGCCTTGCGATCATGTGACCAAGCACAAATGTAACTGAGATTTTTGTTGGGGTTAATCTTGCCAAAGCCTGGGAAAGATAAGAGGATCTATGGTTGGGACTTAAAGCTGGTCTCAGTTTGAATATGGGCCATCGATTCCCTTCTGGCGCCAAGAATGTGACCGTTTGAACTTGCAGAGGGTTTTTGCGACAAGAGGTACCAAAACTTATGGCTTTAGCAGCGGTTTTCAACTATTTTGGTGGTGATGGTGGTTGCAGTGTGGTCCAGGGGCTCTGTGGTCATTTTTTGTGATGTTTTTATACCTGGTGGACTGTGGTTTTGTGCTTGAGGTGTGTTTGCAGGTGGCCAATTAGACTAGTTTTTATGGCAACTCCTTGGCATTCTGTACTGAGCTCGTAGATTTTTATGATTGTAGATCTGCCTGAGATTTGTTTTCTCTAGGTTGCCTGTGTTTCTTGCCCCTGCAGTAAATTTTGATTGATTTATGATTGGTTGGGTAGTTGAAGCCCTAACCCTAGTCACCTGAGGCTTGATGCATCCTCTTTGAGGATCCCAAGATGGCTAGTGGTATAAGTAGTAAGAGTTCTGATTTTGTAAGGGTTCCAAGATATTTTTGGGTTCCCAAGCTTTGTGGTTTTCCAATCTTTTGGTAATCCAAGGGATTCTATTCTCTGGTTCCATTCTCTTGATGCTAAATGCAAAAAACATAAGTCTATAGCAGATTCTCATTTTGAGTCTTTGAGTGAAGAGTTTTCCTTGTATGTATTGATACACTCTCATGAAATACAATACAGTTTCTATCCTGGTTCTATTATTGTCTCTTTTCTTTGTGTTTATTCTTGTATGTTTCTATTTGTAAGACATATAGAACATACTAGTTGTAAGGTAGCTATTCTAATTGTTGCATAAGTTTCTTTCAAGGAAAGGATTAAATACTTATGTGCAATTTCAGGGAATGAACACATCTGTTGGGATCTTGATGATAATAATCTAGGATTGAGGGGATAGTTTGTAAGGCACTCTATCCAAATTGTATGTGGTTTGTAAGGCATATCACTGTATTTCTTATAAACCCCTCTGTTGATTTATGTTAGACTCTTCTGCCCAAAGGATTAGGCACTCGTCTTGTCTCTGCTATATAATCACCTTTCAGTCATCAAACACAAAATTCATCCTTACCAATACCTTTCCCTTTCATGATGTTGGTAGTAGTAATAGGAGGTTCTCTCTAGTCTTTAGACTCATTCTATGCAAATAGGGTTGTTGCATATGAATTTGCTTCATTGGGGTATAGTTACCTAAAGGGGTTTGAAGACTATTCCACACTAATGTATCTGCAAGCCTATTGTTTATCATGAGGTGTCTTGAGTGTGCAGATAAGGCAATACCCACCTAAGTGATGTAGAGCTCAAAGAAGAAGATGTTCTCTATCCTCATCAATTGGACTATTTTCTTGTCAAACTTGAGTGCCTAACCTGAGATTCAAGCCCACCTATTGATTCAAGTTTGGTCCTACAAGGAAAAGCTCCAACAACACCAAAGCAAAAGTTGAAGCAGACATCTGATTCCTCTTCTCAGCACTCTACTAGCCCACCATCTTCTTCTAAGAAGGAGAAATAGAAGACTGAAAGCCCTACTTGTTCCTATTGTCAGAAGGGACCTCATGAGGATTCACATTGTTTTCAGAAGAGATTTGATGGCTATGAGAAACAGATTATAGATTTGCAATCTCTCCTTCAGAAGAGCACTATTTCCTCTCCATCCTCTTCCACCTCACAGGGGTCTTCTTTTCAGTCTTCTGCCTCTTCTTCAACATCTAGATAGGATTTTGGATAGGGTCATGCATTACGAGCTTTCATTGCATCCCCTTCATAGGTCCCTTGGATACTGGATTCAGGTGCTTCTCACCATATGGCATCTTCTTCGGAGATCTTCTCTTCTATTGAGGCTTCTGCTATTCCTCACATTCTCATGGGGAATAACATTGTTTTGCCAGTCTGTGGGAAATGTTATGTATACATTTAGGATGGCACATTCAATGGTGTATTGTATGTTCCATCTCTGTCTGCAAACCTCCTCTTGATTTATCAAATTACACTCAATGGGTCAGGGAAGATAGTTGAGTTCACGCCAGATTCAGTCTTCATTTGGGATAGTGTGATAGATGGCATTGTTGCTACAGGGATAGTTGATCATTCCACCCATCTCTACACCTTCTCACACTTTGGTCCACCATCTCCATCATCAAAGAACAACTCTCCTATTACGCGAGAGCATCATGTGGGATAGTCAAGTCACTTGAACCTCTGTGTTGTTCCTGAGACCACTTCTGTGACTACCTCACCTCATCTTGTTGGGGTTTCTTCTCTTTAGCAAGACTCTTCTTTAGCACTGCCAGACCCTCTAGCTCCATTCATCAAGCCACCAGGTGCAGTTGTTGAGGATTCTACAGAGGACACTCATCTCCTCTCTCCTAACAGTGTCTGCACACCTATCTTACCACCTAGATTGGGGATTCCCTTTTAGGATCCTCATGTCTACTCCTTTGAGTATCAGCTCAGCCTTCCAGTGACACCTCACCTTTCAAGGTTACCTCTTCAGTGCTCACTGCCTTTCACTCCTTTGTATTGGTGTCATGGTGGTTTTTTCATTGATCTAGGGGTTCTTTCATTCTAGGGGGGCTTTGGAGCCTTGAACCTCTCTCACAGGGGGGGTTGGCAGCACGCATTGTACTTATGGCTTTGAGAGAGTCTCTTGAAGTCATTTTTTGTCTTTTGCTTGCTTTTATATCTCTTTTTGGAGAGGAGTTTTTCCCACTAGTTTTTCTCCTTTGTCTCTGGTTTACAAAGATTTCTTTGTATTGGGTACCTGATCAGGCCTTGTTGCCAGGACCCATTTCTTGCTTTCATAGCTGTGCTAGGTTAGCTTTCCTCCTGAGCTTCGCTTAAGGGGGGGTGTTAGAGTAATCAGTTAGTTTCATTAATCTTTTTTACTTAAGCTATCTCTTAGGTACATTATAATTAATATCTTTATTAATTATAATGTGCAACCTAGCTTTTCTTTTTTTTAAGGGTTTTATTCACCTTTATAGGTTGAACCTTGTATTGTTTTTTCATAATGTAGAATACATTTTTTCTCTCTCATTTTTTAGTACAGAAGGGTTTCAATTTTTTCCATCTTTTGCTTCATTCTCTGTAACAAGTATTTTGCATGCAGATTGGTCTTGGAAGTTGAATCTATTTCTCAGTTTCTACAAGATCATCAAAAGTGATCAACAATTGTAGCTTTAATTGGCATACTTTATTTACTGCAGTAGTGAAGAATTTGTGGGTGTCATCCCCACCATAGTTTTAACCTTCTAACAAGGGTTTCTATGTAGCCAAAATACTTGAGTCAAGAGTTAACATTTTCACGTATGATTTTTTATTTTGTTTACATGCACTTTACATTTACAAGTTATTTGAATATATGTTACAAATAATGGACTAAGTCGGTTAGTTAAGCACTACTATTGCAGATTGTTTAAGTATTGAAAGTTTTAGAGGGTACTGATTCACCCCTCCCCTCTCAGTACTATATCTTTCCTATCCCAACAAGGTTCTCAAAGGACCACACTTGTAAGAATGCACACATCATCAATCTATGCCTCTAATATCTAACAAACTTCTTGAGATCATAGTAAAGGTGCTAAAGCATGCTCTAACCCCATGCATATATTGTGGACTCTCTCTACATGTGTAAGAGGAGTGTAGAAGATAGTGATGTTCATATCATGCATCACTATTGTGGCAATGGTACAAAGTATGAGCCTCCTCAACAAAGGATTCCATCCAAGTAGAATACCCTTCAAGATCACCTGATCGGGTCTCTCTCTCTCTCTCTTCGTATGTCAGTCCTATATAGTACTCAAAACCTCTCATGATCTCCTCTAGAGAATGGTTGACCTGGTGTCTAACCTTCAGTCCTCAAACTAGAAGATGTAAGATCTGGTAAACATCCTCTAGTGTAACTATCATCTCCCCAATAGGTAGATGGTGAGCATGTATCCGCATCCCATCTCTATGAAATCAAATATGATGTAGTTAAGCTACCTAGTAGAGCCTAGTGTCTCTCATAACATGTATCTCTACTACATCTATCTCTCCTATATTCTCTTAAACATATATCATAATGTTTGACATGTAGTGCTCTCTCATCACTGGAAGCTCTTGTGATAGAAACATGGAAAAGCTCAATCAGTACTTAGCATCAAAATAATAGCTCTCAACATATATAATTCTACATTTTGACCTATCTAGGGAATAGTTCCACTTCTCAGGAAGAGGTTTAATTCCTAGGAAGAGGTCAACTTTCTCCCTAAGGAATAAGTCAACCTCCCAAGAAGAGGTCAACTTCTTTGGAATAGGTCGACTTCCTAACCTAGTTATCAAAAATAGCTTCCTACAACATACAAAATAGCTTCCTACAACATACAAAATAGCTTCCTAAATCTACACAAAGCATGGAAATGGAAGGAAAATGTAAGGAAATGGGCACAAGCATTGAGACATACCTCCTCTAGCTCTACTCCATCCTCTATAGCCTCTCGAAGAACCTTCATTCGTGTCGGTGATAGTTCCTCCTTCCTCTACATATTTTTCCTTCTTCACCTTCAAGAAAATGTCCCAAATGAGCTTTCACAAAGGTAACTTCACTTTATATTTTTTATTAATTAGGTTACCTTTCTTTTTTATTTTGAAAATTAGCTTATCATTTTTAGATGTTAATTCCATCCTTCACTCTTTTGATCATATCTTGAGTTCCGTAGCTCCGATTTGGGCATCATCACAGGTGTTGAAATCATGACTCAAGTACCTTTGAAAACATTCAGGATTCATCTTTAGTAGATTTGAAGGCTACATGTCATCATTTTCCTTTATATTTTGTTGTGGTAAACATGATACCCTATTTTACCTTTCTCGAATGAGTAAGCCAAAATAGGGGGCATATAGTTACCTGTGAACTTCATCATCTTTCTCTAGTAATTCCTAGGTGATTTTGATTATCACTAACCTATGGTTTTGCAAGATGTGATTACTGATGTTTTCTTACTGTAAGTGTGCATGTGGACTTAGCCATGTCCTTTTTCAGTTATATATATGTTTTTCTTACTTTAGCTTGCATATGCACATAGTGTCATATACCGCTAAAGTGGGGGCTAAATTTACCATCTTAAATTGGACACAATTCATTTTATGACCTTTTAGGCCCTCTTTAGTGTGTTTGCATTGCACATTTGCACTTGGAGAACACACTTTCCTCTTTCTTTCTCTCTCTCCTAGGAGAAATTGAGGTAGGACCTAACACTTCCTCCTTGATTTCCCTTTCTCTCACTCATAGGCTAACGTAGGATCTAATTTATATTTATCCTCCCTAATTTAGGCCCTATTTTCCTTAATCTAACCTTGATTTATCTATCCTCGATACACGTTACACCCATATTCTCTATAGTTCTGGAAGCCTGGGTTACAAACCCATGACTCTAGCATCTTGGGAATAGGTTGACCAATTAAACCCATTCCATAATAGGTCAACCAAGTCAACCTATTCCATAACATGTCAACCAAGTTGACCCTTTCCCTAGTGGTTGGAAATTGTTGGGCCTGGTCCTATTTCAAAGTTTTATTATTTCCCGCTGGTTGCAATCAGTTTCTGCTCACTGTAGTTAGTTCTCGCTAGGGTAATTTCTTAAATTCACTATAAAAGGAATTCAATGCCTCATTTTCCTCATGATGGATGAGGATAGAAGAAAGGTACAAGTACGCATGGACACCCCAATCTAACATAGAGAAATTACAAGGTGGAAGCTAAGGTTTGAATCCAATTATTTCATTGCAAAGTGAGGTCTTCATTTACATTTCTTCAATTCAAGCATTACATGACATCATGGAGATGCGAGGGGAATCGGGGATCATGAAGATGATTAGAGTACTTTAGCCTTGGGGGGCTTGGTATGCTTTCTATGCTATATTTAGGGGTAAAATCACAAAGTTATGTTAGGTTTCAAGCTAACTTATCAGCACAACTAAATTTGAGTATTTCTAACTAAAAATTATTTTTTGTAAAACATATGATCTAGCTAGATTCATTCTATCTAATTTAGATAAGTGATTCAACTTTTCCAATTGGAAATGTCTATTAAATGCATGTTTTATACCAATTCAGGTCCAATTACTAAAGAAATAAAATTATTTCACAAAAGTGATGTTTCAATAACTCCTATTTTTAATGATATTTTTTTAAAAATATAAAAATACCCTTTTGTAGAGCTCAGAGTCAATATTATCATCATATAATTTTTATAGTGTTTTGATTAGATCTAATATATTATAATTTTAAAATACTGTAAGTAGGTATTTTAACATTTGAGAACACGTTGCCTCAAAAATAGAAAAAAATAGTAAAACATATCAGAAAAATTTAAAATTTATATTTAACACTAGAGGAGAGAGTCCTCTTCAAGAGTGTGTAATTTTTTTTTTCTAAATGGTGTAGATTTGATAAGGGAAATTTGGTGGGAGACAAAAACTATCAATTTCATATAAGTTCAACTTTGAATAGTTATATCGGAAACAATAACTATCAAAAACCAATCTTTCTTCTTTTCTCTACTAGCTATACATGTCATCTATAACATATTTTGATATCAGAGGAAAAATAAATTATTTGCATATACTTTTTTGGTGGGAACTAGACCCCAATTTTTCAAAAATTAAAAAATGGACTTCAAAAATTAAAAAAACTATATCAATTCTTGTTCAATTTTTTAAAAATAATTATAGGCATAAACTTCATCCACTTTTACACATTTCATTAGTTTACATCATCTTCAAATTCTAAACATAAATACCACTTTTATGTTGTTAACGTTGAATAGTTTGTGTATTGTTGACCTTTTCCTTTATAAAAGTGTGACATGGGTTTGTACTTTTACCCTCAGATCTGATCTTTGTCTCTTCATATTTTGCACATATTTAGATTTACAAGCACACTTACATGTTAGGGTTTCACTCGTAAAGTAGATTATTAGCATTTGTTAGCTCTTTTAGATTCTAGATCTATAATCTAGGATTGAAGAGCACTACATACACTCACAACATCTTTCCTAATGGCTATTTGTGGAGGTTTAAATCACCAAAACAAGGTGTTGACTAAGGAAAATCCATTTATAGCCACCCATACACACCAATTTTGTAACAGGCTTGCAGGTTATCAATTTAGCAACCATATATTTGGAATCTACTCCCTGAGACCTTTCTAAATAAGTTAGGTCAACTTTTCTACAGTGTACCAAGAACACAGTGACTTCCTGGAAAAGTGTTTGGAACATGTTACACTAGGTCGACTTGTTCCTGGAGGTTTGAGAAAAACAACATTTTTTGGGTTTTCTGTTGTGATCGTAAATCCACAGTCAAAAATTTTTCCATAGTCTCGGATCTTCAATTTTCAAAGCAAAAAGCCATATTCCATTGCATATTTGGAGGTAAGTACCTTATCATTCATTTTACTTCTTAAAGTCAAGATCTATTTTCATATCTTAATTAGGTTGATTTCTTACATTTGGCATCTAGATTATCTATCTTATGTTTCTCATTAAATCAATTAGTTCAATCTTATCATTTTCATTATATATCTATAATCGAATTACATTTCATGAAAGAGGACTTTCTAGTGTATTTCCTTGATATAACTTTGGTTTAGCATAGGCATCCCTTATCACCTTTGGGTTTTTCTAATCTAACCTAGGTTGTATTGAGAGTTATGCTCAAAAGCCCCTCTTTCTCTTGAATTGAATGGTTTAGGGAGAAAGTGTTAAACTATTACCATAACTGATAGTAATGTTGAAGAATGATTATCTGATGGTGATGATGATGAAGACTAACCAAGATAAGAGGAATACATGATAGTAGAAAGGTTAGATCAGTTATTTTCATGTCATTGATTTCAAGAAATTGATTTCTAGTTTATATTATGTTGCCATATCATTCGATAATGATATGAGTTGAATGAGTTAAGAAGAAGAAGAAGAAATGAGATGTTGAGAAGTTGAAGAACTCAAATGGGAAACTAATACAAATCATACAATGATTAGATTATGTTTATATAATTGTTTTCTACCTATGTTAAGTTGGTAAAGCATGGTGATAAAGATTTATCAATTTGGTAAGTTAATATTCTTTGGCTATCAAGAAGGAAATGTCACTCGGTAAAGGAAAAAGGAAGAAACTCGGTAAAAGAAAGGCAACTGAAGTCACCGAAAAACAAGGAAAGGTTAGGCACCAAGTGAAGTTAACCAAAATTCAAATGGAGGACACCGAACGAGGAACAAATATTAAATAAGGATTGAATCGACATTTAATGATTAGCTATGATTAGCTGGATAATCATGATGACAAGGATAGTTAGTTACAAGAGATCTACAAATAGGAAAATGCAAGGTGAAGATATATGACAAGATCTAAATGGTTAAAGAGATGGAACAAGTTTCAAGAAAATTTCAAGTTCCTAGGTGAACAGAAAACATGTTACCGAGATCCAGATTCAAGGTATAATGAATTGGACGGTTAAGATTGATTAAAGGAAAATGTAATAGAGAAGATTAAGAGGCAAAATTTGTCTATATATAGGATGGATTTGTGTGAACAAATGGTTGGAAAATTGAATAATTTAAGGGTCATCGACTATTGCAGTGACGAAGGAACATAGATATTCCAAGTGGAAAAGAAAGATTTGATGAAGTGTTGAAGCCAGTGGATAGTGAAGAATTGAAGTGAAGCTTGAAGAGTGCATAAGGATCTGATTGAGAAAAGATAGTTGAAAATCTAAAGGTCAATTTGTTTACTATTTCTTACTAGAATTTGTAACAGAGAAATATCTTAACAAAGTGGACTTAATAGTCTTATTGTAAAATCTTTGAAAAAGGTAACATTCTAAAGAGTGTTTGAAGCCCTCTAACAAGGCCACTCTAACAAGGCCCTTTAACAAGGCCCTTTAATAGATCAGAGGTAAATCCCTTAACCAAGTCACACCTAATAGTGTGCATTGTAATCTTTAACCAAATTGGCTCTTAATCGAGCATACTTCAGAAGAGTATTTTCTTAGTGGGTGACAAGTCCCATGGTGGTTTTTCCCAAAGCTGAGTAACCACATTAAATAGTGGTGTTACATATGATGCATGATTTGTGTGAATGATTTATTGATTTCTATGGTTTATTTATTGTTGTTGGTAAATAGTGAATTTTGTTTTACCAAGCTACTATAGATTTAATTAGAGAAATGTGTTTAGGTATTTGGAATTAGGGATTACTAATTCACCCCCCCCCTCTATAATCCAACATAAACTTGATACACCTAGCTTGCATTTTTATACTGACACAAACCAAGGTAGGGAGGATCCAATTAAGGATAGTCCAGCCTTGCAGCTTCAGAACAACACAGCGAAAAAATCAACACAATAATTATTTCAATAGATTTTCATTAACATGCTCGGCAATAAGGCCTTCCAAGTTAGGGCCAATTACAATCAGAAACAATCCTACAAGATCAACAAGATCCAATACAACTCTAGCTAGTTTAGCTCTAAAAACTATCAGCAACTGATGAAAACTCTAAGGCAGATCTAAACTTGAGCTCGCAAGCCTCCAAGAAATCTCCTTATTTCCAAGTCTCAACCACTATCTCTGCTAAAACAAACTATCAGGAATCAATCTGATCTGCAAGATCTCATAGGATCTTTTCCACAACTTCACCACTCAAATCTACTATCAAAGTCTCTTATCTAATCATCTAGATCTACTTTCAGAACCTCTAATCTGACTACCTAAAACAACTACCCAAACACCCCTTAAATACTAATCATCAACTACAAGTCAGCTGGATGAATCAATTAACTCCCCCCAACAAATATTAAATGCAAAACAAGTCAGCTCTCAAATAGCCTTACAATAATTAGATTCAACATGTCGACCTATAACAATAGCTACCAACAATAAATTTACCAAGTTGGCCCAAAAAATCACACAGAACTCCAATCGGTAAACCAGAACTACCGAGCACCAATGAAATAACCAAGCATGCCAAGCATTGTTGAGCACTAGTGTCGACCGAGCACCACAGGCATCACTGAGTAACACTTTCACTAAGCACTAGAGACTACTGAGTTCCTTTAGTGACCAAGCTTCCTACAGTGACCGAGGCTGTCAGTCAAGGTTGCAACCGAGTAGCATCGGCCAAACACACACCTCCATGTAGATCCACCAAGTACCCTAGAATGCCCCTACATCAAACACCCCAAGTTTGAAAAGATGTTCATATGTGAGAAGAACATCTTCTGGGATTCAACACATAAACCCTAAACTGGTTCTTCACATACAAGTCCTCCACCTTTTCACTTTGCATACTCTTCCAGTTCATCTTTCTCTATCTTTTCAAGTCTTTCCTCAACAACACAAAGGTTTTTCCTTCACACTGATCAACCACACCTTCAAGATCCACCAACTCAACTTGGCTACCAATACTTAGGCTTCTCCTACCAAGCGTTGTATCCAAAAAAGGCATCAGGGAAAACTTCTTGTCATCCTTCTCAATAGTAAACACATTTATGACACAATCATAAATAGCTCTACAATCATATTGCCAAGGTCTACCAAGAAATATATCACAACTATTCATCTTCACAATGTCACATAACACAAGATCCTTATACTAGCCTATCTGAACATCAACAAAGTATTGTTCTCTTAATTCTAGAGCATGAACATCTTGAAACCAGCCAATCCTATAAGGACAAGGATACTTCATTCTATTCAACCCAAGTTTCCAAACCATGTCCTTAGCAACAAGGTTATCAGTACTACCACTATCAACAATAACATCATAGAGTTTACTCCATACTTGCATTGGGTCCTAAACAAGTTACTCCTCTGACAAGGTTCCTCCTTTGTACCGAGAAATGTTAATCAAAGAAGCAAGTTCTCAGATTCAAGTTCATTCTCATTCACCACAGCATTCTGATGGTCACAAAGCTTCTTCTATGTACACTCAAAAGAATGGTGTCCTTCTGCTCCATAGTTATAGCAAGTACCCTTAAAGATAACTCTACCTGTCTTATCTTTGATTCCATAGGTTTTTGTTCATCTTCTGCATTAGTCAGTTTATCCTTCACCAAGTGATCAATCATTTCCTTCCCTTGGGGATTACTATGGTGTTTCCTCTTCAACTTATGTTCTACCTTATAAGCATCTTCAACAGAATCAATCTTCATCATACCAAGCTCATCCTGAATATTTAATCTCAAACCATTCACATACCGAGTTACCTTTTCCTTACCAAGCTCTCGGTGTCCAAACTAAATAGTAAGTTTGTAGAACTCCTCTGTATAATCTTCAACATAAAAATCCTTCTATTTTAGATTCTACAACTTCTTAAACAAGTCAAGCTCATAGTCCACCGGTATGAACTTATCTTTCAATTTTTTCACCATCAACCTCCACTGATTGATCTTTATTTCACCTTCATCTTCTCTATCTCTTTGTAGTTCTTTCCACCAAAGAGCAGTATGTCCTTTCAACTTTGTATGTGCTAATCTCACCCGAAGAGGATTTTCAATTTCTTCCAACTCAAAGAAATCTTCAAGTTCACCAATCTAGTCAATCAAGTTCTCAGGCTTCAAAGTACTAGAGAAAGCAGAAAATTCCATTCGGTAACTATTACTTAACCAAGCTCCAAATATATGCAACTGAGTAGTTTTGTCTTCAAAAAATTTATCCCTCCAGTCATCCCCACTAGATCCAGTAGGTTTAAAGTCTTTAATAGCTTCCTCATAACCATCTTCAATACCAACATTCTGAGGTACACTAGTAACAACTCTCATGATCTCAGTGACCATGTCATTCTCCATGAGTTCCATCTCAGATCTGAAATCTAATTTCACCTTCTCTATAATCCTAGATTCCACAGTATCACAAAGATATGCAATTACTCTAGGGTCCAATCTTCTCAGAGGCATCCTTAAAGGTAAGATAAACCCTCTGCACAAAACCCTACACCAACCACCTTGTGGAAATCTCCAAGTTGTATGCAAGTCAGATCTCAACCTACTACCTTACACAAACAACTAGGGAAAGATTCCATAAGTTTAATGCTCTGAATCTGTAACTCAGATCATACGATCTCTTCACCAACAAGATCAACTTTGCAAGATCATCCTTGCTAGGTCAACCTTCGCTCCACAAGATCAACTCTTCTCTGATACCACCAAACATAGACCAAGGCAGGGAGGATCCAATTAAGGACAATCTAGCCTTGCAGCTTCAGAACAACATAATGAAAAACTCAACACAACAATTATTTCAATAGATTTTTATTAACATGCCCAATTGTAAGGCCTTACGAGTTAGGGCCAATTACAATAAGAAACAATTATGTAAGATCAACAAGATCCAATACAACTCTAGCTAGTTTAGCTCTGAAAACTATCAGCAACTGATGAAAACCATAAGGTAGATCTAAACTTGAGCTCACAAGCCTCCAAGCAATATCCTTGTTTCCAAGTCTCAACCACTAGCTCTGCTAAAACAAACTATCAGGAATCAATCTGATCTGCAAGATCTTGCAAGATCTTTTCCACAATTTTGCCACTCAAATCTACTATCAGAGTCTCCTATCTGATCATCCAGATCTGCTTTGAGAACCTTCGATCTGACTTCCTAAAACAACTACCCAAACACCCCTTAAATACTAATCATTAGCCACAAGTCAGCTGGATGAAACCATTAACTCCCCCTGACAAATATTAAATGCAAAACAAGTCAGCTCTCAAATAGCCTTACAATAATTAAATTCAACATATTGGCATGTAACAATAGCTACCAACAATAAATGTACCAAGTCGGCCCAACAATTCACACAGAACTCCAGTCAGTAAATTAGAACTACTGAGCACCAGTGAAATGACTGAACATGCCAAGAATCACTGAGCACCACAGGTATCGCTGAGTAACACATTAACCGAGCGCTAGAGACTACCAAGTTCCTTCAGCGACTGAGCTTCCTACAGTGACCGAGGCCATCGGTCAAGGCTACAACTGTGTAACACCATCCAAACACACACCTCCATGCAGATCCACTGAGTACCCTAGAATGCCCCTAGATCATATACTCATTGATGTCATTTCCTCCCTAAATAGATAAAAATATTTTTCACCCAACCATGTAAAACCATGAGGCCCACTCCCCCAAGATAGGAGATGAAACAAGGCCCCATGCCATACAAGAAATACAAGAAAGGCAACAAACAAGGTAGCTACACTTCCAAGGATACTTAACATGAGGAATTTACAAGAATAAATAATAGGAATTTAACACAAGATACCATATGATACTAGAGGAAAACCACAAAGGTAAATGGAGGGAATCCTAAGACACATGTAGGAAAGTGTCATCACATATCCCTAACTATCCTAGGTTTTCTTAGAAATATCTCCCCCCATACCTCAATTCCCAGGTGGAACTTATGTGGAACTAACAACCTTTCATGAGGACAAGGAGACAATCTACCATACTTACACCACATGGGAAGATAAGCCTTCTCCAACTGATCCTTAGTCTATATGATCACTCAAGGACATGGAGGAGGTATCCAAATTATCTTGATTAATGGTTTGACCCATCCCAAAAGAAAATTATTAAGTTATCACTTTATTATCTACCCATAATGGATTACTCTGGCAATGACTTAGGGCCCCAACCCCTATTATGAGCCACTCCCCTAACCATTCTTATAGAAAACCACTCTTATGATCTAAACTAAAAACCCAAAAGAAACCATCATAAATCAAATAACCATAAAGAGATCCTTATAAATATATCATTTTCAATGAAATATCAATAGAAACGTTTGGAGCATTAAAACACAAACTCATCAACAGGATCCATATATGCCATCATAATAAAAGGGGTATTAAAACCAAAACCATAAATGTCTCATCCTAAAAATTTCATAGGAACCACTCTAGGTTCTAAATCATAACAATAACCCAAATACCACATAACTTGAATGCATATGCCCTCTTTTGGATCTATTTCATCAAAAATCAATGTTTACTCTTCAACAATCACCATTAATAGAATCCATCCATAAAATTCTAGAATAGAAACAGACCCTCATGTGACCTCAATTACATAGATAGGCCTCAAACAACATGATACAATAAAAACAAGGAAAAATAATCTTGTAAGACATAAAACATTAAATTCAAGCAATGAGGTGGAATTAAAACATCTAGACAAAACCTCTGCCTTTGGTACACATAAGGAAACCCAACATCACCCTCAACACTGCTACCAAAAATAGACATCAACAATAGAACAATACACTTCAAATCCTCAAGACAAATCACCTATTCAACATAGAAAAATAATATTCATAAATATATTGTGAACTTATAAAACAACCACATATCATCACATTTAAATCACAACCCCAACTTGACAAGGTAACAAACATAGAAATGAATCCATGAGAACCCCAAGAAAATACTTGAATTTCATGGATGACATACTTGCATCACAAGGTGCAACCATTTCATAGATGTCTCAATGGCCATATTTTAAAACATAATTATAAATGATATAAAAATAAGATGAATGGGGTTAAAAATAATTTCTTAGTAAATCTACAACCCTAACCAATTCTAAATTCTTTGTAGAAACTATAATAATAAGAAAATTAACTAAATAATATAATTAAATATCAAACACATAGGATAGTCTAGCAGTCCTAAATAATAATTTCTCAATTTGATATTTAATTTAACTCAATATTCATATAAAAATATAAATCCATAATAATAATCTATTCTATTCTTGAGGTGAGAAAATTAGCTTGAGAACTACAATTAAGGGTAGAACAAAGAACCTAACCAAGACCAAAGTTTTTAAAAATGAGACAATATTATAAATTGTTAATGTCTCAATTGTTTTTGAAAGATAATGTTATTAAAAGTTACCAAATTACTCTAATCATTACTATTTTTAGCATCTAATGATTACTCATATCAAAGTTGCAATATACAATTCAACACTCTATTTGCTTCCTAAATACACATACAATTCCTAAATATACATAACAATGCCAACTATTTTTACCATCTAATGATTACTCATATCAAAGTTGCAATAGACAATTCAACTCTCTATTTGCTTCCTAAATACACATACAATTCCTAAATATACATAACAATGCCAACTATTTTTAGCATCTAATGATTACTCATATCAAAGTTGCAATATACAATTCAACACTCTATTTGCTTCCTAAATACACATACAATTCCTAAATATACATAATAATGGGTGAAATCACAATAGTGTGTCCCACGTTTTGGGATGAAGAAAATCGGTTTAAAAAAAAAAAAAAAAATTAGGGCCTTCGCTCCAAGTACCCTCTTCACGTGAAGTGGATGATTGGCTTCGTGTGAAGTACCCTGCATGGAGTACTTCACACAAAGGGAGTACCCTACGCATGGTACTTTGCGCAAAAGGGGATCTTCGCTCGAAACCCCTTTTGGCCAGATTTTTTATAAATGTATGGCTTTCCTATTTCATTTTCATTGTTTACTGTTGAGATTTTGTGGACCCGAGGCTTAGAGAGAACCAGTGACATCCACTACGACATCAGCACCTCCTGAGCTTTTTCAACCTCTTCAGATTGTTAGTAGTATAAGGTACATGCATTTTTCTCATTTTTTATTGTAAATTATATGTTTTATATTTATTTTAGTTAGTTATTTGTTTTAAATAATTTTTAGTTTGTAAAAATGTTAGAAAATCATAGTTAAATTTTAGAATATGTTTGAAAATGATAGTAGAATGTTAGAATATGTTAGAAAATTTTAGTAGTACTGTTAGAAAATCATAGTAGAACTATTAGAAAATGATAGAAAACTTTAAAAACCATAGTATAAATGCTAGAATATGTTAGCAAATGTTAGAAAATTGTAACTTAGTATACATTAGAAAATATTAGAAAACTGTAAATTAGTATGCATTAGAAAATTTTAGAAAATTGTAATTTAGTATACATTAGAAAATTGTAACTTCTAGTATACATTAGAAAATATTAGAAAATATTAGAAAAGTGTAGTAGAATGTAAGTAAATGTTATAAAATTGTAACTTAGTACGTTAGAAAATGATAGAAAATCATAGTAGTTTGTTAGCAAATGTTAGAAAATATTTACAAAACATTAGAAATGTTACAAAATGTTAGAAAACATTAAGATCTTATAGAAATTATTAAAAATATTTGTTTTTAAATTTCTTTTAAAGTTAGTAAATATTAGGAATCTCTCTCTCTCTCAGGTACAGGCATTTTTAGTAAAGTTAGTAAATATTAGTAAGTTATTTGTTTTAAATATTTTTTAGTTTGTAAAAATCTTACAAAATCATAGTTAAATTTTAGAAAATGATAGTAGTATGTTAGAATATGTTATAAAATTGTAGTAGTAGGTTTCTAGGACCCTCATCCCTCCCTTACAACATATTAAGACACATAGGATCCCTTAGGAATCTCAAGACCTTATAATGTATATTAGGATGTCCTAAGACCCATTGATGTACATGTTTGGTTCCATTAATACATACAAGGACTCATTGTTTCCCTCGAGGCTCATTAAGACATATTAGGATAAATCAATGTAACCTATGATCCCTTAGGACCTATTATGATGCCTACAACCCCTTAAGACATTCTAGGACCCTTATGCATCACTTATGACATCTTAAGACACATAAGACCCATATGACCCATTATTATAGCTTAAAATGTCATAGGCCCCATTCATCTATCTTAGCTTATGTTAATACATATGTGAACCCATCATTTCCCGCAAGAACCCTTAAGACATACTAGTATCAATTAATGTAACCTAAGATCCCTTAGACCACTTATCACACCTATGACGCATTAACATTCTTGGACCATTATACATCCCTTACCACATTTTAAGACACATATGACCCCTTCAGATCCTCAAGACCCATTAACATATCTTATGTTGTCCTAGGACACATTTATGTATCTTAGATTCAATTAATACATATGAGGATCCACTAATGTAAACTAGGACCCCTTAGGACCTCTTATGTTACCCATGACCCCTTAAGACAATCTAGGACCCTTATCTGGATCCCTTAGGAATCTATCTCTCTCTCTCTCTCAATTATGTACATATGTTTTAGAGTTACATGTATAAATGTTATTGATGTAGAGTTAGATGTTAAAATATTATCCTAGGAGGACCGAGCCTTACTACATCCTAGTAGCCTTAGGACCTATTCATACCAAGTATTACATCCAAGAACCCTTTAGGACTATAGGACATAAAGATATTTAAGAACCCTTGGGATCCTTAAGACCTATAATAGGACCACTTAAGATGTAATAGGACCCCTTAAGACTTAATATGACTGGACTTAAGACCTAATAGGACTAATATGACCTATTAAAATCAATTAGTACATCCTAGGACCCTTAATACCTAATAAGACCACTTAATTGACCTAATAGGACCTATTAATACCAATTAGTACATCCAAGATCCCTTTAGGACTATTAGTACACCTTAGGTTCCTTTAGGACCCCTATTATGACATAAAACTCTTTAATAACCCTTCGGGTCCTTAGGACATAGAATAGGACCCCTTAAGACCTAATAAGACCCCTTAAGACTTAATAAGACTAGACTTAAGACCTAATAGGACTAATATGACCTATTAAAATCAATTAGTACATCCTAGGACCCTTAAGACCTAATAAGACCACTTACTTGACCTAATAGGACCTATTAATACCAATTAGTACATCCAAGGACCCTTTAGGACTATTAGTACACTCTAGGTTCCTTTAAGACCCCTATTGTGACATAAAGATCTTTAAGAACCCTTAGGATCCTTAAGACCTAAAATAGGACCACTTAAGATGTAATAGGACCCCTTAAGACTTAATAAGACTGGACTTAAGACCTAATAGGACTAATATGACCTATTAAAATCAATTAGTACATCCTAGGACCCTTAAGACCTAATAAGACCACTTACTTGACCTAATAGGACCTATTAATACCAATTAGTACATCCAAGGACCCTTTAGGACTATTAGTACATCCTAGGTTCCTTTAGGAACCCTATTATGACATAAAACTCTTTAAGAACCCTTAGGATCCTTAATTCTATAATAAGACCCCTTAAGACCTAATAGGACCCTTAAGACTTAATAAGACTAGAATTAAGACCTAATAGGACTAATATGACCTATTAAAATCAATTAGTACATCCTAGGACCTGTAAGACCTAATAAGACCATTTACTTGACCTAATAGGACCTATTAATACCAATTAGTACATCCAAGGACCCTTTAGGACTATTAGTATACTCTAGGTTCTTTTAGGACCCCTATTGTGACATAGAGCTCTTTAAGAACCCTTAGGATCCTTAAGACCTATAATAGGACCACTTAAGACGTAATAGGACCACTTAAGACTTAATAAGACTAGACTTAAGACCAAATAGGACTAATATGACCTATTAAAATCAATTAGTACATCTTAGGACCCTTAAGACCTAATAATACCACTTGACCTAATAGGACTTATTAATACCAATTAGTACATCCAAGGACCCTTTAAGAATATTAGTAAACCCTAGGTTCCTTTAGGACCCCTATTATGACATAAAACTCTTCATGAACCCTTAGGATCCTTAGGACCTAGAAGAGGACCCCTTAATACTTAATAAGACTATACTAAAGACCTAATAGGACTAATATGACCTATTAAAATCAATTAGTACATCCTAGGACCCTTAAGACCTAATAAGACCACTTACTTGACCTAATAGGACCTATTAATACCAATTAGTACATCCAAGGACCCTTTACAACTATTAGTACACTCTAGCTTCCTTTAAGACCCCTATTGTGACATAGAACTCTTTAACAACCCTTAGGATCCTTAAGACATAGAATAGGACCACTTAAGATGTAATAGAACCCCTTAAGACTTAATATGACTGGACTTTAGGCCTAACAGGACTAATATGACCTATTAAAATCAATTAGTACATCCTAGGACCCTTAAGACCTAATATGACCACTTACTTGACCTAATAGGACCTATTAATACCAATTAGTAAATCCAAGGACCCTTTAGGACTATTAGTACACCCTAGGTTCCTTTAGGACCCCTATTATGACATAAAACTCTTTAAGAACCCTTAGGATCCTTAGAACCTAGAATAGGACCCCTTAAGACCTAATAGGACCCCTTAAGACTTAATAAGACTGGACTTAAGACCTAATAGGACTAATATGACCTATTACAATCAATTAGTATATCCTACGACCCTTAAGACCTAATAAGACCACTTACTTGACCTAATAGGACCTATTAATACCAATTAGTACATCCAAGGACCCTTTAGGACTATTAGTACACTCTAGGTTCCTTTAGGACCCCTATTGTGACATAGAGCTCTTTAAGAACCCTTAGGACCCTTAAGACCTATAATAGGACCACTTAAGACCTAATAGGACCCCTTAATATTTAATAAGATTGGACTTAAGACCTAATAGGACTAATATGACCTATTAAAATCAATTAGTACATCCTAGGACCCTTAAGACCTAATATGACCACTTACTTGACCTAATAGGACCTATTAATACTAATTAGTACATCCAAGGACCCTTTAGAACTGTTGGTACATCCTAGATTCTTTTAGGACCCCTATTATGACATAACTCTTTAAGAACCCTTAGGATCCTTAGGACCTAGAATAGGACCCCTTAAGACCTAATAGGACCCTTTAAGACTTAATAAGACTAGACTTAAGACCTAATAGGACTAATATGACCTATTAAAATCAATTAGTACATCCTAGGACCCTTAAGACCTAATAAAACCACTTACTTGACCTAATAGGACCTATTAATACCAATTAGTACATCCAAGGACCCTTTAGGACTATTAGTACACTCGAGGTTCCTTTAGGACCCCTATTGTGGCATAGAGCTCTTTAAGAACCCTTAGGATCCTTAAGACCTATAATAGGACCACTTAAGATGTAATAGGACCCCTTAAGACTTAATAAGACTAGACATAAGACCAAATAGGACTAATATGACCTATTAAAATCAATTAGTACATCCTAGGACCCTTAAGACCTAATAAGACCACTTACTTAACCTAATAGGACCTATTAATACTAATTGGTACATCCAAGGACCCTTTAGGACTATTAGTACACTCTAGGTTCCTTTAGTACCCCTATTGTGACATAGAGCTCTTTAAGAACCCTTAGGATCCTTAAGACCTAGAATAGGACCACTTAAGATGTAATAGGACCCCTTAAGACTTAATAAGGCTAGACTTAAGACCTAATAGGACTAATATGACCTATTCAAATCAATTAGTACATCTTGGGACCCTTAAGACCTAATAAGACCACTTACTTGACCTAATAGGACCTATTGATACCAATTAGTACATTAAGACACATAGGACCCCTTAGGACCCATATGACCCATTATTATATCTTAAAATGTCCTAGGACCCATTCATCTATCTTAGCTTCTATTAATACATATGTGAACCCATCATTAACCACAATAACCCTTAAGACATACTAGTATCAATTAATGTAACCTAAGATTCCTTAGACCAATTAGTACATCCAAGGACCCTTTAGGACTATTAGTACACCCTAGGTTCCTTTAGGACCCCTATTATGACATAAAACTCTTTAAGAACCCTTGAGACCCTTCAAGACTATTAGTACACTCTAGCAGTGTAATTTTATATATTCAAATATTTATTTCCATTTTACATGCAGTTATAACATGTAATCAAGTACTTAATTGTTAATGCTTAGCTTTCACATGTTACATCTAGATGACCACTCAAGATGCACCTCACACTCCTGATATAGCGACCATTTTTCATACTATTGAGACAAAGATGACTTGACTTAGAGATTCTATCTTTACATCTTTAGCAGATGGCATATATAGAGATATGTGTATCAGTGTATTAACTAGTTTGGAGGATATAATAGTTTGGTTGAGATCCCACTCTTCCTTCATGCCTCAGGTAGTTGATAGTATTTTTTGAGAGTTGAGAGCTGAGGTCTCGGGTGATGTTTCCTTGGAGACATTTTAGATCCGTGTCCCCAAGGAAATCATCAAATGAGAGGTTTTCCCATTTTATGTGGGGAAGCCCAAGGTGAGGACATATCAGGTCACATGGTGTGTGATTCCTCATATTTCATGCATGATATATCCTCATTTTCTTGTAGCACATGGTCATTATCCTAATAACAACCAAATTCCTTAATATTTTGGATAGTAGTTGTACGCTAAGTTTTGTTTGGGACTCAGGGTCAACTATTTAGATCTTCCCAGATATTACAATTAGGGAAAAAGTAGAGTCACAAACCGGGATCAGTATCATAGGGTTGATTGAGTTGTACATCCTCATAGATAATTGGTTGGGTAGAGGACTCTGGTAGTGGCACCGATGATGGTTGCTACTGTAGATAGAGAGGTCATTGCTTCTCAGAGGGGAGTAGTGGACAGGATAGGGGAGATTGTTTTTGCAACCACCTCCATCACTTTAGATATAGTGGGAAAATATATTTTGACTAGACCAAGTCAAGCCAGATCATCTTTTGAGGCTTCATCTAGTACTACTATAGGGGCCATTGATGAGGCATATAGAGCTATAGGTCTTCCTGCACCTGGAGAGATACAAGCACTTTCTATTCATCTTAGTCATTTAGATGTGGCGCTTTACTTTTTGGAGGATCTCCTATAGTCATATTCTTATATTTCTAACATGTAGAGGATCCCAGTACATTCAGTCATGGATGTCATCAGACTTTCACGGGGTCTTGTAGTTCCACTGACACATGACACACCATCTAGGCAGGCACAACATAGTTCACAGCACTCTGCAGAGTGCTCTGCACGCATAGATCAAACTATAGTTATAGAGCCAAGTATACAGGTTGGAGATGTACACATCACCACTGAGGGCCTAGACACATTTGATGAGTAGTTGTGTGGGTTGAGTCAGGTGGACATTGACACTGATGTTGGATCATTTATGGATATGTTATTGCATCCTGATGGTTCAGGCTCTACATGACTACCCTCCTAGCTAATGTCACCCCTACACTCTTCATTACTAGAGAGGTTCATGACTAAAGGTGGTGTAGGTGATGAAGTTTTAGTTGATGATATGATGGTACAGTGCACTGATGATCCTCCTTCTCCTGAGACCCAGGTATATAAATTTTTCTTTTCTCCTTTCTAGGAGTTTTAGTGAACAATTAATTGTAGATGTGTGTATTTATATTTTTTCAATGTATAATATTTTGTAGGAACAGTTAGCAGAGCATATTACCTCTAGTGTGGGCTCAAAGCATCTTCATATGAGAGATTCAGTAGATGTGACACCTACTAGTGGTTAGGTAAGTTTTAGATATATGTAGGTTTAAGCATGCATGTGTACACTTGTACACATGTATGCATATATTTTAAGTACTTTACATAATATATACTATGCACATGTATATAACCAATTTTTGTACTAAATTTGTAGGGGTCAATTACTGCTTCATAGCTAGAGGATGCTCATTACACTTTGTTAGAGCACATTACCTCTAATGTGGGCTTAGAGCATCTTCATAGGAGAGATTCAGTAGATGTGATACCTACTAGTGGTCAGGTAAGTTTTAAAAATATGTAAGTTTAAACATGCATTTGTAATATTTTAATTATTTTACATTATTATTATATATATGAATTTATATTCACAGGGATCAATTGTTGCCTCATAGCCAGAGGATGCTCGTGGCAGTTGATCAGAGGTTCACTCCATTCGCATGCGCCTAGATGACTCCCTAGTTTAGTACATGTTGCACAGATCTTTGATTTGAGACTCATTATATATGTCATTATTATATGTTTGATATTTTTAGTTTATGATTCGAGACATATATTTATATGCTATCCAGACCTCTAGACATAAATGATTTATGATTTGACATTATATAGATTTATGATGGTTTCATTTGATTAGATGATATGATTTGATTAGATGATAATATGATTTGATTAGATGGTTTCATTTGATTAGATGATATGATTTGATTAAATGATTTCATTTGATTAGATGACATGATTTGATTAGATGGTTTTATTTGATTAGATGATATGATTTGATTATATGGTTTCATTTGATTAGATGGTTTCATTTGATTAGATTAGATAGTTCCATTTGATTAGATGATATGATTTGATTAGATGAGTTGATTAGATGGTTTCATTTGATTAGATTTTATTAGATGGATGTAGAATTAATATCATAAAAAATAATAAGTTAATACATGTAACTAATGGAAAATAACTATTCTAACTCTTTCTAGAACTAACACATGTCATAAGTAATCTAACTAATTTCATCATTTTTTAGTGTTCAAACTAATGTCTTAAGGGGATCTAGAATTAATATCATAAAAAATAACTAGTTAATACCTATAACTAATGGACAATAACTATTCTAACTAATAAGGAATCTTAAGGGGAAGTCTTAAGGGGATCTAGAATTAATATCATAAAAAATAACAAGTTAATACATGTAACTAATGAACAATAACTATTCTAACTCATTCTAGAACTAACAAATGTCATAAGTAATCTAACTAATTTCATCATTTTTTAGTTTTCATACTAATGTCTTAAAGGGATCTTTAACTAATAAGCAATCTTAAGGGAAGGTCTTAAGGGGAGGTCTTAAGGGGATCTAGAATTAATACCATAAAAAATAACTAGTTAATACATGTAACTAATGGACAATAACTATTCTAACTAATAAGAAATCTTAAGGGGAGGTCTTAAGAGGATCTAGAATTAATACCATAAAAAATAACAAGTTAATACATGTAACGAATGGACAATAAGTATTCTAACTCATTCTAGAACTAACACATGTCATAAGTAATCTAACTAATTTCATCATTTTTTAGTGTTCAAACTAATGTCTTAAGGGGATCTTTAACTAATAAGCAATCTTAAGGGGAGGTCTTAAGGGGATCTAGAATTAATATCATAAAAAATAACTAGTTAATACATGTAACTAATGGACAATAAGTATCATAAAAATCATTGAATAATCAAAGCATACATAAAATATTTAACTAATATGTAATCTATAAAAATCATTGAATAATCAAAGTATACATATAAAACCATACATGTATACAAGAATATATATATATATATATATATATATATATATATATATATATATATATATATATATATATATATATATATATATATATATATATATATATATATATATATATATATATATATATATATATATATATATAAGCATACATAAAATTCTATATATTAAACCATTGAACCATCAAATAGGTCCATCATATATCAACAAATTATAGTCCATCATATGTTTAAATATATAAACAAAGTATAGTCAATTTAACCCAAAGATGTCAAATAGGTCCTAACACTTGAAATAGGTATACATATTATACTTTTTAGACCAACTCAAGTGGTTCAGACCTTTCATGGAGAACATGTAATACTCTCTCATGATCCTCACTATCTAGTCTCCACTTACGACATCCACATTGAGATTTAACTATATGGAGACAAATGGAGGTGGCAACTACTAGGTGACTATATTTAAACACCTTATTGTCTGGTTGGTAATCAACAAAGTGAATACCATGTTGAATTAATTTTATTTGCTTGAAATATGTTCCCTCTAAAACAACTAAACCTGCAAATCACAAATTTTAACAATATAAATTTAAACAAACTAAATTTGAAATTTGTTTTGATTACGTAAAAATAGGTTTTGAAAGGACCTAAAACCTTGTACAATAGGAGAATAGAATAGGCATTAAAGCACTAGCAGAACAAGTGCACCAGCACCAAAAAACACCACACAAACTAGACTAAAACAAAAAGAACAGCCAAAAGACAAAGGATAGCAAAAGGAAAGCAAGACAACAAGATGCTATCTAAACACATTTCATCAGTTATGTTGCCTGATCAGCTAAAATCTACATGTTTGTAACAAACAACTTCAAATCATCCATGTCATTCTTGTTGCCATCCTCCATCTTCTTGAACCTGGACCTCGTACGCCTGCTAGGGCCCTGATCATTTTTAGTATCTTTAGTGTCCGTAACCTCATGGTTTCCTTTCCCATTGTTGAGCTTGTCCACTAGGATCTTCACATGCTCATTTGATGCTTTTAGGATAGCATAGCTCTGCTCAGCAATATTCCCCATGGTCTTCTCCATCTTGTCAATTCTCTTTTCCATGATTTCAATTCTCCTTGTCATACCGTTACTATTTTCAAGTTTGACCTCCATGGTAGTAATTCTGTCATTGAAAATAGCAAGACCCTTAGCCCTGGTGATAGTATCAGTGAGCTCATCAATGGTCTGGCCCATCATTTTCTCCCCTAGGTGCATCCTTTTAAGGACCTCCATCTCTTTTTGCAACTGGTGAATATTGGTCTTCATCGCAGTGATATCATTCTTCATAATACTGAGGGTAGTCAGAAAATCCAAACATCCTAGATTTTCAAAATCCATATTCCCTCCCTCTGTATTCTTATAATCCTTATTCATGTCTGTCATTTTCTCCTTAGAGCTCTCCACATTCTCCTTCTCCATGTTAACCTTATCCTTCTCATACCCATCTTTCCCAATGTCATTCACAGCCTGAGCGACCTCATTCAAGATATTCTCCTCCACCCACACATTTTTTTCAGTTTCCACACTCTCCTCCACAGTAGGGTTGGTGTCCACATGATCATCTTGATTACTCTTTTCTTGAGAAGAAGAGCCCTCATTAGAGGATAAAACAACCCTTTTCACAATTTTTTTCTTCTCTTTTTTGGCTCTGGTACATTTGTCGATGAGCTCCATTATTTTTTTCCCCAATTTCTTAGAGCTTTCCTCCCTGCTTGCATCATCCTCAACATCCATATCTATGGTTGACTCCTCCACCTTCCTTTTCTTTTTATTTTTCTTTGGGCTAGACTCCAAAAACTCCTCAGAGTCCCCCTCTTCCTCTTTCGTGTCCTCCATAAAAGGCTCCTTAGAATCCTTCCCATCTGTGTCATAGTCTTCAAGGGCTTTTTTGTTAAGCTGGGGTCTTTCTACCTTCTTTGATTTCAACACCTCAAAGATGAGGACCATGAGCCCTTCATGGCAAGCATGATCACCCTCTGGGTCCCTTTTCCAATGGAGGATAGAGGCATTCAGAGAACTTAGCAAGTAAAAAGGAAAGGTTATTTTTACGCCATGCCTAAAGTGTTTCAGAAGGATAAGATGATGGTTGTATATTTTAGTAGAGTGACCATCCAGGGTAATGTAGCCTATAATAACAAATAAAACAAGGTGCCAAGGCCTAGAAATACACTTAGGATCAAAGTATGACTTATCCACCTTAACCATTCAATTCCTCTCATGCTCCGTGGGTGCAAATGCCTCCAAAGCTTTGTCTGAAATCTTCCTATCCCTGTAGAAATTGATGCCCTCAGCCATCAAGCCAGTTGCTTTAGCAATCACTTCCTCAGTCACCTCCATATTTTGTGTACCAACCAAAACACTCCCCTTATTCTAGGTTTTGATGAAATTTTTGGTCACAGCAACTTTCCCTCCATGCAGTCTCTCCATATAAGCCACCAGACCCCCATCCTTGACAATCTTCCAAATTTCCTTGTTATGTTTCCAATCACTACAGCTCACCGACTTGCACCTCCACTTCTTGCCTCCCATAGAAATGTAAGAGAATAGAGAACCCTTCTCCAAATAATTCCCAACACTCTGCAAGTTAGCCTTCAGATTTTAATAAAACCTATTGATGTTCTACAGAACCCACAAATCGTGCCAAAGGATCCCAATAATTATCTCGAAATCAACCTACTATCCTTCATGATCGTCACATAGATTACTACACTCAATAATCATTAATAAACCCTTCATTCAAAAAAAAATTCTTACTCATCATCCGCTCCTTATTAATTAATGATGACCCTTTACAAGGGAGATCAAAACCATCATTCCACTTAATTTCCACCTAGCTTTTACAAGCCACATTCGCTGCCCAGTCAACCACCAAGTTGGCCTCCCTGAAAATGTGGGTGATCATGCACATTTCAAAGGACTCAATAATTTTTTTAGCCTTGCTAATAACATTGGCAATGGTCCATGAGGAGATCATAGTATTCTTCAAGAAATTAACAATATTTAGGGAATCCCCTTCAATCCATATTTTGGTATAACCCTTCCTTTTGGCTAACAGCACCCCATGAAGAGCCACATTAGCCTCTACCACCTGATTGGTATTAAAACCTATAGGAATGGCCATAGCCCCTTTGCAATTTCCATACTCATCTCTGATAACCATACCATAGCCAACAGTTCCAGGGTTTCCTTTAGAGGCACCATCAAAATTGACTTTAACCCAACCATTAGGGGGGCAGTCCCACCTAACCTCTCTTCTCAGACTTCTTTTGATATCTTGAGCCTTCCTTCCATCAAACTTCTAATTCTTATAGAATTTTTCCTCTCAATCATCCTTCGGGTCTTGGTAAATCTTAATCAACCCCAAATTCTCCAACAGAGCTCTCTTGATCTTGTGGAAAATACTTTCCCAATTAGACTCCTTGTTCCTAAAAATCCTATCATTCCTTTCTTTCCAAACCCCCCAACACAAGAAGGGAAGGAAAAAATTCCAAAAAGATATAAGGAACTTGTTGTTAGTTGGTGGCTTCCAACAAGTAAACAACTCCTGAATGTCTTGAGGGAACACCCACTCCAGATTCATCATATCAAAGAATTTTTCCCATATTTGCCTAGCAAAAGAGTAGTGAATGGTCATATGATTGATATTCTCCTCATCTTTTTTGCAAAGACAGCATCTATTAGTAATAACAAGGCCTCTTTTCCTAAGATTGTCAATTGTAAGAACTTTATCCTACAATAAGATCCAAAAGAAAACATTAATTTTAGGAGTTAATCCCTTGAACCAAGCTTTAAACCAACATGGTTCAGGACTATCTTCAAAGTTATGCATATATAGAGAGGAGACCGAGAACAGGCCATTAGCATTATGTCTCCAAATTAGGGTATCCTCATCATCAATAATAACCATAGCATTCAAAAGGTTATTCAAACTCCTAAGAGAAGGATCAATCCTGACCAGATCAATCAATTTGTCCCCTTCCCAATAGTCCTCCACATGTATGTCCAAACTCTATTTGCAAAGGATAAGAAATTCATTCCAAATAGGTACCTCCTTAAGGGGTTTATCAAGAAGCCATGTGTCATCCCAAAAGAGAATTTTATTTCCATTACCAACCTTCCACTTGACTCCCTTCTTAATCAAATCTTTTCTTCTTAAAGCATTTCCCCAAATACATGATCCACCTTGGATAGAATCAGAGTTTAAGAAATTATTGAAGTCATAGTTGTCCCTATTATATTTGTTGTGCCATATAGTGCTCCATTCTCCTAAGTTCTTGAACATTCTCCAAAGGATTTTAGCCATAAGAAATTCATTTATACTTCTAATAGTGCAAAGATCAAGACCCCCTTTCCTTGTCGGTTTGCAAACCTTCACCCAAGCAATAAGAGCCATTCTTTTCTTTTTCTTGACTCTAGACCAAAGAAAGTTCTTTTGGATTTTCTCTATACTTTCAGCAAACTTCTTAGGTGTTTTGAAAAGGCTCAAGGCATAGAGAGGAATACTTTGAAGGGTAGCTTTGAGAAAAACAATCTTACCAGCGTGGCTAAGAAGAGCACCCTTCCAACTAGCAAGACTTTTGTGATATCAATCATATCCCACCAAAAAGAGTTTGGAGGAGTAAGGCATAGAGGTAAACCAAGATAGGACCCTAGGATACAATCCAGCTCACAACCCAAAATTCTTTTTAATCTTTCTTGTCTTTTTTCAGGCACATTAATGAAGAATAAAGAGCTCTTATTCCAATTAATGCTCTAGCCCGTAGCACCAACATAGTTGTCAAGGGCCTTTTTAATGATTTTTCCATTTTTAATAGAAGCTTTACCCATTATTATGGAATCATCCACAAACTACTGATGCAAATAGATCAGGTCCTTGGAAGAAGGTCTCAAACCCCTAAATTCACCTCTATTAACCAATCTTCCAATATGTCTTCCCAAACATTCCACCAAGATAACAAAAAGAATAGGAGATAGGGGGTCCCCCTGCCTAAGACCTTAGAAGATTTGAAGAAGGGAGTAGGAGAGCCATTCATAAGAATAGAGAAGGTGGCAGAGGAGACCAAATAGTGGATTAGATCTCTACTTCTTTTGTTGAAACCAAAAGCCTCTAGAGTAGCCATCAAAAGTCCCAGTCAACCCTGTCATAAGCTTTGGATAGGTCAAGTTTTAGTAAAAAACCTTCCTTCTTAGACATGGCTAGAGAGTGTATATTTTCATGGACCGAGATGATAGAATCTAGGATCTTCCTTCCAGGGACAAACCCATTATGTTGTCTAGAGATAAGAGAAGGAAGAAAAGTGAGAATTCTGGAAGTTAGGACTTTAGAAATTATCTTATACACCGAATTGCATAAACTGATAGGTCTGAACTAGTCCAAGCTATTAGCCCCAATTTTCTTTGGGATCAGAGCAATAAATGTGCCATTCAGTTCTTTGAGGATTCTTCTCGCCCCAAAAAATTCCTTAACAACATTTGTAACATCATTTTTCAAAAACCCCCAATACTTTTGAAAGAAGAAAAGAGGATAACCATCTGGCCCAGGGGCTTTATCTCCGTATACACTTAAAAATGGCTTTGTTAATTAATTAAATATTTATTATTTAATTAATAATTATTTCCTTTATTTATTAAATAGATTATTCAATTTATTTAGTAAATTCATTATAGTCTATTCCTCTATCATAAGTCTTCTAATTAGTCTTATTAAGGTGATTTAATTAAATACACAATCACCTAAATATGATTAAGTCCTCTAGTCCACCTCACCTGCCTAGTCAGCTGACACATCACTTTGGCTAAAATAAATAATTATTATTAATTATTTATTGATAATTATCCTCACCCACACATATCCTATTCTTAAGGGCTATGTGGCCTCATAGGACTTGGTCTCATGACCACATGTGCTTTCTTAAACCAAGTCAAGAGACATGGCCTATTCCTCAGGGGCTTCTCAAGCCACCTCTAAGGGTCAAAAGTGACTCATGGGACACTTGTGCAAAGAGTCCTCATGAGGAAACAGTCTCTCCCTCTTTCTCTCTTTGGTCTTTGTGAGACACTTGACATGTGTCTTTCCCTTCCACCTTGTTTTCTCCATGTCAATGTGAGAGGAACATCATCCCTATTCTTCCTTCTCACATTCCAACTATATCCCCCTTTCTCTCAACTCCTTCAACCAAGTCAATCCTAGCCCTAGGATCTTCCACCTTTCATTCTCAACCATAGGATTGTGCCACCTAGGCTTAGATCCTCCAAAATTCTATAAAAGGAGCCTAATTTCCCCTTTGTGAGCTAATAGGTATTTTTGTAATCAAGCATTCAAGCATTCAAGAAATCAAGCATTTTCAAGAGCATTTTCAAGAGCATTCAAGCCATAATCAATCCATCTTCATATCATTTGCATTCACCATATTTGCATAATTAGGATTTAGTTTTGCATATAATTCACTCAATCTCCACACTTTGGTATCATCTTGGGAAAGGAGCTTCAAATTGGAAATCTAAGAGCTCAACACATCCAAGAAACTAGAGCATAGGAGGACAATGGAGACAAGCTACATGGTAAGTGAAGGTAAAACCTTGTTTTAGCTTCAATTTTAATGTATTCTTCATTGTTGTTTGCTAATTAGTTTGATTTTTTAATCTTAGAATAGTTAATTTATCATTTAGAGTAGTTAGTATAGCTAATTTGCATACATTTTTGGCACCCACTGTGGGGCCCCCCCCCAAATTTTTAACATTTTATTTGCAGTTTTCCGTGTGCAGACATTTCCAAGTTTTTCCTGTGCATATATCCATGATTCCTATGCATTCATCATTCTATGCTGCACATTCATTTATGTCAAACTGTCATCTTTCACTTTCTATTCTTTTAGCTAACTAGTATAAAACTACGCATTCACCTCATCTCTCTACGCATACATAATTTTCTACTGCACATTTATACAATCTACGCATTTACACAAATGCTCAGTGCATACATTTCATTTTGTTGCACATCCATCCTTTCTACACATCCACTCATAATTGTTGTGCATTTATTTCACTATTCTGCACATTTGTTAGTTAATGTGGTAAAATTTAGTTTTCTATCAGATTTAATTTTAGCTAATCTTTTTAACAATTTTATGTTCGTTCTGGTAGTCTTTTAGGCTGTTTTGCAGGACATTGTTTTTGAAGACCCCATTGCCAAAATTCCTAACAAGTTTGTTTGCTGATTTCTAAGGGGTTTGCAAAATAAACTATAACCTCGTTTGGGTTTTTAAAATATGACATGTTTTTCCATTTTGTGCATCTTCTTTAGAATAGATTATATGTCTATTGTGTCTTATTTAAATAGCTATTTGTAATCCCAAAATTATAACAATGTATCTTCTCCCCTCGTCATTCATGGACCTTGGGTGTAAGAGAAACTGTTATAATTTTTAGAGGGCGGTCTTTGGTGGGAAAAGAGGTACTCACCCCAAGGAATGACCCAATCGATAATAGGCTAAAGCCAAGCCCTTCCAAATCAGTATATAAAAATGCTAGTGTGATTAGTCTCACATTAGAGAGGTGTGAATTCATTGTGGCAACCAAAATCTCCTCCAATACCCCAGTGGTGCGTTAAAGTCTTACTTAGTAGAGGTGAAAGCCTTGCTTTGAAAAGATTGGGAGAGCCCCCTTAATTGGGAAAATGACTTGATCACAACCACCTGAATGGATGTCCTTATTAAATAATTTTGTTTAGTGGCCAAAAACCTTCTATTTGTTGGCTCAAGGGGTCACCCAAGCCCGTGAAGACACCCCACATTACTCACGGTTCATAGTAGAGATAGCAGTTCTTTGGGAAGTAATGACCCATTGAATTCAAAACTTGGTGTGCCTAAGAAGTGAGTGCACTGTAAGGAGGAGCCCGTGCCTTCAAGTTCCTAGGCTATCCACTATGGATTTGTGTGGCTAGATTTTATTATCCTAGTGGGGATTCAGCAAATATTGTGCTTGCCAACCTTAGGATTGTAAGTGTGTTTGTGCATTCATACTAGAACAATTAGATTAAAATCATTTCTATCTTGTGTGTGTGTGTTTATGCATTTTTCATTTGCAAAAAACTAGAACATCAGAAAAACCCAAAAACATCAGAAAATCAAAAACAAAATTCAACATCTTGCTGTTCCAATCCATCAGAAACAAAATCCTACGCATTCATCACATTTTCTTGCGCATATGTTATACTATTCTACGCATCAGTTACTTTTCCCATGCATCAGTTCCAACTTGTTGTGCATTTGTTTCAAATTCCTGTGCATTTATCAAACTATCCTACACATTTGTCGTTGCGCATATACAACAGTGAACATTTACACAAACTTTGAAAATTTCACAATCACTTTTTCAGATACCCATTTTCATCCTTAGTAAGATTCTAAAAAAACATTCTCATTACACAAACTTTTTGATCTTTAGTTTGACCATTTTCATTAATTTTCATCATCCTTCCTTCACCACAAGTCATCAAATCATCTTCTAAAATTCCAAATCTAGTGTTGAAACATTACCCTATCTATCAGATTTTGATCTTTGTGAGTTTATCCTATCAAGATCTATCATCCTCAATCAAACTTACCTAGGTTACTATCTCTTTATTTTCTTTGTCATATCATAGTGAAATCTATACTTCCTATTGACTTAGATTTTATCAAGTTGGCTCATCACTTTTCAACATCTTTTCACTATCTTTTCTATCAACCACTCTTTCCATATCTTTTCATTAAACATCTTTAATCCCAAAAATCAATTTTCACATTTTTATGGTTCAAACTCGCTTTGAGAAACTAAAACAACCCGTTGATTCAGAATCCCTAGACAAAATGGAAGGAAACAAAAGTAATGAAGAAAATCCATGGCCTGAAGCTCCTAAGAAAACTTCACTTTTTACATTCGAAGAGGAACCCACAGATCAAGAACTTAGGGATGCTACACAAGATCCTAGATTTTATCATGTCATGGAAAGACTCTTAGACTTAGATAGAGAGATGTATTTCCTCATGCTTGCTCAACAAGGAGCCAAACTACCAAGTGATTTTGATATTTCTCATCTTAGAGAACCAACTATTGTAACCAATCAAGAAATTCCTAGTAGTTCTCAAGATACTCATGGAGCAAAAGAAACCAAGCAGCCATCCGATGCTTCTCAAAATGATCAACAGAACCATGCTTCCCAAAACCATGCTTCCCAAAACAATGCTTCCCACAACAATGTTTCCCAAAACACCCAAGGAAACACGTTATCTTTGGATCTTGTTCTACAACAAATCCAGATGCTTCAACAACAAATCCGTGACATCCAAACTGGATCATCAACTAAGAAGTATTCCTTGGATGATATATGTCCTTATCCTTTTGATAAGAATTTAGCAATGATTCCATTCCCTCCTCATTTTGAGGTACCAAAATTTGACAAATACAAAGGGAATTCAGATCCACAAGACCACATTCGTGAGTTTTGTGCTACTTGTATTGAAGTCGCTCACAATGACACATATCTTATGCGACTATTTCCATGAAGTTTAGGAGGACAAGCCATGGAATGGTTCTCCAAACTACCCCCAGGCATCAAATATTTCAATGAGCTTCTTGACAAATTTGTGACTCATTATTCATATAACATCAAACATGAAGTCACTATGCTTGATCTTTTCAATGCACATCAAAAGAATGGAGAACCCTTCCTTACTTTTTTGCAAAGATGGCGTCAATTGTTTACCAAATATCCAAAAATTATTCCTGAACAAGAAAAGATGGATATCTTTGTGCATAACCTTACACCAAAAATGAGTTATAGGTTACAATTACAATGTCCACCAAACTTCAATAAGCTCATATAAAATGCTATCAAGATTGAGGAAGCCATGGTCCAAAAAGGTGAGATAAAACTTTATTTCAAAGACAATGTTGGGTCCTCAAATTCCAATCCCAACAACTACAACAATGACAAATCAAAATTCTAGAATAAAAACAAAAACATTGTTAATGATGGGATTGTTGATAATCGTAATGTCAAACCAACACAACCCCTTCTCAATCTCACAAGTCAGGCCAATGCTACTCAAGGTACCTACAGCAATCAATCAGCAAATCCAAACACCAACAAAGACTCATCAAAACCAAGATTGCCTTTTATGTCACCTCAAAGAAATTTTACTCCTTTAGGGGAATCTCTTGAATCAACATTACGAAAGTTAATCACAAAGAAACTCATTACGCTTCCTAAAATGAAAGACTTTGAACCTAGAGTAAAACCTTCTTGGTGGAATGCAAATGATTATTGTGAGTTTCACAAAGGAAAAGGACATAAAACCAATGACTACCTAAGACTCAAAAATGTAGTTCAAACTTAATTGAAAGTTTTTAAATTGGTGTTGACGAACATACCTCAAATGAATCACATACAGCTTTCAAAGATCCACTTCCTAAGCATGAAAAAGGAGGTTCTTCCAACACTAAGGGTGACAATCAAGCCAATTATAATTCTACACCCTATAGATATGTTGGTAACATTTTTGAATGTCATCCTTCTAAGTATTATACCAATGTCATTACCATAAAAGAAAAATCAGAGTGTCAACCAGTCCATGTTACTACTCATGCTCAATCCAAGGTTACTCTCCAAGGAGTCTCATCCAAACCAAATGCACCAAAAAACAAGTCTGTTTATGTCCCAAACTCTACACCAAATATTTCCAACTAGTACAATCTTTTGGAACAACTCAAGAAAACACCTACCCAGATATCCATCTTAGAGCTTTTACGTCTATCCCCATCTCACAAAGATATCCTTGAAAAGCTCTCTTAGAGACCCAAGTACCCACAAATCTTGATCATGATCAATTTCAAGGTATGGTGGGACATTTAACAACCCCACATTACCTATCCTTCACTAAAAATGATGATTTATCTATTACCCAACCTCACAATGCTCCCCTACATATCGAAGTCCTTGTACAGAGTCACAAAATCAAATGAGTATTAATAGATGGAGGAGCTGGCTTGAATGTATGCACATTGAAACTAGTCCTTGCATTGGGATTTTCTGAAAATGTTGTAGATCCAAAGAAGAAAATCACAATAAAATCTTATGATGAAGAAGAGAGGTCATCCAAGGGATCTGTTGTTCTTCCTATCAAAGTTGGTCCTATAATCAAAGATGTACCTTGCCAAGTTCTTGACATGGATCTTGCTTATAATGTTCTATTGGGAAGACCATGGATTCATTCCATGCAAGTTGTGCCATCAACTTATCATCAATGCTTGAAGTTCCCTCATAATGGTCAGGAGATCACTATCAAAGGAGAGACCAATCCTTTCCAATATTGTAACACAATAAAGACATCTAAGAAGCTTTCAATAAAATCAAGAAATATCTAGTTAATCCTCCAACTCTGATGTCACCAATTCTGGGCAAGCCACTCTTGCTCTACATTTCAGCTATGGTGGTTTCACTAGGTGCTCTTCTAGCTCAGCAAGATCATGAAGGAAAAGAAAAAGCCATCTATTATATTAGTCGCACCCTACTGGGATATGAGCTAAACTATTCTCCTATAGAAAGAGCATGTATGGCCATTATTTTTGCTTCATAGAAGTGGTGACATTACATGTTGTCATATTCTATCTAGCTCATCGCAAAGATTGATCCTTTAAAGTATTTATTAAGCAAGACAGCATTGACAGGAAGATTGGCTAAGTAGGTCATGCTACTTAGTGAATTTGATATTGAATATGTAGACAGGAAAGCTATCAAAGGTCAAGTGATAGCAGATCAACTAGCAGATGCTCCATTAATGGATGACCAACCTATACAAATAGAGTTTCCTAATGCACACATTTTGGCTTTATATACACAAACATGGCAACTATACTTTGATGGATCATGTACTCAAAAGGGTTCAAGAGCTGGTATTCTCTTTGTCACACCGTAAGGATACACAATTCTGAAATCTTACAAGCTTCTCTTTCCTTGTACCAATAATGTAGTAGAATATGAAGCTTTGTTGATTGGGTTAAAGATGGCTTTACAATGGAAAGTAACTGAAATAAATGTCTATGGGGATTCTTAGTTGATTATAAACTAGGTTAATGATGATTATCAGACTAAAGATGATACGTTATTACCATATAAACATATGGTTGATGACTTCAAACAATATTTCTCAGTCTTCACTTTTGAGTAGATTCCTCAGCATGATAATAAGGCTGCCGATGTAATGGCTATGATTGCTTCCTTTTTTGATAAGAGGATACCAAGGTCTATTTTGAGTTCTTGGTGGAATCCTTGACTTGTCCCGCATATGATGATCCTGATACGAGTATTATATGTCATCTAATTGGACATGACTCCCCTATCTATGGAAAAATCTATTCTTATCTTAAAAATGACATCCTACCCCCTAACCTATCCTGAAATCAAAAATGAACTTTTCTCTGCCAAGCCTCCCACTATGTCCTAATATCTGACACCCTTTATCTGTGAGGTCTTGACAGTACTCTCCTACGATGTCTCAAGCATGTTGAAGCTCAAACTTCCTTGTGAGACATACATGAGGGTATTTGTGGGACACATTCAAGTGGTCCCTCTTTGGCTAAGAAACTCATGTGTATGGGTTACTATTGGCCTACCATGGAAACAGATTCCTTTCATTTTGCTAGGGCTTGCAAGAAATGTCAGATAAATGGAAACCTTATTCATGTTCTAGCACAAGAGTTACATCCTTTTACAATAACCTTGTCGTTCAGTCGATGGGGACTTGACCTTGTGGGTGCTATCAACCCTCCATCTTCCAACGGCCACAAATGGATTATCACTACAACTGATTATTTTACTAAATGGATTGAGGTTGTTCCATTAATCACCGCCATAGGGAAACAAGTGTCTATGTTCATCCTAAATTATATCATTTGTAGATATGGTATACCTATGTATCTCATTACTGATCATGAGAAATAGTTTCAAAATTAGGATATGGATGACCTGTGTGCAAAATTCCATATCACCCATAATTATTCTACCATATATTATCCCCAAGGAAATGGCCAAGCTAAGGCATCAAATAAAACTATTGTTAAAATCCTACAAAAGACTGTCAATGACGCTGGTCATGACTGGCATATCCAACTGAATCCAGCCTTATGGGCTTATTGTACTTCCATCTGTACTCCTACTAGAGCCACCCCATATTCCCTTGTCTATGGATCTGAAGCAGTCCTACCCCTCGAGGTCGAGTTGCCTTCACTTCGTATCACTCTCAAAGATTTGATTCCTAATGAAGACTATAGAGTTGCACGGTTGACTGAACTAGAGCTGCTAGATGAACGTTGTCAGAGAGCTTATGATCATTTGAAAGTCTATCAGTAGCATATGTCTTGTCGATATAATAGCAAGGTAAAGATCAGAAACTTTTAGCTAGGTGACCTAGTCCTTCGATAAAATCCAAGGAATCAATAGCATCGTGAGAAGAAGGGAAAGTTTGAACCCAATTGGTTAGGTCCTTTTGTAGTAACAACATTTTATGGTTCTGGGGCTTATGAGTTGTCCACACCTGAGGGAGATCCTTTGGATGAACCTCTTAATAGCATACATCTCAAGAAGTTCTATCCTTGAAATCCCAATGCAAGGACTATGTATATATTCTATAAATTAAAAAAGTCATAAAAATTAAAAAAAATCAAAAAATCAAAAGAAAATTGCAATAAAAGCATGTGGTGAAAACCTGGAAACAGGCACCATGTGTATCAAGTTAGCTCCTTTATCTATTAGGATTCTTCTAGTGTGTCCATTCATTGTATATATCCACAATAAAATGGCTAGTCAGTCCCCATTCCCACCATGTATATATCATAATAAAATGGCCAGTTCATATACCAACCATTGTATTTACCCCTAATAAAACCCCATCATAGCTTGAACATTTTTCATGGTCTTCAATCATCATCTTGTTGTGTCCTTCTTCATCCATAATAATTTAGTCCATCACCTAGCTGGGGGCATGTCCTCGACCTAGTTTGGGAAGTGGATCTATGATAGTCATGACTCTTAGAGGACACAATGGATTACTTTCACCAAATAAGAAAACACAATCAAATGTTCTTCCACAATGGTATCTTTATGATGAATCATAATTTGTGATCTATTCTTCGAAACATGGTCACTTATCTATCATTCTTGACTGTACATCATCAATTGAACTTATCACTGTACCTTACACTATCTTTTGGCAAATGAAATGTATATTCATGGCAGGCATGTTAGAATGATTTGTTGAAGATTGTGCATTCATATCTAGATTTCATTTGTTATCATGTTTCCTTTGCTATTCTGGGATATCTTTGACATGAGTTTGAAACTCCCATATGTCATTGATTAGAATAGCCGAGATGGGGCATGTTATTTTCTTTGATTGTTTTTTGTGGGATATTCTTTGATGAAATTGAAGGAACAAATAATTGGGGTGTCTGTGCCTAAGTGCCTTCATCAGTTTAATAGTATTGACAACATACAAATCATGTTCCTCTACAAATGCTATTTATGGTGATACACCATCACATACCTTGACTCCAAATATTTGTTCCCCGATGGAGGGAGGGGATATTCCTTGTCTGTTATGCAAACAAAACTTAGGTCATCTCGGTTCAATTACACCTAGATGCTTGTCAAGTTTGCTACATTAAACTCCATGCAAGAAGTGCTCACGTCATCCTAGTTTAATTATACCATGATGCTTGCATTTCCTTGCAACATAATGAGCTCAATGATGAAAATCAAATTCTATTTATTATGAAGTTCTAAGATGTTACCTGAAGTTGTGGAGATATACTCATTTCATATTTCATATTGCATTTCATTTAAGCAGTTCACGACTTGCATATCAGTGCTCCTTTTATAGAGATTTGTAGGTTATTCTTCTTATTAGGTCATCTATTCTCCTAGTCCATTCTTCTTATGTCAGATACATTGTTATTAAAGTTGAGGACATTTGGACAACAAAAACATTGATTTTTCACCTCACATCTTACAAAAATTTAATCAATTCATTTAGGTCATACATTATTTTCATTAGGTGTGTTCATTTGTATATTACCCATCTATATTACATGTATATTTCATGTGTTGTTTTGTTATAGTTATCATTAAAATCTCATTATCTTTTTATTATAAGGGTAAACATTGTTATATTTTAGTCATCTTATGAACATTTTCATTCATTACATATATTATATGCATTTAAGACCATCATTCAGTATCATCCATTTACATCATACATTTATTATCCATTACATCCATTTATATCATGCATTTATTATCATTCATTTATATCTTTTATTCATTATCCATTATCCACATTGTTCTTTACATCATTACATTAGTAATCACATAGCATTGTATAAGAGTAAACTCATTTAAGACATGCATTTATATCAACATCATATGATTAACCATTAAGCATTAATAATATCAAATAGAATATAAAGCATTTTGCATTCTAAGATATACATTCTATGCATATTAAAGTAAATCATCACATCCTGCATATGTCAATACGCACATATATATAAAATCATCAAAGTAAATCATGATAAAACTGCATCACTGTATATATATATATAGTCCATCATATAGATTCCAATCATATAAAGTCCATAAAATGCAACAAAACTATCCAAATTTCCAATGATATAAAGAAACATAACAATGTGTCCAAAGTCAGTGTCCATCAAGTAAAAAATATAATGATACAATGATAACATGATACAAAAGTGTATATAATGATCTCCATGATCTATGAGCCACTGCCTCCATACTCTGTCTGTCACTGTTTGCGAGATGATATGAGGCCCCATGCTGCTGAACCACCTAACCCTAAGGCTCCACCCTGATCTCTTGAACCTATGGGTGCTCTTGAAGGGTGTGATGATACACCTCCACTACCAGTTGGTGCCTATTGATGATAAACCATTGTCCTAATAGCCACTGAGCTCTCTTTGTGGCTCCCAATCCATTGATCCCTCAGGACCACCTATCTATAAGCCTCTCACCAGTAGGATATCTCCTTCCCAACATGTATCATGGCTCTCAAACTATCTCCATGGGGACCCAAATCCTTTGTACGCTACAGCTCATCTAATAGCATCTCTGACTCCTCGAGTCTCTCTATAGCCACATCCTGCTCATGTCTAAGTAGTCCCATTTGGCTCTCTAGCCTCTCTATCTACCTCTCTAGACCAAGCTGACCAGCTATCTCTTAAGAATGAAGGGAGTCCACCCTATCAGCCATCATGACTCAAAATAAAAACCCAGCTACTGCTCATCATCCCAAGGCTCACATCCTAGGTAAGGTCTCCATGTCACTGTATCTAGTGTATCAAAAGTATATCGCCAAAACTCTAAATGTCCCAATTTTTTCTGAGACAAAACTGATGAATATAAATGTATATACAACTGTCCTGCACCACGAAATCTAATGGCTACTGGTCATGTCACTGCGATATGCTCCCATGCCCAAACATGGAGTAGTGTGATGCCTATTGATAATGATGCACCCCTATGGTACACCACCTGATGAAGATCATGATACAAATGTGCTAATAGATAGACACCCCAAGCAAATTAGGTCTTGTCATCCATCATTTGTTGTAATGTGTGGCCCCATCCAACTACAAATCCATGTGATCTACGATCAAGGCATACGAAACCCCCAATCACTCCTACTAGAACCATTGGTAGAGGCTCATACAGATCAACCATGTCCTCTTAGCTAATCTCTCCATCCTCTATCTCATCATCACCAAAGATGGCTCTGCACTCTGTCACTCCACCGTGTCGATCATAATTTACTAACTCCCCTGTGATAGGAAGCCAGAGGATGTGATATACATCCTTTAGTGTGACTGTCATCTCCCTTGTCAAAAGATGGAAGGTACTCATCTCTAAGTGCCATCACTCTGTCAATGCAGTCATCATGCTCTGATTCACCCTAATCTCGGGCTTGTAAATCACATGATATAAACCAATCACACCAATCAGAAGTTTGTTAGTCTCTGACAGCGATGGTCTCAGATTCTGTGTGATGGGATATCTCTCCCATGACATCAGAATATCGATAATATCCTCCTATTAAAATCAACAACATCAAGCTATCAGATTTTGACTGATCTCAAACATCTATCTATCCTATTATATCAATTACAAACATGTTCATCACATGTTTTAACAGATGATTTTATTAATTATCTAGCATCAAGATTGGTTAACTAGCAACCATGCTACAATGTTGCCTATCTTGACCAAATCGATCAAATTTAACTGTCGACAGATAAAATCAGCTTATCGACATCTAGTTTGACCTAATTGACTTTCTAATTTGACCAAATTCTATCAATTAAACAAATGCACAACACAGAAAAATGCATGCACAGTATCCTTACATGTTTGCACAATTATTCATACATGCACAAATTTATTTAACATTTGCGCAATAATTCTACACCAATGCGCAGAAAGAACCTATGCACACTTTTAATTCATATTTGCGCAGCTCATAAATTTTCCTCTAACATGCATGCGCAACTACCCTAAATGAATGCGCAGAAGTTTGGATTTTTTGTGCAAACATGGCTAGTTGCTGCACATTCATGCACCGCAACTACGCATTCATTTGCCGCCCAAGAACAAAAATTTTCAAAAATCTAACCTAAGTTTCAACCTAACCTACATATGCTAAATCCTACTCTATCATGCTGGCAATCACAAATTGACAAAGAGGATCAAATCACCTACCGGCTCTCCTGAATCGGGTGGTCGCTGGAAGCGTCTAGCCCTCTCGAAGTGGTGATCTGACAATGAAAATGACATCCTAGTAGCTCTACTCTTCTCTCTCTCACACTCTAATCTCCAAATGACAAGTGTGCACAATGAGCCTATTGTGGACCCCTTTTCCCTATTTATAGCCTATGGACCCAATGTGCTTGGTGTGTGGACCCTATCTCCCATTTTTCTTCCTTTTCACCTCATTTTCACCCATCTTTTCTCCTGTTTATTTCATAAGATCGATTATCCAACTCGAAAAAAACAAAAAAAAACACAATAAATCAACTTTAAATAAATCTTTTTGGTCAATCAATCTCTTGAGGGGGCATGCATAGGTCATCTCAGACATTGTCTGGGGCAGGGGCAAAATACTTGAAATTTTCTTTGAAACAATGTGACATGCACATTATTTAAAAGAGGGGCAAAATGTATACAGTTAAAAATGGCTTCGTTAATTAATTAAATATTTATTATTTAATTGATATTGACTTGATAAATTAATTAAATATTTATTATTTAATTAATAATTATTTCCTCTATTTATTAAATAGATTATTCAATGTATTTAGTAAATTCGGTATAGTATATTCCTCTATCCTAAGTCTTCTAATTAGTCTTATTAAGGTGATTTAATTAAATACACAATCACCTAAATATAAATAAGTCCTCTAGTCCACCTCACCTACCTAGTCACCTGACACATCACTTTGGCTAAAATAAATAATTATTATTAATTATTTATTGATAATTATCCTCACCCACACATGTCCTATTCTTAAGGGCTATGTGGCCTCATAGGACTTGGTCTCATGACCAAATGTCCTTTCTTAAATCAAGTCAAGAGACATGCCCTATTCCTAAGGGGCTTCTCAAGCCACCTCTAAGGGTCAAAAGTGACTCATGGGACACTTGTGCAAAGAGTCCTTGTGAGGAAAAGGTCTCTCCCTCTTTCTCTCTTTGGTCTTTGTGAGACACTTGAAATGTGTCTTTCCCTTCCACCTTGTTTTCCTCCATGTCAATGTGAGAGGAACATCATCCCTATTCTTCCTCTCACATTCCAACTATATCCCCCTTTCTCTCAACTCCTTCAACCAAGTCAATCCTAGCCCTAGGATCTTCCACCTTTCATTCTCAATCGTAGGATTGTGCCACCTAGGCTTAGATCCTCCAAAATTCTATAAAAGGAGCCTAATTTCCCCTTTGTGAGCTAATAGGTATTTTTGTAATCAAGCATTCAAGCATTCAATCATTCAAGCATTCAAGCATTCAAGCATTTTCAAGAGCATTCAAGCCATAATCAATCCATCTTCATATCATTTGCATTCACCATATTTGCATAATTAGGATTTAGTTTTGCATATAATTCACTCAATCTCCACACTTTGGTATCATCTTGGGCAAGGAGCTTCAAATTGAAAATCTAAGAGCTCAACACATCCAAGAAATCAGAGCATAGGAGGACAATGGAGACAAGCTACATGGTAATTGAAGGTAAAACCTTGTTTTAGCTTCAATTTTAATGTATTCTTCATTGTTGTTTGCTAATTAATTTGATTTGTTAATCTTAGAATAGTTAATTTATCATTTAGAGTAGTTAGTACAGCTAATTTGCATACAATCTCCTTCAAAGGAAAACACAACCTTTTGAATCTCATCCATAGAAGGTATAGCAATAATATCTCTATTGTGATTAGCATTCAAAATACTAGGAATACCATCCAACAACTCTTCTTGGCACTCCATATCCAGGTTCTCAGCTTTCTTTAGGATCTCTCCAAAGAAGTTATTGGCCTCACTTCTAAAATTCTCCTCCTTCTCACTAATGGTACCATTGACCTTCAGTCTAGAGATTTTGTTGCCCATTCTATGTTTCATAGTGGTCATGAAGAAGTATTTAGAATTCCTATCCCCTTCCTTGAAGAAAATCTTTCTAGACCTTTACCTCCAAAAGCATTCTTCTTTTGAGATGATATCATGATATTCAATAAGTTTAGTATCTTCCTCATTTTTTGTATGAAAACTATACTCATATTCTTGAATGTTGTCCTAGATCTCCTTTAGTTCTTCAACAATTTTCTTTTTGTTGTTAAAAATATTTCCAAAAGTTTCTTTATTCCATTTCTTTATGTTGTCCTTCACATTTTTCATTTTCTTAGCAACTTTGAACATTGTTTTTCCTTCAATCCTGATACTCTACCACTCCTCAATCAATTTTTCTAGGTTAGGGTGGATAGTCCACATTTTCTCAAAGTGAAAAGGAAATTTCCTTTTTAGGCCATTGAAATCAGCTCTAATGGTTATCGAGTAGTGGTCAAAACCAGCTCTGATATAAGCAGATAAAGAGCAGGAATAATGATTGAACCAGTTGCTACTAACAAGAGCTCTATCAAGTTTGACCTGAATAAGCTCATTTCCCTCTCTCCTGTTGGTCCAAGTATAGTTAATTCCCTGCAAATCTAAGTCATGTAACTCTTGACTATCAATAAACTCCATAAGATCAATTCTACTGTCCAGATTGGGTTGGCCACCCCCAAATTTCTCATTCTCCTTCAAAGGAATATTGAAGTCCCCCATAATGATCCATCCCTCATTAGCAAAATCTTTCCTCAAACTAGAAACTTCTCTCCAGAAGGATTTCCTCCCCCCCTTGGTATTCAGAGCATAAATATTAGTCAAAACCCAAGAGGTGTCATCTTTAATGTGCCAGAATCTAATGTTGGTCACATTAACACCAAAAGATAAAACTTCCCCTTTAATGAAATTACAATTCCAGCTAGTCACAATACCCCCAGAGGCCCCTTCCACATCACTTTCATGGATAGACCATTACTAAAAAACTAGAGTTTCTCAACTTTATCATTAGACATCTTAGTCTCCTGTAAAAGAACAATATCAAGCTTATTGTCTCTGATCATGTTTTTTACCATGGCTTGCTTATGAGGATTATTTAATCCTCTCACATTCCAAGAGATAAAATTCATTGTTTAAGGAATGGGCCAGACTCTAGGATGGTTTTTTGGCTACCATCTGCTAAGCTCTTGTTGGTCTCAAAATCTCACCTTTTTTGGTTCGAGGGTCTTCCTGGGGAAACATGGGGAGCCCCCACATCTCCAGTCTTAGTACTTCTAGTGCTTCTATGGGTTGAGGAGCCATGCTTCATCTGCCCTCCATCTTTAAATTTTTTAACATTTTTTACTGTCTTTTTCTTCTACACTTTGCACCATCCTTCTTCATTCAGTTCTTCAGACCCCAAAAGGGCCTCCACTATATCCACCTCATCACCCCACTTAGCAAATTTAGATGGGCATGGTGATTTCTTGTCAGGACCCCCCAAAGTATCAGAGATTTTTTTAATCATATCCTCTAAGCATCCTAGAATCGGACAGACTTGGGCATCTTGCCAGATAACCATACTTTGAGAGGGTAGTGAGAAGCCATAACCTCCCGACATCTCTTGTTTGAATAGGAAAGCATCAAAGTTATCATTACCCTCTTTTTCCCCAAAAGGCCTACTCTGGATATCTTTAGCAAAGGATTCTTCAGAGCTTTTAGTAATGGATTCCTTTAAAACTTCGGTACTACCCCCTAATTTATGTTTAGTCTTTGAGTGAGAAGTGTCACATCCTTCAACAGGCATATCCTTCCCATCCATCTTTCCTTCTTTCTTCCCACTAATACTACCCCCAAAAGAGTTCGTATCAGCCACAACCTTCTTTACCCATATCTTTTTCATTTTTTTCTTTTGGGGTAATTACTTTGGGAATTGTTTCGCCCAGTGGCCTATTTTCTTGCAATGAAAACAAGAAAAGGGAGTTGATTCATACTCTAACTTTTGGATCCATGATCCAAGTTTGGATTCAAGAGTGATAGACTCTGGCATATCCACTCCCTGTTGCACCCCAACACAAATCCTGGCATATGTAAGGTGCCTTCTAGAGACCGTGATAGGATCCATAGAAAGGAGTTCCCCAAAGACATTTGCAATGCCCTTAAAGATGTCTTCCATCCAAAACTCAAGAGGAAAGCTCAGAAGAGTCACCCAGACCGGTGCCTACACATTAATATCTTCTTGCATATCTAGATTAGGACACCATTTATGTAGAATCATAGAGTGCTTTCCTATCATCCAAGGTCCATTACACAGAATAAACCTTAAATCCTCCTCACATGAAAAGGGAAAAGCTAGGCATCCTTTGGGAAGAGAAACCACCTCCACTTGGCCTTTCAAAACCCATTTCTTTTTAACAAAAGCCCTAACCACCTCGATATTAGGGTGAGATCCCAGGAATCTCCCCACAAGAGAGTTAGCCATTCGAGATATATTGACATCTATTATTTGATTTGGAATGGATATAGAAAAAGTTCCCTCCACAATCTTGGATAAGATTTTCACAGGTGGGAGAGAGGACTTACCCGTAGGTTTTATGCTAAAAAGGCCTGACCAACTTTTTCCAAAAACATCAAACTTCATCCTATTCTAATCACATGGCTCCTTCATGGGTCCCCCTCCCGGGTCCCCTGTCCCAAGTCTGACATCAGGAATCTTACCTTGATTTTTGTTTGCATTTGTGTCCTCCAGTTGACCATCACCCCTCAAGGGACCAGCATCAGATCCACCATTCCCCTTGCTAGACACGTTTGAAATTTGAATTCCTCCTTTCCTGCTCCCTATTCCGCCCACCCGCTCCATGATTGAAATTTGTTAAAAGGTTGAAATTTAAAATTTACAAATTGAGTTCAATATATTGATCTAAATCATGTACAAACCTATAGGGAACAACATTCCATCACTTTCTCCAGGTTCAAGTAACTTCATCCTCTCTACAATACAATGTGGTAAATATTAACCAACTCCTTCTACATTTCCACGCTCAGCAATCACTACAAAGACATCTCTTGCATAGTAAATTTATATATACATGTGTGAGATCTTAAAATTTACTTAGTTCAATCTTGAATAGATGTAAAATTGATTCACCTCTATTCAAATGTAAAGGGAAGGGGAAAATATTGAGATCTATTCTCAAACCCAAATTCCCCAAGGAAGAGATCCAATTTGATCAACCAAAAAGGTTAATGCACAATCGAATCAATTTTATGGAAAAGAGTAGGAAGAGAGAGAGAGTAAATCCAATATTTCCCTATGAATGGAATTTATGCTCGGAATATGAAATAATTGAAATACAACTACTAACCTCAAAATTAGGGCAAATCTAGAAAATGTTGAATTCTGGTGTCTATGTACACTTTTGGGAAAATTTAAAACTTGTCCTAGACTGGAAATGTCGAGACATATAAAACCCAGAAATCTTTCCTCAAGATGGCTCAGCTCGGGTTTGACCCTCATAAAAGGTCAAATACGACATTCTTTATTTGAAGTTTGATTCAAATTCTGTTCACAAATCTTGGAAGTTTGTTGAAAAGGGTATCCAAATTTGCTCTCAGATCTGAAACTCCAAACCTATACCTACAAGAAAATGGGGGTTTTTGTTCTATGGGGGGTTTGCCTTGGTCAAACCCTAGTTTGGAATCAACTGTAATATTGAAATTGAAATGGAGAATGCTAGCAAGTAGTAGAAAATGATCTAACAATGAAGCTATGCAATTCAATAGATATGTAATTGTATTTGAAATGTAAACAAGTATATTGATATGAAAGCTTGAACAAAATAATAAATGTAAATCAAACCTCCATGATTGTATGCTTGGAATCCACCTTGAGAGAAGGATGAAATGAATCTTGAAGATGAACAAAGGATCTTGAAGGAAGATCACACCATCATAATGGCTAGATCTAGGGTTTGAATGATGAATTTTGAATGCTTGAATCAAATCCTGTCAATAGCTTGAATGCTTGAATCCTTGATCTTTAATGGAGAACTTGGATGGAGAAGAAGACTTGAATGCTTGAATGAATGCTTTCTTGATCACCTTGAGAGCTTGAGAGCTTGATTGAGAAAACTTGATGTGAAAATGAGAGAGGAAGGCCTCCTTTTATAGTGATCTAGGGAACACTCCTCTAGATGGGCCACCTTGGAGAATTAAATCCCAATTAGGTCCTCACCTTTAGAAAATATACCTAGATTAAATGCAATTAAAGGATTTACCATCCTGAAACCCAAAATGGCTGACCCGAAAGCGGGAAAATAAATCTCCTGAAAGCCCAAAGCCTGGAGATTTTAGAATTTGAAATTTTGGAGGAAGGGGTCAAAGTTGACATTGACCCTAACCTAGTCAGGGTCGACCTAAGACATTGACCTTTTTCTTAGGTTGACTCAAAACTAAATTAGGAGGTCCTAGGGATGCCCAGAAACCTATAAATGATGCTAAAATAGGATAGAATGTCAGGAATAGACATAAAATCTTATGATTACTGAGATGAAGGCTAGGAGGACCCATTTCTAAATCCTACCTAGAAAATAGAGCTATGGAAGAGGGAAATTCAGGAGAATCCTTAAGATCCTAACCCTAATTTCATCTAGAATGAAGCAAAAAAGAAGTGGAAAGCGGGGAGAAAGCCATATCAAAGAAAAGATCAATTCAAGGCATCCAATATGACCCCAAACCACTTACTCAGAGGGCTAAATGCTCTTAACATGGAAGAGCTTCCATTTTAAGATGATACTATATAGGGTTACAATGGATTCAACCCTATTTAAAAATGTTTAGGGGGGGAGGGAAAAGGGATCTATTCTCAAACCCAAATTCCCACCAAGGAGATCCAATTTGATCAACAATACAGAATCGGGTCAATTTGATGGAAAATATGGAAGAAAGAACAAATCTAATGTTTCCCCTAGGTAGAATGTATTCTATTTGATATTGAAATAATTGAACTGCAAATACTAACCTTGAATTAGGGCAGATCTGGAAAATGTTGAATTCTGGCCTCTATATGAACTTTCTAAAGATTTCATCACTTGTTCTAGACTGGAAATGTTGAGGTGGACAAAACCTAGAAATATTTTCTCCAAATTCACACAGGTTGACTTTGACCTTTTAAAAGGTCAAAGACCACATTATTTATTTGAAGTCCGATTCTGATTCTATTCATAGATCCTGAAAGATTGTCGAAAAGGGTATCCAAATTCGCTCTCAGATCTAATATTTCACACCTACAATAAAAATGGTGTTTTGTTTTTTTGGGGGGGGGTTTGCCTTGGTCAAACCCCGGTTTGGAATCAACCTTAATATTGAAATTGAAATAGGAGAATGCTAGCAAGTAGTAGAAATGAATCTAACAATGAAGCTATGCAATTCAATAGATATGCTAATGTATTTAGAATGTAATCAAATATATTGATATGAAAGCTTGAACATAACATCATCAAACCTCCATGATTGTATGCTTGAAATCCACCTTGAGGAAACAATGATATGGATCTTGAAGATGAACAAAGGATCTTGAAGGAAGATCACACCACCATGGTGGCTAGATCTAGGGTTTGAATGATAGATCTTGAATGCTTGAGCCAAATCCCTTCAATAGCTTGAATGCTTGAATCCTTGATCTTCAATGGAGAACTTGGATGGAGAAGAAGACTTGAATGCTTGAATGGAATGCTTTCTTGATCACCTTGAGAGCTTGAGTGTGGATGGGATGAGAAAACTTTATGTGAAAATGAGAGAGGAAGGCCTCCTTTTATAGTGATCTAGGGCACACTCCTCTAGATGGGCCACCTTGGAGAATTAAATCCCAATTAGGTCCTCACCTTTAGAAAATATACCTTAATTAAATACAATTAAAGGATTTACCATTTCAGAGCCCAAAACAGCCGACTTGGAGGCAGAGAAATAATTTTCCCCAAAGCCAAACTGCCAACAAATGACAATTTGACATCCTAGCAGGAAGAGTTTAAGGTTGAGGTTGACCCTGACTTGGTCAGGGTCAAGGTCGACTTTGACCTCAGACCCTAACTTTGTCAGGATTTGCAGCAGAGGTTCCAAGAGATGCTAGAGACTTGGAAATTGATATCTGAATAGGACTAGATGTCTGGAATAGGTAGAAAATCCCCTGTTTTATGTGATGAAGGACTAGGAGGTCTTATTTTTAAATCATACCTAGAAAATAGAGTCATGGAAGAGGAAAAATCAAGAAAAGTCCTCAGGACCTTAACCCTAATTTCACCTAGAATAAAGGAATCAAGCGCGGAGAAGAAGTGGAAAGTGGGGAGAAAGCTAAAGACATGCAAAGATCTAATTCAAGGTCCCAAACATGACCCCAAACCACCTACTCATAGGGCTAAATTCTCTTAACATGGAAGTGATTCCATTTTAAGACGATACATTAAGCCCCCACTTTAGCAAGAGTATGGATTCAATGCAAACTCTTGGTAAAGGAGAAGAGAGAAGAGATCCCAGTGGATTCAAAATGAGACAAAATAACACTTAGTTGAAGATACAAGCCCCCAGACCAAGGATTCTAACTCAACATACATACATGAGAGTATACAAAAGATTAAGAGTTAGTACTAAACAACCCAAATCAATTAGCATAAGAAACCTTGCTAAGAAATATTTCTCATACCAATATCATATTTGGAAAGCTATCATAAAAGAAAAAATGATTACATAAGAAAGACAAGAGCAACACTATAGACAACATAGCTTCATGATCCAATCCTACTAGCATGAAAGCAAAAAGAGAGAAAAGAGAAAGTGATTACCTCGCTAGGTAAGATGCCTACCTTACCATGAATCACCCTGGAGGGAGAGCCCAATAGGTTCACCCATAAACTGTGCTTGCAATTGTAATGCATCTTCTGACGGCTTCTAGAATACCCATAGATCCACCTTCTTGTGTCACTATGAATATGAAATGCATATCTTCTCAGGATTTAGCAACTTATGTGCATTACCTTTGAAAGATTTAGCATATGAATGCGTATCTTTTCAGGATTTAGCAACTTATGTGTGTTACCTTCCAAGATTTAGTATATTTGAAAAATTTTGAAAAATGCGTGTCTCTTTAGGATTTAGCAACTTATGTGCATTACCTTCCAAGATTTAGCATATAAAAATAAAAAACTATAGTACAAGGGAGACCCTATATATGCCCCCCTCCTTAAGATGGCAAAAACATACTATTTTTCCATGTTAAGGAAAGAAAAAGAACAAGGATAAAGTCTTCTTCAGCATCAAGACAATATCCATAGACAACTTCCAATCCAAGCCAAGAAGGTCACAGCTCCTATGAGGCCATGGAAGAGATGAATGTAAAGAGATAGCATGCAAGAAGTGAAAAGGAAGTAACCCAACCCATAATGGGGGATAGCACACTATTCAATCTCCAAGGTGAGAGATGTATCAACCATGGAAACCCAATGTCAAACAACAAATAAGGTTTGTATAAAGGACATAGGTCCACAAATGCAAACCATAATTTTTATGTATGATTGGATATCACATAGTAAATAAATACTGCTTAACCAAGGAAAGAGGTGAATCCCTAGAAAAGAAGAGAATACCGTATGAAATAACAATGCATAGATTTGAATAAGATAGAAAATCATACCAAGCCTCCAAGGCTAAAGTACTTCTACCAAACTCACAATCCATATTTGTGACTACATGTTGGAAAGGAACAAAAATTGATAATGCTAAGATTGAATCCTCGAGACCAAAACCCCAGCATGAATATGTATGGAATAACAATGCATAGATTTTAATAAGATAGAAAATCATACCAAGCCCCTAAGGCTAAAGTACATCTACCAAAATCACAATCCGTATTTGTTACTCTATGTGCGAATATTTGAAGATAGAAAAGAAGGATAAGGCATCCTTGCCCCCCAAGTGTAGGAACAAAGATGGAAGTGGATACCTACTTCACAAAGCAAGGAGATATCCTGTTTACAACAATGTATAGTATATCCTTAGTGAGAGATATTGACCTCTACATCCAAGAGTATAGATAATCATGAAAAGGATATGTCACTCATGGAAAAGGATCCTCATTGAAAAATATCTTATCACCAATACCCCCACCAAAGAAGAGTGTGTTTAGATAAGATAGCTTCTTTCAAAAGGCGGGAACAAAAACTCAATCATCAAGCCCCCATGTGAAGAAGAGCAAGAGGAATCTTTGGAATGAAGGAAAATAACTCTAACTCTAAAACAAGGGTGAGATTTTATAAAGAACATAATTTGCAACATAGAGAAGAAGTGATGACCTAGGACAACAACTTCTCATGTAAGAAGGTTATCGATAGTCAAAATATCTATCAATATGATGAAATAATATTGCAATATAAACAAATACCACTAAGCTAAAGAAAGAAGTTCCCTTAGAAAAAGAGAAGGAAGAACCTTGCCCCCCGAGGGATGAAAGACAAGGGATATTTTTACAAAACACATGTCCTAGAAAAGATTTCCTAAGAAGAAAATATAATTCCTAGGAATGGATAAAAACATCATGCAAGATTATGGAAGAAGGAAACATAAAGAATACCAATTAAATCTTAATAAAAAGACCTAATGGATCCTAAAAGACTGGATAAAATTATGCCTCTTGCCCCCCAGTCATGAGACAAGAGGATAGGAACATTTACTCGATCTCTAATGGAGGGGAATCCCCTTTATGAAAATTATGAAGAAGTTGTAAGACTAAGCGAGAAAAAGGTATAATTCCTCGCATAGCCCTATCCCTAACATATAATTTGAAGTGGTTACAATCAGAAAGCAAATGAGTATTACGATAGTGGAAAGGACATTTAAATTTGTACAAAGCATCAATAGTCATAAGTCTAAATCTTTCCTTCTTAGAATTCATTAGCTCCACATATACTGTCTTAGCAATTTCTTGACGAGTGTTAGGATTATCCATTAGAGGTGTAGAGAGATGAGTGGGAGGATGAAGATCCACACCACTTAACTTGACTTGAGATTTAGAAGTTCCAAGACCACTCTTATCTGGTTTAGGAGGTATGTTAATGGGAAACTTAATACCATGCTCATTAACTCCTAACCCTAAATAGTTATACCCTTGTTTAGTCACCATATTATATCCAGTAGTGTACATATCATGCAAAGCTGCTATAGGAGGTGATTGTTTATCATGTTCATGAGTAAAGGTTGTATAAGGTGGGATAATAGGTTTGGAAGTAGTGTCTTTACCCTTTCCTTTAAGATCATCATGATTCGGAGGAGAAGGTAAATCAAAGAAATCTTGCACATCCGCATTTTGAACTATAGCTTGAATCCCATCATAAGTATGGGAAGAGCGGGGATTAATAGATGGAGAAGTAGGTATCAGAATAGGAAGATTAAGATTAGGATTAGGATTGATAGGATGAGGATTAGGAAGATTAGGAGGCGATGTGTCATCTACCCAATTCTTCACATAATCCAAAAGATGAATAAGGCGACCACATAAATCTCTAACAGATATTTTAAATGTAGGTAGACTAGTGTCGGTCAATTTTATGAAAGCATAGGCAAGAGCAAAGTGAAGGATCATCAACATAATAAAATGAATAGTACTTTCATAAACATCATAGGTATGATAAAGAGATGCTAAAAGAAGAGTAATAAAGAACATAACTACACACCAAAGCATCTTAACAATCGCCATAAAATATTTTTGTATGTTTATTGAATATATAGATTTTTGTATTTTTTGAATTTTGAAATCCAAGAGCATAAACTAGATCTAAAAAGGAAATCTCAACTTCAGGTTCACCAAAATGAATAGTGAAGGTGAACACACACAATAAGACAAAGGGAAATCTAACACCAAAAAGAAAGAGAGTAAGCTAGTCGGGTTCACCAAAATATATAGGGTTAAAATGGATTCAACCCTATTTAAAAATGTTTAGGGGGGGGGGGAAAGGGATCTATTCTCAAACCCAAATTCCCACCAAGGAGATCCAATTTGATCAACAATACAGAATCAGGTCAATTTGATGGAAAATATGGAAGAAAGAACAAATCTAATGTTTCCCCTAGGTAGAATGTATTATGTTTGATATTGAAATAATTGAAGTGCAAATACTAACCTTGAATTAGGATAGATCTGGAAAATGCTGAATTATGGCCTCTGTATGAACTTTCTGAAGATTCTATCACCTACCTTGGATTGGAAATGTCGAGGCGGACAAAACCCAGAAATCTTTTCTCCAAATTCACACAGATCGACTTTGATCTTTTAAAAGGTCAAAGACCACATTATTTATTTGAAGTCCGATTCTGATTCTGTTCGCAGATCGTAAAAGATTGTCGAAAAGGGTATCCAAATTTGCTCTTAGATCCAAGATTTTTCACCTACAAGAAAAATGGTGTTTTGTTTGTTTTGGGAGGGTTTGCCTTGGTCAAACCCCAGTTTGGAATCAACCTTAATATTTAAATTGAAATAGGAGAATGCTAGCAAGTAGTAGAAATGAATCTAACAATGAAGCTATGCAATTCAATAGATATGCTAATGTATTTAGAATGTAATCAAATATATTGATATGAAAGCTTGAACATAACATCATCAAACCTCCATGATTGTATGCTTGAAATCCACCTTGAGGAAACAATGATATGGATCTTGAAGATGAACAAAGGATCTTGAAGGAAGATCACACCACCATGGTGGCTAGATCTAGGGTTTGAATGATAGATCTTGAATGCTTGAGCCAAATCCCTTCAATAGCTTGAATGCTTGAATCCTTGATCTTCAATGGAGAACTTGGATGGAGAAGAAGACTTGAATGCTTGAATGGAATGCTTTCTTGATCACCTTGAGAGCTTGAGTGTGGATGGGATGAGAAAAATTTATGTGAAAATGAGAGAGGAAGGCCTCCTTTTATATTGATCTAGGGCACACTCCTCTAGATGGGCCACCTTGGAGAATTAAATCCCAATTAGGTCCTCACCTTTAGAAAATATACCTTAATTAAATACAATTAAAGGATTTACTATTTTAGAGCCCGAAACAGCCGACCCGGAGGTGGAGAAATAATTTTCCCGAAAGCCAAACTATCGACAAATGACAATTTGAAATCCTAGTGGGAAGAGGTCAAGGTCAAGGTCGACCCTAACCTGGTCAGGGTCAAGGTCAACTTTGACCTCATTCCCTAACTTTGTCAAGATTTACAGTAGAGGTTCCAAGAGATGCTAGAGACTTGGAAATTGATATCTGAATAGGACTAGATGTCTGGAATATGTAGAAAATCCTCTATTTTATGTGATGAAGGACTAGGAGGTCTCATTTCTGAATCAAACCTAGAAAATAGAGTCATGGAAGAGGAAAAATCAAGAAAAGTCCTCAGGACCTTAACCCTAATTTCACCTAGAATGAAGGAATCAAGCACGGAGAAGAAGTGGAAAGTGGGGAGAAAGCTAAAGACATGCAAAGATCCAATTCAAGGTGCCAAACATGACCCCAAACCACCTACTCATAGGGCTAAACACTCCTAAACTAGAAGTGCTTCCATTTTAAGATGATACAGATACAAATCTATAGGTCAATCTATCTATATATACATGCAACTCAATGGACCATATAATGTGAAATATATATACTTACCAATTTTGACCAATCCCGAGATATGATCATAATTAGTAGAAATCAAAGGGACATCATCAAATTTTTTATCTTCATCTCTATCAAATGTATCAGTAACAACTAGTGGCACTAGATTCCATGCACCTACATATCCATGGTCTTGATTGATGGATTCCTCATAATTGTTAGCAATGCAGTGACAACAAAATCATGAGTAGTCCCTAGTTTTCAACATCCAATTGTGACAATTCGTACTCATAACTGAATGCAAAGATCATGTATTTTCTATCCTATTGCAACCATGGATAATTTTTCTATCCACACCTGAAAAAATGGATATATAATACATTCTATAAATATAATTTGAATAAAGAATACATAAAAAATTTAAACACTTGAATAATTTAAAAATGTGTGCATACCTTTTATCTCCCAAAATTTTCTATGTGGCACCGCTTGAGTCAATCCTGATGATGTGTCATTGTCATTTGGTGTGAAATGTGTCTTGCACCATTCAACAATATCATGTGCATTTTTTATATCAACTCCCTTATAATTAATTTGATACTTTCGTATAGCATGTTTGATGCAAGCTCTAGCACCATCATATTCACCTTTTCCATGTCCACTCTCAAAGAAACTCCTGACATGTGGCATGTTTTTATTACGATGATATCTACATAGTGCATAAAATGGTCTCGATGATTTTGATTGTGCAACGCATCTATCTAGCCAAACATAATGTTTATCAATTTTTATACCTCTTTCTTTCAAATTTACAAAAAACATCTTGAATCAATGTTCTACATAATGAGTGGCATGCTCTCTATCATCACTTATATAAAAATTATATTCCTTCTTGATGACCTATTCTTCAAATGTGCTATGAATACCATCCAAATATAATTGTGTGTGTTGATAACACACATGTACCATAATGGTAATTTTCTCTAAAAAATAGTCTTCCGATTGAATTTCCTTTTGATGAACAAAGGAATAATTTTTTGCAAAATCAACAACTGATACAATAGTTCCAAGTGGGACATTGTCTCTCAATGTTTGGAATTGTTGTACTTGCCACTTTGTGAAAAAGGCATGATGAATGTAGGGTTGAATAAATTTTTTAAATTTGTCCATAAATACTCCAACATTTATCTCATCTTCAACATATTCTAACCTTTTGAATTCTTTTCCAAATTTTGTTTCATTCTTTACATTTTTGTAACTCTTGCAATTTAACATATTTGTTACATCAATATTTTCATTTTTCAAAGGAAAAAGAGACAAATTAGCACATGTTTTACATATTCCTTTTATGCAATCTATTTGTCCAGCTACATCATCTCTTTTGTCACATAAAATGGATGCGATGAACTCACTTTGTCTAGTAGGAGGAGCATTTTCGAAACCATAAATGTCTCCTACAAACTTTCAAAAAACTTAATAGTGGAGATCAAATTCAATATGATTGTTAGAATAACTAAGAGGGGGGTGAATCAGTTAGATCAGTTATCCAATAGTCCCAATTACAAAATGTATCACTTAAAACAAATTCAACAAATATCTACAACTCGGTAACATAAAATACTAAATTGTATCTGCCTTTACTGATTACTAGTTAATTACTCACTGTGATTACCAACCAAATCAAATATGCAATATGTAAAGTATAATAACAAAGAAATCATCACAGAAACACATAACACAATGATTTAGCTTGGAAAAATTGTAAAGGGAAAAACCACCTAGGACTAGTAACCCAAAATATTTTTCTCCCTTCTGAAGTGAGCTCGGTGAAGAGCCAACCCTGTTAAAGGTTACAAAACACACTATAAGGTGTGACCTTGTTAGAGGATTTAAGACTAACAATTATCATCCAACCAGCATTCACTATGGGGTTGACAGGATAACAATGTACATTCTATGAATGACATAGGGCAATCATAAGACAGTTAAGTCCACTCAGTTAAAAGATTTTTCTATTACAATGGTTAAACTGAAATAGTAGGTGATTTGATTACAATACAACTTTATTTTGCAAATGTTTAGATCTATTCTAAGCCCATAAAAATTTGTTGATCAATATTTCAATTCAGTTCTTCAATATTCAATAACTTACTGTCCCTCGGTAAAAACTCTCTAACACTCGATATTGTTCAGCAGTTTGGTTCTTCTTCAACCAATCTGATCAGGCATGCATGAAGATGTGTTCACGTGATATCTTTGCAGTCTCCTTCTTCTGACATATTTTCAACAATGAAACCAATGTCACTTATATAGATAAGTAAACCATTTTCTTTTCATCCATCATATTTTGCCACTTGATCTCCTTCATTGATTTTTCCACTTAAACCTTCCTCGGTAGATGTGTCAATAACTTGTTTCAATTCCATCCTTGAGATCTTCTTTGAATTTTGTTACTCGTTGATCTTATAACAAACTTTATCTTCAACCTCAAAATCATACACATTCCAGCTCATCAATTTCTATTGGCTATACTAAACATTTATTTCTTTCATTCGTACTCGGTTAACAAAGAAATGCATTAGTGAACACAAGCTCGGTTAATATTGTCACTCGGTATACACTACACTGGCTCGGTGTATACTAAAGTGCTTCATTTACCGACCACACTAGTTTGTTAAGTTTTTCTTCCAACTTCATAACAGATTAATGTAACACAATCAAGTCAATAATATGAAGTCATAGACTCATCAATAAGTTACCAAGAGTATTCCTTATCCTCATCTATCATATCCATCTTTGTCTATGTAGATATCTTAGTTCTTCATCTTTTCTCCTCTTTACAAATGTTTAGATATTTGTAACTATCATGATAAGTGTTGTCAAAACTAGTTGACATCAATGAAAACAAAATGATTGATTTAATTATCTTACATGTCATTTCAATACTCAATGATCTCTAATCACTGATCTTCAAGTCATTCAGGTATTCAATCAATTGTATTTCATCAATCTCTCCCTTTGGCATTGATGGCAACTCAAGCAATATGAAATATACCATACACATACCAAACATGTATTCTACAACTATGTAAGAAAATTTTGTAGCTCGGTAAGCTCTCCCTAGCTTGATATATAATATGTTTAATCACTACGTTACATAGCAGCATTGCAAGTGTAGACTTTCGTCTGCAGATATGATCTTTTTAGCTCTCAGATTCCTTTATGTTCTCAACAACAAATCTTCAAACTCTCCTCTGACTTTTAGATTATCTCTCCCTTAGATAGATGTTCCATTGAGCTCTCAGTTTGTCATATTTTTTATCTCTCCCTTTGAAAACAATGCCAAAGAAAAATAGAAAACATATAGCTCTACATTAGCCATGTGACTCTCTATTGTCTAGTGCATACAATGTATCTTGGTATACAGTTATGCCACTTGTTCCTCAAATCTTTCACAACCTTAGACAAAATCCAAAGTGTGAACTATGTTGCATCAACATGAATGATCTTCTGATAAGATTAGGCTGATGCAACCTCCAGATCACATTAGTGACCGGTAGATAAGGGACGGACCCCAAGTCTAGTCCTCAAGTATTCAAAAGTTTCCTTTTGTAGAGGCTTGGTAAAAATATCAGCAAGTTGCTCTTTTGATGTAACATATTCGAATTTGACTTTCTTCTCATGTACTTGTTCTCTTAAGTAGTGATACTTAATATAAATATATTTGGTCTTTGAGTGCATTACAGGATTCTTAGAAATATTTATTGCACTAGTGTTGTCACAATATATAATCAGCAGCTCAGTGATTATCTCATTCATCCCTTCCAACACTTGCTTGATGTAAGCAATGTTTGAACAGTTTGTAGTAGCAGCAACATATTTTGCTTCGGCAGTAAACTGAGAAATACAAGGTTGTTTCTTACTTGTCCAAGTAACTAGTATTTCACCAAATAAAAATGCTCCTCTGGTTGTACTTTTTTTGTCATCTATATTTCCAGCCCAATCTACATCGGTGTAGACTCTTAGTTCAAACTTACCTTCCTTAGGATACCATAATCTATATTCCTCTATTTTCTTCAGGTATCTTAAGATTCTTTTTACTGCAACCATGTATGAATCCTTTGGATTGGTAGAAAATCTGGGAACAATCCCCACTGCATGTGCAATGTCTGGTCTACTATGTACTACATACATCAGTTTACCAATCATAGATCGGTACAATGTCTCGTTTACCTCTGTAGATTCATCATCTTTAGTCATTTTACAGCTTGTGCCCATCGGTGTTCCAATTGGTTTAGCTCATCCATGCCAAATGTTCTTAATACTTCTTTTATGTACTTTGATTGTGTGATGAAAATTTCATCATTCTACTAAATATCTTGCAAGGCTAGAAAGAACTTAATCTCTCCAAACATAGACATTCCAAATTATTTTCTCATCTCATCAGCAAATGATTTACATATATGATCTTGTCCTCCAAAAATTATATCATCCACAAGTATTTCAGCAATCAAAATAGTATCATCAGACTCTCCTTTTATATACAGATTGTTGTTTTCACTAGTTCTAACAAAACAAATACTTAACAAATAATTATGCAACCTTTCATACCAGGATCTTGGTGTTTTCTTTAAACCATATAAAGCTTTGTGTATTCTACATACCATGTCTTTCTTATCTAGATCAACAAACCCTTCTAGTTTTTCTATGTTGACCTCCTCTTCTAGTATCCCATTTAGAAAAGTAGACTTAACATCCATTTGATAGACTTTAAACTTCTTAGGTACTGCATATGCAAGTAACATGCAAACTCCCTCTAGTCTAGCAATAGGTGCAAAATTTTCACTATAATCTATGCCTTCCTCATGTGCATATACATTGCATACAAGTCTATCTTTGTTCCTTATAACCTCTCCATTCTCATTCAACTTATTTCTGAAAATCCATTTAGTACCGATAACATTCTTATCTTTTGGTCTAGGTACTAAAGTCCGCATCTTATTTTTCTCAATTTCTTCTATCTCTTCATTCATTGCATTTATCCATTCATCATTCTCCAGTGCAACCTTAACATTTTTTGGTTAAAACTCACAAACTAAGCATGTACCTTGTCTTAATTTACTTCTTGTTAGCATGTCAGCTTGCTTGTCTCCAATGATTTGGTTCTCAGGATGATGTCTTCTAACAAATCTTGTCGGTACTTGATCTCTTCTTTTTTGTTCATCTTGTTTTGGTTCATTTTCTTTCTCGATAGCTCCTTCCTGATCCTTGGTTTCCCTTTTCTATTCCTCAGTGTTGTTTTCCTGATGCTCGATCGACTCAACCTATGGCTTTGGTAGGTTCTAGATGTTCAATGTAAGTGAATCTACCATAGTCTTCTAGCTCCCTAGTACTTTCATTGCCATTTTTATCATCAAATTCATGAACTCTCACACTGGCACTTTCAATCATCTTATTAGTAACTTTATTCAGATACTTATTTTAGTATAATATCCAATAAATATCCATTCATCCCCTTTAGAGTCCAACTTTCCATTTCTATCATCTTTTAGAATAAAACATTTTCTACCAAAAATTCTAAAGTAACTTACAGTCAGTTTTTAACCAAACCATAACTCGTAGGGTGTTTTGTTTGTGTCCTTCAATTGTACTCAGTTCAAAACATATACAGTTGTGCTACCTGCCTCTCTCCAGTATGTTTGAGAAACATTCTTTTGTAACATCTGTGTCCTCATGCAATCAACAATTGATCTATTCCTCCTTTCAGCAATCCCATTTTGCTGAGGTGTTCTCAGGGAAAAAACCTATCTTTTTATGCCATGCTCATTATAATAGTTAGTAAATTCATCAGAAATAAATTCACCACCTCTGTCAAATCTCAAGCATTTCATTTCTTTCCCAGTTTCTTTCTCTACTTTTTCTTTATACCATTTAAACATCTTAAATGCCTCATATTTCTCTTTTAAAAACATTAGTCATTAGTCTAGTGTAATCATCAACAAACAGAATGAAATATCTATCTCCATAGTAGCTCTAAGTTCTCATGGGACCATATAGGTCATTGTGAACTAACTCCAAGATTCTCTTTGTTGAATAGTCTTTACTCTTAAAACTAGATTTTGTCATTTTACCTTTCTGACATTGATGACACATAACATGATCCGATTTAGTTAGGCTAGGTAGACCTCTAACCTTTTTCTTTCTACTAATTTTAATCATGTTATCAAAGTTTACATGACATAACCTTTTATTCCATAGCCATGCATCCTCATTTTTCATCATTAAATAGGAAGACTTAGCATTTTCAAGATAAAACAAGTTACCTTTGGATTGTGCTCTTGTTCCAACAAGTTTTCCTCCATCATCAAATATATTTACCTTCTTTCTCTCAAAAGCTACTCGGTGACCTGAATTGTTAAGTTGTGCCACACTTAGAAAATTGTAATTTAGTCCTTCTACCCAATAAGCATTATCACATTTGATTTTATCATTTATCAGTAAAGATCCTTTTCCTCTAGCCATACATGGTGTATCATTACCCATTTTTACTGATCCTCCATTATATTGCTCAAGATGATCAAATTTTTATTCATCACAAGTCATGTGATGTGTACAGCCACTATCAATGATCCATGTATCATTTTTATTAACTTTAGAAATGAGTGTTGTCTCTACATACCTTTCTTCTTCCTCAGAATCATCCTTCATCACAACAAATACTACTTCAACATCATCATCTGTGTCAATATCAGTATCATTCTCTTCAGCAATGTAACATACATTTTTTCCCTTGTCATTGTTGTCTCAGTTATCCCTGTTGTAGTGTCAATAACTTCTATTTTTTCTTCTCCCATAGCTTCCTTCACCATATCGATCTTTGTTTCTATCATCTTCTTTCACGTTTGGGCATCTAGCAGCAATATGACCAACTTCTTTGCAGTTAAAATATGCTAAAGGTAATTTACCCCTATATCTACCTTTACCTTTAGGTAACCTCCTGGCCATAAGAGCTTCAAGTTCATCAAGCTCATCATCAGTGTTACTGTCATTATCATCCTTATTAATTCTACTACTAGATTTATCAATCTTCAAAGAAGACATGAAAGCAGACTCAATAGACGATACAATACTATTATCAAAATTGTTTAACTCAAAAGTTATTAGCTTACCAATCAGACTATTAAGAGTAAGAGTGTTGCCAAGTGCAAACCTCATTTCATGTATAGCTAATATTCTGATTGTATGAGCAGGCAACAAGGTCCTTAGAATTTTTCTTACCATTGTATCTTCATCAATGACACCACTAGATCCTCTGATAGCATTGACTACCTCCTTTATTTAGTTTGTATACTGCACAATATTTTCTCCTTCTTTCATTTTTATATCGTCAAACCTTCCTTTTAGGCTTTCATCTTGAGCTCTCTTGACATTAACATCACCACCATAGACTCGAGAAATTTTGTCCCACATTTCCTTTCAAGTAAGGCAATCCTTGACATCTTCAAATTCGACATCTGATAGAGCAACAACAATCTCCATCATAGTTATATTATGTTCATGTCTATCTCTCAATTGATCAAGAGTCAAAGGTCCTATAGGCGGTGCTAAGTAGCCATTATCCAATAGGGTGAGGGAAGAATTCCCAATTCCAAATATATGAAGTCTCATTTGGCTTTGCCATATTGTAAAATTGTCCTTGTTCGGCTTTGGCACCTCCCTCTTATAAATTTTGTGATCTTTCTGTTGAAGTCCTTAAAACTTCATTCCAAGCAACCAATATGCTCTGATACCAATTTTTAGAATAACTGAGAGGGGGGTGAATCAGTTAGATCAGTTATCCAATAGTTCCAATTACAAAATGTATCACTTAAAACAAATTCAGCAAATATTTGCAACTTGGTAACATAAAATACTAAACTAACTGTGCCTTTACCGATTACCATTTAATTACTCTCTGTGATTACCGACCAAATCAAATATGCAATATGTAAATTATGATAACAAAGCAATCATCATAGAAACACATAACATAATGATTTAACGTGGAAACCCTGTAAAGGGAAAAACCACTTAGGACCGGTAACCCAAAATATTTTTCACCCTTCTGAAGTGAGCTCGGTGAAGAGCCAACCCTGTTAAAGGTTACAAAACACACTGTAAGGTGTGACCTTGTTAGAGGATTTAAGACTAACAGTTATCATCCAACCAGCATTCACTATGGTGTTGACAGGATAACAATGTACATTCTATGAATGACATAGGGAAATCATAAGACGGTTAAGTCCACTCGGTTAAGAGATTTTTCTATTACAATGGGTAAATTGAAATAGTAGGTGATCTGATTACAATACAACTTTATTTTATAGATGTTTAGATCTATTCTAAGCCCATAAAAATCCTCTTATCAATATTTTAATTTAGTTCTTCAATATTCAATAACTTACTGTCCCTTGGTAAAAACTCTCTGATGCTCGATACTGTTCTACAGTTCAGTTCTTCTTCAACCAATCTGATCAGGCATGCATGAAGCTATGTTTATGTGATATCTCTGCAATCTCCTTCTTCCGACATAGTTTCAATAATGAAACCAATGTCTCTTATATAGACAAGTAAACCATTTTCTTTTCATTCATCAAATTTTGCCACTTAATCTCCTTTGTTGATTTTGTTGCTTAAACCTTCCTTGGAAGATGTGTCAATAACTCATTTCAATTCCATCCTTTAGATCTTCTTTGAATTTTGTTAACCGTTGATCTCATAACAAACTTTATCTTCAACCTCAAAATCATACACATTCCAGCTCATCAATTTATGTCAGCTAAACTAAATATTTAGTTCTTTCATCCATACTCAGTTAATGAAGAAATGTGTCAGCGAACACAAGCTCGATTAATACTATAGCTCAGTATACACTACACTGGCTCGGTGTATACTGAAGTGCTTCATTTACCGACCACACTAGTTTGTTAAGTTTTGCTTCCAACTTCATAACAGATTAATGTAACACAATCAAGTCAACAATATGAAGTCATAGACTCATCAATAAGTTACCAAGAGTATTTCTTATCCTCATCTATCATATCCATCTTCCTCTATGTAGATATCTCAGTTCTTCATCTTTTCTCCTCTTTACAGATGTTTAGATATTTGCAACTATCATGATAAGTGTTGTCAAAACTAGTTGACATCAATGACAACAAAATGATTGATTTAATTATCTTACATATCATTTCAGTACTTGGTGATCTCTAATCACTGATCTTCAAGTCATTCAGGTATTCAATCAGTTGTAGTTCATCAATGATAATGACAACAACAAGTTTCAAACACTTTATTTGTCCAGATATAATATGGCTTCAATCTTTCAAATAATATTTTCCAAATCTTTATATTAGGATTTGAACTACAAAATGACACATACATTTCATGTTGTGTTGTGTCCAACCAATATTTCATATGATATTCATATTGATTAGCTGAAATTCTATGTCTGATAACATCTCTACTGTTTGATGAAAGACGTGTATTATCATTCCAAAATAATGTGACCAAATCCTTAATTCCTCCATCAATCCTATCAGAATGAGGAGCTCTACACATGATTGCCCAATTGTCTTCCAAGGTGCTATCATCCAAAAGTATTCTCCTATTAACATATCGTGATATTGTTTTCCTATTAAAATCAAACTAAGATGAAACTGAAGATATATGTCTTTTTCGGAGCATAGTGTTACCTATAATGGATGTCAACATAGATTTTCTTGTAATGGTCTTATCTTTAGTTTTAGATCGCTTCCCTACCTAGTTCAAACCTTTCCTAAGATTTTCAATCATATCAGTTTGCATGTCAACAACTTTTCTCTTCTTTGATGTTGTGTCTATACCCAATAATTTTAATGCCCCTTCCAACTTTTTGTTTATAAGTACAACTAAAAGAAATTGGGCTTGTTCAAGTGTTTCAAAATTAACAAATTTAGCCAATATTTCTCTTGCTATCACATTCATTGATCTCTTCTTAGCAAGATTTAAGGGTTGAACATTAGCAAGTGATCTCAAATTCTCCACATCCATTGTAAGTAAATGATCTAAGTTTCTATAATTAATATTTCTCTTTACGGTTTGAGCTAAATTTAAAAGTTCATCCATACCAGTAGGAGCATGTGATCTTGACCCTTCTTCAACATCAATTGCTTGAGCTTCTATAGGGAGTGATCCTGACCCTTCTTCAATGTGTAATTCTTTGACTTGACTTGACCCTCCTACTTCATCTTGTCCTTCACCTTCTTTAGTTTTATGATAATATGTCAATGCAGCTTCACGATTTCTTTATTCGGTACCAAGTGACCTTTTTCTAGTAGATTTACTTTGTCTTCCCTTCTTGTTCCTCATTTATTCTCTCCAAAAAATGTCTTCCACAAGATCGCCAATAAAAATTCTCTTCTTAAAAAAATACTTTGATCTAATATTTCTCCTCTCCAAAATTATGCCTTTGAAAAAAATAGAAATAGCAATCCTCCTCCAAAAAATGCCTTTGTAAAAATTGATCAATGATAGAAAAAGTGAATTAATTTATTGCAATTCGATAGAAAATAGAAAGAAAATGTTTTAGTTTTATACCATTCTAAATTTTTTTACAAAACAAATTCATAACTAGCTGACCTACTTTGCTCAAAGTAGGCTGGGAAAAATTTCGGCGGGGTGTTTCTCCACCAAAATTTTCACATGAGGGTCTTCGCGTGAAGACCTTTCACATGAAGACCCTCAAGTGTCTTCACGCAAAGGAGGTTTTCGCGCGAAGACCCCTAAATTGAAATTTTGCACTAAAAAAAAAAGTGAACAAAAAAATGGCCTTTCAAGGCCTAGGACAAGGACCAAACAAGATATTTTTTCAAACATACGATGTCAAATGATGCTATTCAGAAAAATATTTCCAATGAATATAATTTTAATACATTTTGAGTTCATTATCACTTTAAAATATTACTTTAACTAAACATAGGTTGTTCGGTCATTCAACAACCTGTCTCTTCAAGACTTCAGGAAAAATAGTAAATTACAAAAAAAAAATTATGAAAAATATGTAGGAAAAGAGTATTTGTGTTTTTATTAAGTAAAAATAGATTTTGAAAGGACCTAAAACCTTGTACAAAAAATTACGAAAGATAAAGCAATAAAAGGCTCAGATACAATAGTGGGAACCACCAAAATAGCAGAGGGATTAACCACCAGAAAACCTCCACCAACGGACAACAATCCACAACAAGGGACCTTACCATTTAGATCTAGAGCCCCCCTTGTAGAACCGAAGATTCATATCCAGAGGAGGAATGGAAGGCTTTGGTTTCTTCCCTTTCACAGTTGTCCAACCGTCCTCTAACTTGGCAGCATCATTCAACCAAACCCCAGAAGAGATAGAAGAATGGCAAGCCAAAGAATCAACCCCCAACATCACATTCCCCCTGGGAGAAACCGGGAAGGGTGAACCCACAACTAAAGCAGACTGGATAGCAAAGTCAGCAGTCTGGACAACAGCAACCGCCCTAGCAGAATCATTCTGGACAGCAAAGCTAGCGGTAGACTGGACAGCAGGGTCAACAGCAAACAAAATAGCAGCAACCGGGACAGCATCCAACCCTGCAAAAGCATCCACAGAAGAAAGAACCTCCTGAGAGGAATCCGCAACTGGCTCCTAAACCACTGCTGAATATTTATGCACTGAATAATGTTTTGTAGCTACACCCGACCACCAAGAAGGTGGTCATTTTGATTTCATCTTCACGGAAGAGCACTAGGTAGCCACATGGCCAATCAAGTGACAAATCCTGCAGTGGAAGGGAAAACCCTCATAATCTAAAGTTTGTATCCGAGAGCCCCATGAAGAGGCCAAGAAAATCTTCTCAGGAAAGCCCTTAGAAACATCCATCTCAACAAGGATGTGAGCAAAAGTCGAGTGTAAAATATCAGAGGTATCCGAGTCCATAATCTGGAAGTCCCCAAAAGCATTTCCCACAGACTCCAAGACCAGATCCAGCCAGAGATGCATGGGAAGATTCGGTAGCCTAACCCAAATTGAAATCTTGTTAAAGGATTCAGAGAGCGGGTTGAAATCCTTATGCCAAGGTTTGGCCATAAGGGGGAAATGGTCATCCCAGGAAAATTTGTATTCACACAAGATAGTATTCCTATCTTCAGGATTATCAAATTTAACAATGAAAAAACCCCTTGTAGCTAGGAAAATCTGAACATTTTTGGATAAAATCGGCTACCACTTATTGGAAATCCAAGCGTGAAGAGCAGACAAAGAAGGCCAAAACCCCCTAAAATGAAATATAGCAGCATTCGTAGAGAAAATCTCTGCAGTTTCATAAATTTTATCTACAATATCAGATTCTAACTGAATCTGAATAGGCTTACTCACAGACACAGGGGACACCACCCGGGGCCTCAAAGTTCCTGAAGAACACACAGGAACACTCCCATGGAGGCCAGCCTCAAAGGCAGCAACATCCACAGAACCGAGGGCACCAGCATAGGACACTGCTGCTGACCTACCACCAGCCGCAGCAGAACCAGTAGCCAGAGACACAGCTGCAGCAGAACCAACACCAGCAGCCTGAGACGCAGCACATCCAACATCCTGAGACACAGCGGAGCTAACAGGGGCCCCCGCACGGCAATGGGCAGGAACAGTGAGGGTTTGAAAAATGGGACAGCGGGAGCGGGAGCATGTCATGTTAAGAAAATTGATTATGAAAAAGAGTATTTGTGTTACCTTTCTATTAAAAAAAAGAAAAAATGAATTTTGATATACACAGATCAAGTTAGAGCAATCCAAGTGACCTTATATCTAAATTACAGTTACTGTCACTTTAGAACTTAATAAATTATGAAATATTAACCCAAAATGAATGAAACTAATTGCATCCTTTAGATATTGAAGTTAAAAATATAATCTTGAAATAATTACATCGTTACCATTTTATTTTTTTGTAAAGTTATGCTGATCCAAGTGACAGTAACTCCTTAAAAACACAGTTTTTTCACGCAAACCACTTTTTGAAGGAGAAGGAAAAATGAATTTAAATGAATTTTACTTTTTTTTTTAAAATATATTTAGAAACTAGAAAAAAAATTCTAAAAGACTCTAGTTTACATTATCTTCAAATTCCTAATAGTTTTACGGTAACATGTGTTCGAAAATGAAGTTTTTAATCAGAATGTTGATCTTCGTGTCAAATTTGGCCAAAAAGTAGGACACTCTATTGTGGGACCACCCCATTGATACCAAAATTAGAATGAATTGACACAAGTCTACATTATAAATATACTCAACGGACATATAAAAAACACGTCTACAATATATAAAACAACTCTTAATGAAATATAATATCCACTAACATAAAGCCAATAGATAACATATTTATATTACTTCCACCCCAAGAATGTAAGATCTTTATAAACTAAGGTGTGTGCATGTTGAGAAGATGAATAGAGTAATAATGTCACCAACTATAAAATAAATACAAACTAGTTACACTAACAATGGAATGAGAAAATCACAAAACAATACAATATAATCTATGTTCAATGTAATAAATCAAATTAAAGGAGTAATATGCTAATATAAAATAGTCAAATAGGTGAGTTGTCCAAGAGGTAATGATTTTTTCTTTCAATCACTTCTAGTGAAGGGGTGTGTGAGTATATTTGAAAGAAGGGTGGCATCAAGCTACGATAAATCAAGGATTGATAAGGAAGTGGTAAAACTTGATTTCCTTAAGTCTTGAGGAGAATACATGACATTTTAAGCACCTTGAAGAGGGTAATTATATATTGCTATTCCTAATAACTAGGTACAAAATTACTCATAGAATGAAAATTACTCATAAGACGAATGCTTTCCTACCTTAAGAAAAATATTTGCACCGACAGAAAATAATGTCTTACTCAAAGTTGAATTGTTACTAATATCATCCTTGTTCAAGAGGAGATTGTGCATTAAGTTATGGACTTACTCCTTTTGCATATGGCTCTACTACTCCTTAGACAAGCACTTTGGGCATAATGGATAATATCAAAATGGACTTATCTTACAAGATAGATTGGTGTTCCAAGGTATTGCATAGATAATGTAAACAAGGTCAAAGACTATAAAAAGGAATACCCAACTTGTCTCATTTCTCCATTTTTCCAAATTCATATTAACTTAAAGACTTTCAGCATCTTAGCATTACCAAATATCTAGCTCCTGTTGTGGTGACTGTATGAACTATGAAATTCTTTATGAGAAAACAAAACCAATATCTTAACATTCATCGTTGGAAACATTGGATGATTTGTGTTTGTAAAGGAAATGATTACATAGGAGTCGTACGTGATTGAGGGAACTAAAACTATTGTTTAAGATTAAAACCACATTGACAGATACAGTTTTCCATTTCCCCTACTGGAATTATACACAAACATTTGTTTTTGCTACTAAACATATCACTGAGCTTTGAAAAGATCGACTGAGTTGATCAACATAAAAGTAGTACACCAAACTCTACGTAGGATTACATGATAAAGTTTCTCCATGTTTTTTGGATTTTAATTTCAAGCCTTCTATCAAATTGAGCATCATTGAATATGTTCTTGATTGAATTCAATAGACTAAGATATTAAAAGACATCCCAAGGGTTCCCGTAAACCATATCATTTCTAATCAAATTCCTAAGGCAAAGGAAAGTTAATGTGTGGTGTACCAATTAAATCTGGAGAATTTTGATATTTATCTTTGAAGAAATATTAACAATCAGATCCATCATACTAAATAGTGCAGCAGTTCAACAGAGAAGCAATAACCATGATAATTACATAGTGTGGTATTTGATTGCATAGGTGACAGAAACTGTACATACCTCATCCCAATGCAGAGCTCAACTTAGTCAGTGCGTTCCCCAAGATATATGTTCTTGCAACTATTGGAATTCATGATCCTCCTGGTAAGTTGCTAGATGATGGCTTTATTAACAATGATCCTATTATTACAGTATTAGGTACATAACCAATCATAATCCGAATACGGCGAAGGAAAACCAGCCGGAATTCCATGCGTGCAACGCTTAAAAAGACCATTTACAGACTCGAGAGAACCTGAAAATGGCGTTCATATTTATGCAGCCTCTCTACATTGTTTAATTAATTCCATCACCCAAAAACGGCCAAGCATAATGGAATTCAAAATAAGATAGTAACTGCCATTATTACAAAGATAACTCTAACATAATTAAAAGGAAATCTCTATTACATTAGATGATTAAATTCATTAATTATTAGTACTTGTGGATAGGTTAAGTAAGTACTACTGTTTCATTTTAGGAAATTGTTAGTCTTAAAAATTTATATTTTCTATAATTGACATGCACATTTTTTAAGTTAATAAATTGTAAAAATTATTTACTGATGATATGATTGGTTAAAATAAATTAAGTCCTATTCACAAAATTTCCCCAATAGAAACCAACAATTTAAATTCCACATTTTTAGGTATATTACATAAATTTAGCCATTTATTTGATTTTGCTCACATGACCAAAATTTAAAATTAATAATTTACAACATATATAAATTTTGAATGGTATTATATTTTTAAAAATAGAAATCATTTTTAAATAATATTATAATTGTAATTCTCTATATTATAATTCTATTTTTGTGTTATTTCAATTATAATTATGTGTATTGTAATTTGAATATTTTTTAATGAGTATTTTAATTGATATTTTAGGTATATTAAGGTAGATATTTTTAGATTATTTAGATTTAAAGAGAAGACAATAGGTGTATAGCACAACCTAAATGTGTATTATAATTATAAATAAAAATAATTATATAAATATAACTATTATAAAATACTAATATTGATATAATCTATATACACTGTATTTATTATTACATAACTAAATATTCAATATATAGCAAATAAATTATCATTATTATATTTTCTATTTTCAAATATATTAAAAGAGAACATTTTACTTAGGGCTCATTTGGAGGCTGGAATTAGACTAGAATTGGCATTATCTAATTCTGGATAATGTCAATTCCATGTTTGTGTCCATCCAAAAAAATTAGAATTAGAATTTTGAAATTCCAATTTTGTCCTAAAATGGGCATTTGCATCTTCCACTCAAATAGGTGGAATTGGAATTTCAAATTCCAAATCTAATTTTTATAAAACCAAATTTAATATTTCGTGGGATACGTGACTATAAGGATGTATATTATATTGCTATAAGGATGTATATATACACATGTGTGTGTATACATATATATGTGTATATACACACATGTGTATATATGTGTATATATATACACAAATGTGTGTATATGTATATACACACGTGTATATTTATGTATATATACACATATGTGTATATATATATGTGTGTGTGTGTATGTGTGTGTGTGTGTACACAAATATGTGTATATGTATATACACACATATGTGTATTTGTGTATATATATATAAGTTTGTATATGTATGTATATACACACATGTATGTATATATATATATATATATATATCTGTGTGTGTGTGTATACACACATGTATCTGTATATATATGTGTGTACATACATACATATGTGTGTGTGTGTGTATACACACATGTATCTATATGTGTGTGTGTGTGTGTGTGTGTGATGAAGGGTGGTCCCCTTAATACCACAAACACATAACAGAAACAGAGAAACAACAACAATATGCAAGAACAGAAAATTGGCTTCTTATTATCTCCACAAATGTGGAATTACAAACTTTCAGAATTACAATATGCAAAGCCACATAGGCATTCCCTTACAATATTTTGTAGGACAAAGCCTCGAATCAATACCCAGAACTGCCTAGACAACACTGCGGGCCTTCTTTATATAGGCAATTTCCACCGCCCGAGAAGGTTCCAAAAATTTAGCCCTAAGGGCCGACCAAACTTAGAATTATTTTATTTTTCATTTTATTACATCATAGTTGACTCAAAATAACTTTTGAAACCCGAACTGAAATTTTGAAGAAAAATTATTTTCCGCCATTTTAGGTGGCCCAACTTTCGGAGACCATAAGTCATCACTTGTTGACTTGATTGACTATTATAACCCCATTTCGAAAAGGGCGTGAAGTGCTCTACAACATTTGAATTAAGCAAGCTTCATTCAGCCGAAGTTTCGACCTCATCCGGGGCCTCTAAAGCCTTTAAAACTGAGTTCAAAGTTTTCATACCCTACTACCAATACCGAAAATCTTCAATATCTTCCAAACTAGACCTGATCTAGCCATCAAACTTTACCGACAGGCTGATATGATTGAGATGAACCTCCACATGTGAAAGCAGAACATTCTGAGATCATATGACCAACTTACTAAAAATAGTAAGTTTCCATAAATAGCAGCTCTGCACAAGATAGCCCTTGTTGAAAAGCAAACAGAAATATTTTTGGGTGATGCAAGATTGCTCTTACACCCAGGATGCTCCTGCATCAGACACCCGGGGTAATTTGAGAAGTGACCCTGTCACGACTCAGGTGTGCAGAGGAAAACCAAGACGGTTAACCTCCTCCTTTGTTAGCCATGATGAATCTTCAATAGGTCATCCTTTCCATTTGACCAAATAATCTTCATATGTCCTATTCCTTGTGCTTCTGCCAACATGACTATCCAGTATGTCTTCAATCTCCTTGATATCTGAACTGGTTGCTGGAATACTCCACTATGCTGATGTAACCTCATCATCAACACCTCCTTCATGATACTCTGTCAGATCTGAAACATTAAATACTAGTGAAATATTTAGCTCAGTAGGCAACTCGACCTCATATGCATTTCCTGAATCATGCTTCTTCAGTATCTTACATGGCCCAAACTTCTTCATTTTCAGCTTGTTATATGTACCAACTAGAAATCGCTCCTTCCGCAAATGAACCATGACTATATCTCCAACCTGAAACTCCTTATGCCTCCTTTTCTCATCCACCTTAGCCTTATACTGCGCATTCATCTTGGTAATATGCTTCCTCACCTCCTCATGGACGTTCTTCAAATGTTCTGCAAAATCCTTAGCTTCAACACTACTTATTTCTCCTTTATCCATCTTTCTCAACTCAGATGCATTTCTGGGACTACTCCCATATACAATCTGGAATGGTGATTTACTAGTGCTCCTATTAACAGAATTATTGTATGCAAATTCTGTCTGTCGTAAAATCAAATCCCATCCTGTTGGCTTATCTCCAACCAAACATCTCAGCAAATTTCCCAAACTCCTATTCACCACCTATGTCTGTCCATAAGTCTGTGGATGATGTGATGAACTGAACTTCAAATCTATCTTCAACTTCTTCCATAATGTACGCCAGAAATATCCAACGAACTTAGTGTCCCTATCTGAAACTATACTCTTTGGCAAACCATGTAGTCTCACCACTTCTCTGAAAAATAATTTCGCTACATGAACAGCATCATTAGTCCTCTTGCAGGGAACAAAATGTGTCATCTTTAAAAATCTGTCAACTAGCACAAAAATTGAATCATGTCCCCGCTGTGTCCTTGGTAAACCAAGAACAAAGTCCATACTGATATCCTCCCAAGGCTTCTCTGGTACAGGTAATGGCTAATACAACCATGTATTCTGCTTCACTCCTTTCACCATCTGACATACTCTACAACTCTATACAAACTTCTTGACATCTTGCTGCAACTATGGCCAATAATAATTCTCATTAACCAAAGCAAGGGTTTTATCACGACCAAAATATCCAGCCAATCCTCTGCTATGCTTCTCCTTGATGAGATTCTCCCTCATAGAACTTCTTGGAATGCACAACTGACTCTCTCTGAATAGCATATCATCCTGAATGATGAAATCCAGCCACTTCATTCTGTCTAGAGTAACAAGTTCTTTACAAGCTTTCTAAGCTTCACCAATATCAGGATCCTCTAGAAACAAATTCTTGAGTTCCTTGAACCCAACCACCTCAATCTGCATCTCTGTCAACAATAGTTGCCTTCAACATCTACAACCCTGTTAGACTTTTCACTTCTGTGTTTCAAAACAAATGTATAACTCTGTAAAAACTCAACCCATTTCAAATGCCTTTGATTCAACTTTTCGTGACTTCAAATATTGCAAAGCTTGATGATCAGTATACAAAACAAACTCCCTAAGAAGCAGATAGTGCCTCCACTTCTTCAATGCCTGAACTATAGCATAAAATTCTTGATCATAAACAGAATATTTTCTCTTGGCATCATTTAACTTTTCACTGAAATAAACAATAGGTTTACCTTCTTGGCTCATAACAGCTCCTACTGCAGTACCACTAGCATCACAATCTACTTGAAACACCTTATTAAAATCAAGAAGTGCTAAAATAGGTTGTTCTGTAACCTTTTATTTCAACAGTTTAAAACTCTTATCTGCCCCATTAGTCCACTTGAACTCTTTTCTATCCCCTCTTATTGTTTCAGTTAGGGGTCCACAAATACTGCTAAAATTTCTGATAAATTTTTTGTAAAAGCTAGCCAAACCATGAAAAGACCTTACCTTAGTAGCACTCCTTAGAGTAGGCCATTCAAGGATAGCATGTACCTTCTCTAGGTCCATTTTCAGACCTACTGAAACTACAAATCCCAAATATACTAACTCTTTCTTCACAAAACTACACTTCTTCAAATTAATCAACAATTTCTCATCTCTTAACTTCTCAAACACCATACGAATATGCATCATATGCTCTTTCAATGTCTTACTAAAGATCAAAATGTCATCTAGGTACACAATGAAAAACTTACCCAGAAATTCTTTCAGAACCTCATTCATGAGCCACATGAAAGTGCTCGGTGCATTGGTTAGCCCAAAAGGTATGACTAACCACTCATATAGTCCTTCCTTTGTCTTGAAGGCAGTCTTCCATTCATCTCCTTCTTTGATCTGAATTTGGTGATATCCACTCTTCAAATCTATCTTTGAGAAATACACAGCTCCACTCAAACAATCCATAATATCATCCATTCATGGCAATGGAAACCTATACTTGATTGTGATCTTGTTTATTGCTCTAGAATCTGTACACATCCTTCATTCTCCATTCTTCTTTGGTGCTAATACTGCTGGTACAACACATGGACTCAAGCTCTCCCAAATCAATCCCTTCTGTAACAACTCATGTACTTGTCTGTTCAACTCTTCACTTTCTGCTGGTGTCATTCTGTGTGCTGCCTTGTTTGGAAAACTGGCTCCTGGAATCAAATCCATCCGATGACTGATCTTTCTTATCGGTGGTAATCCATCAGGTATATTATCAAATACAATATCCTGAAACTCATTCAACAAATCTGCAACCTCTACAGGTACATCCTCTACTTCCTCTTTACCAGCTTTTGGAATTAAATCAAAACACACATGCTCATGCTTCATACCATCTAGAAATTTTCTTCCATCAACAAAAGTTATTCTCGCATTACCACATACCTTTTCTTCGATCTCCTTCAATGGCTTTAGCTTATGTTGCACTCCATCCTTTGTCAGGGAATAGGTATTTGCATGACCATCGTGTACAGAACATCTATCAAACTGCCACAGTCTACCCAACAACATATGACATGCATCTATAGATATGATATCACATAGTACCTTGTCTTGGTACCCACCGATCTTGAACTTTACTAGGCACTGTTCACTGACCATGACCTTGTGGTCATCCTACACCCAGGCAATCCGATATGGATGTGGGTGTTTCTATCTCTTGAACTTCAACTTTGTCACCATCTCTTCTAACACCAAATTTTTAGTGCTTCCACTATCAATAATCACATCACAACATTTACCTTCACACTTGCATCGAGTGCAAAATAGGCTCCTCCTTTGTTTAGGTTCATTCTCACCACTCAGTAGGACTCTTCTGTTGATCAACGTTTCTCCTCTTTCAGCATCTTCATAATTTGAGGATTTGGCATCTTCATCTACATGTGCCACTCTGGCTTGGCCTCCATATGACCATCCACCGTGACCTCTTCCATTTTTTCTTCTCTCAAACTTCTTGTTCAGCTTTTCCTCTACTTTTAGGGCAAACCAGTACGCCTCTTCAATACTGTTCATTTGAACCAGATTCAGCTCCTCGTGAATGCTTGGCCTCAACCCATTAAGGTAATGAGCAACTTTCTCCTTATCAGCTTCTGCATGGCTTGTTCTGATGAGGATTCAATAGAACTCCTCTGTATACTCCTGAACAGATCGTCCCACTTGCTTCAAACTTTGCATTTTCTTTAGTAGGTCAAGCTCATAATAAATAGGGATGAACTGTCACTTCAATTTATCCACCATCTGATCTCATCTTGTGATTTTATCTTTCCCTTTTCTATTTCGCTCCAATTGAATCTCTTGCCACCAGATCTTCACATGACCTTTCAGTCTGGCCTTCACGAATTTGACTTTATCAGGATCCTCAATATCTTCATACTCAAAATATTCTTCACATTCATTGATCCAGTCGATCAACTCCTCTGGGTTAAGATTTCCTGAAAATGTAGGAACCTCAATCTTAAGTCTTTTCCCAATCTTGGAAATAGCCTGAAAAAATCTTTCTTCCTCCTGGTTCACAACTTCGACTTCCCCTTCTTGATCTTATTCTTCGGCTTCATCCTCGCTTTCATCTCTGACATTAAGATTCATTCCTCTATGAATCTCTTCTTGCAATGCTCACACTTGTCTCTAGAGCGCTCTAACCTCAAGTGTTACAACACTAGCTCTTCTGCTACATTCCCTTCGTGGAGGCATTTTTGCATTGCGCACTAAAACCCTAACCACGATCTTGATGCAAACTGCCTCACAGATGGCGATCTATTTACACGCTCAGGAAAATTTGGCTCTGATACCACTTGATGAAGGGTGCTTCCCTTAATACCACAAACACATAACAAAAACAGAGAAACAACAACAATATGCAAAAATAGAAAATTGGCTTCTTATTATCTCCACAAATGTGGAATTACAAACTTCCAGAATTACAATATGCAAAGCCACATGGGCATTCCTTTACAATATTATGTAGGACAAAGCCTTGAATCAATACCCAGATCTACTACCCAGAACTGCCTAGACAACACTGCGGGCCTTCTTTATATAGGCAATTTCCACCACCCGAGAAGGTTCTATAAATTTAGCCCTAAGGGCCGACCAAACTTAGAATTATTTTATTTTCCATTTTATTACATCATAGTCGGCTCAAAATAACTTTTGAAACCCGAACTGAAATTTTGAAGAAAAATTATTTTCTACCATTTCAGGTGGCCCAACTTTCGGAGACCATAAGTCATCACCCGTTGACCCGATTGACTATTATAACCCCACTTTGGAAAGGGCGTGAAGTGCTCTACAATGCTTGAATCAAGAAAGCTTCATTCAACCAAAGTTTCGACCTCATCTGGGGCCTCTAAAGCCTTCAAAACTGAGTTTGAAGTTTCTATACCCTACTGCCAATACTGAAAATCTTCAATATCTTCCAAACTAGACCTGATCTAGCCATCAAACTTTACCGGAAGACTGATATGATTGAGATGAACCTCCACATGTGAAAGCAGAACATTCCGAGATCATATGACCAATTTACTTAAAATAGTAAATTTCCATAAATAGAAGCTCTGCACAAGATAGCCCTTGTTGAAAAGCAAACAGAAATATTTTTGAGTGATGCAAGATTGCTCTTACACCCAAGATGCTCCTGCATATATATATATATATATATAAACATATGTGTGTATATGTAGGTGTATACACACATGTGTGTAGATGTGTATATATATACATGTGTACATATGTATATGTATATATATATATACATATGTGTATACACACATGTATACACATATAAACACATGTGTGTATGTGTATATATACATGTGTACATATGTGTATATATACACACGTGTATGTGTGTATATATACAGACATACACACCATATTCAAAGAAATTAAAATAAAGAATTAAAATTCCTTATGCATCTTCTCAGTCATCTTTCGGGTGAACCAAACGGGTCAGCCCATATTCTAGAAATCATTTTCAGGATTTGTATCTTCCAGAATTGACTATATCCAGCATTTGGTATTCCAACACCCAAACGGATCCTTATCTATATGTATCTCAACAAACTATTTCATAATTTAATACATCTACTAATATATTTTTTTAAATATAGTACTTTCATTTTAAAAATAATTGTTGCTCTCTTCTATCAGTCACCATTATTATAATTATAAGTTATAGATTTTAATTAATTACAAAACTAAAGGCAAGTACTAGCCACTACATGGCACTTGTTATAAATGATATATTGAATTGTTACTACTTAAGGTTATATTAAAACTAACATTAATAATGTCAATTGATTGTTATAAATTAAATCCTTATTTATTAATATCATCACAAATGATACTTAAGTCATATAAAAATAATTAAAATAATAATAATAATTTATTATATAATTTTTTATTTTATTTTTTAAGTCAAAGTGGACTAGCCACCATATTTATATTAATATAAACTGATTCGAGGACTCATCCATGGAAGAATCAGGAAGAAACCCCGGAATCATAGTCATATACATGCAAGGGAAATATAACATTTTTTACATTTAGTTTTTCTCATGAAAACGACGAATCCATGAAGGATGTTGCAAAAGCTCAAAAACCCACTAATTGGGTAGAGACATAACGGAAGCCAACTACAAGCAAAAAACCCCAAAAGACCTATCATATACGCCTTTGTAATACAACATAAACATTCAATTGCACAAGACTAACATTCATCCATGGGAGAGGATGATCACTGCACGTAGTCCCATGCTTGCTCCCAACCAACTGGCAAAGCCATAACATTCACTGCTTCCCAGCCATCAAGTGAGATCGGTGTTGCAAGGGGAATGGTAGAAGACTAAACATGTGAAAGAGGAACATTCAAATCAGGTACCTATTTTGAAGTACCGGGAGGTAGCACATTGCAAGATGTGTTCAATGGTGGAGGTTGAACCAGTGGAAGCGGGGAGAGCAACAGATCCAACACCGCATGTGCTAATCTCCTAATTTTGTCCGCGAGATCCTTCCCAAGAATCGGGCTCACAATCTGTAGATTGTTGCTAATAATTCGATAGCTCTTTTTCTCCATGGCCCATTTAAAATAATCATATGCCATCAGATGTTTGTGGCTTATCATAAGGTCATGGTGAGAAAATAAACCACCAATCAGTGTTTTACTTGACCAAAGTTCATACTTCTGGAGTGCCTCCATGAGCCGAGTGTCTGAGATAAACTGAGGCCGGACTATTTTGTTAGCAATATAAACCACTAAGTCGACTGATTGTAGTAGGTCCATTAAGTTGGATAGGAAGATCGACACCAAATGCGAAGGGAATACAACTAATTTTGACCTTGGTGAGAGCACTTTTTCACCAATAACCCGTCAAACTGCCTTGTAGTGAAGCATGAAATTGCAGACAAACACTTGTTCAAGCTTTGGACCATCAATTCTATTTGGTAACGGGAGCTTAGACGTAAGCGGGGATATGTAGACCCTATAATTCCTGGGTAGGAGTTCGGCATGAAGATATCCACAGGTAACACAGCAAGGAAACTCCATTTGAAAATTAAAACACAGGTATCAAAACAATAATCCTGCCCTGTAAGAAAACTCAAAAACTGCATAACCTTACTAGGATCCAAGGTATTTGAAGGCAGCGGGTGAGCATTTGGAATTCGTGCCATTTATGGAAAATCTCCCATAATCTGTGCGTGGAGTTGAAGTGGTACAGGGCTCATAATAAAACAAGGTGCGTGTCAGATAAGCCGCACATATCATCTATATAAAAACTTATGAAACTATAGAAGAAATGTACTTAGGTTGATCTGTAAATTAGTAATGGCGGCATACGAATGCGGGATTATGATTCAAATAGATTACGCATTCATTGTTGCATCATCAATTCGCACTTCCACAAAAACACAGTACTTATGCCATGTGGACACTTGATGTGTTGTCACTTACACCCACCATGTAATAAACCCTATTGATAGTTTTTACATTGAATAGCCTCACATCCGCACATTTGAGCAAGATCCATCATATGTCGTCTTGTCCAAATTATATAATTATATTATTAAAATTAATAATTAATTGATATCTAATATTTCTATTAAATATTCACTATGTAAATTTGATTCAAAACCACATAGTTAAATCCTAATAACAATATCACCATGTTAGTATTTAATTGCAACCAATCTAATCCACACATATTAAAATAATATCAGTATATTTCATAAAAGTATTATGCATTTAATACATAATTAAAGTACCTTATAGATTGATATTATTTAATAATACTCAATTCCATAGCAAACATAGCAAGAATAATAACTTGATATTAAGATGACAAAAGCACACTAAATAAAAATGGTGCCATATGAAGGGTATTACACTCTACATATGACCAGACAAAGTTGATTTGCCTTTCTAGAAAGAATTTTATGATTTATCAAACTTTTCTTTTTCTGACAATGATGCTACAAAATGTATTATATTTGAAATATTTCATATTCCCAGGTTGATTTTGTGTGTCATCTCAATCAATAATTATGAATTTTCTCATTGTGGGGCTATGTCCAATCTTCCATCCTTGGATGCCTCAGAGAGGTTTTCACCCTTGGATACACCCTTTCTTTTTACTTTTTCATGGTCTATTGGTGCCTTTTAGTTTTCACCAAAAGACCTTTTCTTTTCATTTTTTCATTTTTTATTTTATTTTCACTTTTGCGACTAGAAGATGGACTTGACTTCTGAAAATATGGTGTGACATCTAGATTAATTACAAATCCTACTTTATTATCACCCTATGCAATGCCCTCTCAAAGCTCAAAAAAAATTTCTATTGCTTTATCATTTTTGAAATAGTCTAAGCTTGGTGGTCCTTATTGGTCCCAATCTATCAATTTAGGGTACACTAAAGGCATGTCATTATCAGTATTGTATATGTTTAGGATGTCAAGTGTGGAGGTAAGGATATAAATATTAGTGATGTCTATGTCACTGGCATTGTCCTCAGAAGTGGTGCTAGGATCCTAGAAAGTTTTTATCCAAGCTTGAGAATAAATTTGGATAGGGGGACATGTATTATCAACATGTTTATCTTCGATAGGTAAGTCATTGGGGTCTACAAATACATGGTCAAGGGAATAAGGAATAAAAGAATAGGATTTCCATTATCATTCATTAGAATCAATTTCAGCATGGGTCTCCTTAGATATCATGTCATCTTTCAACGAATATTCATTTTCACATGAGGGTACCTTATTACTTGAAGAGCCGATTCACAATGGTTTGAATCCAAGTCCTTTGTTTGGTGGTCTCACTAATGCAACAATAGGCTCTATGATTACTCATTTATTTGTGCCAAGACCACTACAATTGACATAGCCTTTTTGTTGGATTATTTTGAATCCTTTTCCACATTTTTCAATGGGAAACTCGATAGGTTGTTGTTATTCTTCCTCTTTATATATCCATCTAGATATATCATCATCAATTGTTTATTCATGTAATCCTCCCCATCTTGTGAATGTGGTAGAGGGAACAATCTTGATGGTGATCTGATGTTTTTTGTAAGAGGTACATCTTTCCATAGGAGTTTTGGGAGGTAATTTCCCAATGTGAAAGAGTGTGACATAGAATATTCCCCGCAACCTTGATCTTAAATTTTTATTTTTCCCTTGGTCATTTTCTCAAGTGTGGATGCATCAACATATCGTGAGGAACTAGATGATGTTGCTTCACTATTATTTGATACTTGCTAAGTGGTAGTGTCTCTCAAATTGGTACAAAACTAAAAAGGCTTAGGATCTCCAAGAATAGTGATCTCAACTCCATTGTAGGAATAATTTAAACATTGGTGGCAAGTATATGGGACTTATTTTATTACATAGATCCAAGGGTGTCCCAAAATCATATTTCAAGGTAGATCTAGGTACAAAACTTGTAACAATTTATTTTCAACTATTGAACCAACTTTGAGAGGTAGCATGATAACTCCTTTGGAAGGACATTCAACATCATCATAAGCTTTGATTGTGATCTTGTTTGATGGTTCAATGTCATCCTTAGTATATCTAAGATTTATCTATAACTCTCAAATTGTAGATATTAAGTCCCACTCCATCATCTATCAAGAATCATCTAATTTTACAATTGTGGACAAAGAATTTAAGGTGCAAGGGGTCATTGTGATTGGATCTATCCTAAGGGATATCATTTGGTTAAAAGGTAACATGTTGTGATATAGAAAATCCCTAGCATGGTTTGAAAGTGGTCAACATTAATTCCATTAGGTAGAATCGACACTTTCAAGGCTTTGTCTATAACTTCTTTGTGTTGGGGGGATGTACGCAATAACTCAAGAATAGAGATATGTGCTAGTGTTTTTCCAAGTTGGTCAACAAGATTATATTGAGTGTTTACATGGGGTCAAGGAGTAGCTCCTTGCATAGTAATCTTATTTTTGCGAGTAGTAACACTACAACATTTGGGGTTGAATTTTGATGTTAATTTGCGATGCCACTACAATTTGTTTTTTCTTTTTGTATTTTTTTTGTAAGTGCCCCTGAAAGTGTCGTAATAGCGATGATGACATCTTAATTGCAACACCCATTTGGTTATAAAAAAGAAAAAAGAAAAAGAAAGTGTCATTTGTAATTTTTGAATTCGAAGAGCTACCATGAAGACAGCACTGCACTTTTGTGTGGCGTGAAGAGGGCATTCAAGTTTGGCATGCGCGAAGAGGCCAGCACCATGTGGGAAGATGGCACTAGCAATTGAGTTAGGCATTCGAGCTTTGTCTTCTCATTAACTCAATTTCAGTGGCATTATTTACATCTTAGCATTATTAATAGTGGCATTATTTACATCTTAGCATTTGGAATGCTCAATGACCCACAAGCTTTGAGAGCTAGGGCATCGTTGCTATTACCTTCAAGGCATTATGTGAAGTGTTTGATCTCTCTTTATTTGTTTTGTTGTTGATATTCACTATGTGGTACTCCCTATTTATGATCATTTCATGAGGAAATGTCTTGATGGCTCGCGGGCTGCAAGCTAGGGCATCATACATTGTTTATGAGCTCACTATTGAATACTGGCATTGTTTACATCTTTTCATTTGGAATACTTGATGACCCGCGAAGTTTGAGAGCTAGGGAATCATTGATATTACCTTCAAGGCATTGTGTGAAGTGTTTGATCTCTCTTTATTTTTTTTTCTATTGATATTCACTATGTGGTACTCCTCATTTATGATCATTTCATGAGGAAATGTCTTGATGGCTCACGGGCTGCAAGCTAGGGCATCATACATTGTTCATGAGCTCACTGTTTAATACTAGCATTATTTACATCTTTTCATTTGGAATGCTTGATGACCTGTGAGCTTTGAGAGCTAGGGCATTGTTTCTATTACCTTCAAGGCATTGTGTGAAGTGTTTGATCTCTCTTTATTTGTTTTGTTGTTGATATTCACTATGTGGTACTCCCTGTTTATGATCATTTCATGAGGAAATGCCTTGATGGCTTGCGGGGTGCAAGCTAGGGCATCATACATTGTTCATGAGCTCAATGTTTTATACTAGCATTGTTCATGAGCTCACTGTTTAATATCTGGCCAGGCTATATAAATGGTACCAAGCCAACCCAATCAGCCCAATAAAATGTGTCATGTTTATCTTTGTCAAATACACTCGTTCACCATTTTGTTCTTGTTCTTCACACAAATATTGCATCAAAAGTAATTGTAAACAATGATTCAAAGAAAAAGGAAACAACTACAATAGATCAGACCCCAAAAGAATAGAGTCAAGGAGAAATAGTGCCCTAATCAGAGACAAAATGAACTCTTAATGTAAGCAAGCATGGAACCAAAGAGGGGAAAGTAAGGCACCAACTAGAATCGGGAAAATATAGCATCTGAAATCATAAAGGACACTGACAGAACAAGGAGGTTAGCCCACACAAATTTTGTACCTTGCCCACACAAGATTAGCTGTAAAGATCTTAGCCTTCTTCTCCCCTGAATTCATAATAAGAATAGTTAAAATTGAATGCTCTTAGTTTTTCTTCAAATCTATTTGAAACTCCTATGAATTCACTGTGCATCAGGTATGACATATGAAGGAATAAATTTGAAATAAGAAAGAAAAATCTTTTTGTTTAAAAAATAGCATAATTAAGCCTCAAACAAAAAAAAGTGCAAACGTATAAACTTACAAGCTATATACACCACCCTGATCCACTGAAAAGGTCTTAGCCTTCTTCTCCTCTGAAATAACAACAGGAACAAATAAAATTCAATACTCTTAGTTTTTATTCAAATCTATTTGAAACTCCTATCAGCTCATTGTCCAATAGTTAAACTAACCTATGACTTCAAAGAAGGAATTATGAAATATAGTTGTAGGTAGTTATCTCTTCTATAATGATGGAGTGAAAGGTAATGATCAATGAGGTTGTTTCTATTAGATCATACATTAATACACTTACTATTTTGAATTTGAGCTCAGGCATCATGCAATGTTATTGCTATCATTGCATGCTTGCTACTGTTGTGCACCATATATTATTTTATACACTATTTATTTCATTGAGACCGTGAGCTTGGCATTTGTAATGTATTTTCTATTATTGGATCAATGCTACCATGTTGTTGAGTATGTGCATGGATTGACTATGAACATGCATAATTGTAGATGAGGATCAGTAATAGGGTTTCAAGCATTGCTTAGATCCTTTGGATCTAACCCCGTCTTTTCCTTCCTTGCAGGTTTTGGATCATGCAAGAGCATACTGGATTGAACCCTGGGTCAACACTTCATTACTTCAGGCAATGTTTGGTACCTTCATTATTTATGTTCATCCACTTATGTATGTTTGCATATTCATTCATATTCTTCTGAAAGTTGGCTATTAGTGACCATATAGGACCATTCTTGATGAAATTTGGCATGAAATTTTATAACATAGTTTCTTAGCATTTGATCTTTATATGGCAACCATGACTTGAGGTAGGCATTCGAGCTTTTTCTTCTCATTAACTCAATTTCATTTTGATGGAATTTGTTGATTTAATGGAAAAATATGAATGTTAATACTGACATTGTTTACATCTTTGCATTTGGAATGCTCGATGACCCGCGAGCTTTAAGAGCTAGGGCATCATTGCTATTACCTTCAAGGCATTGTGTGAAGTGCTTGATCTCTCTTTATTTGTTTTTTTATTGATATTCACTATGTGGTACTCCTAGTTTATGATCATTTCATAAGGAAATGTCTTGATGTCTCACGAGCTACATGCTAGGGCATCATGCATTGTTTATGAGCTCACTGTTTGAGCACCTCATGTCCTTATTTGATTGGTCGGTGCTATGTTTGTTATATTGATGCTATTAGATAAAATAGGGACATCAGTAATAAAAGTATCTCACAGACACATAGTTTCTATTATAACAACCATCCTCTAATCCCATGGTGTACTAGTCTCAAGGTAAGAACAATTTACTTAAGCCATCATATAAGTTGTTAGAATAACTAAGAGGGGGGTGAATCAGTTAATCACTATCCCAAATCAAAATGTATAATCCAAAACAAATACTTCAACTTCTGCTACTCGGTAAACATAAAATACTTTCTCTATCTGTGCTTTTACCGATTATCAGTCTAAAATTTATAGCAATTACCGATCAAATCTAATATGTAATATGCAAAGTATGATAACAAACAAATATCACAATCAACACATAATACAAGAGATTTAACGTGGAAACCCTGTGAAGGGAAAAACCACCTAGGATCGGCAACCCAAAAATATTCACTTTTCTGAAGTGAGGTCAGTGAATACCCAACCCTATTAAAGGTTACAAACACACTGTTAGGTGTGACCTTGTTAGAGGATTTTAGACCAACCGTTATCATCCAACCAGCATTCACTATGGGGTTGACAGGATAACAATGTTCATTCTATGAATGATACATAAAAGACTTTATAGTCCACTCGGTTAAGAATTTGACTGTGTACAATGGTTAAATATGTAACAGTAGATGATCTACCTTAATACAACTTCAATTGCAGATTACAAATCAATATTTAGCTCATACAAATCCTTCTGATCAATGTAACACTTCAGATTCAACAATGTATCAACTTACTGTCTGTCGGTAATTACTCTCTGTCACTCGGTAATGCTCTTCAGTTTGGTTCTCACTAACCAATATGGTCAGAATGCATGAAGCTTGTTCACGCGATAACTCTGCAGTATCTTCTTCTTCCGGTGTTTTTTCATCATGAAAATCTAGTCTCTTATATAGACATGTAAATCATTTTCTTCTCCTCCATCAGACTTTTCCGCTTAATCATCTTCGTTGATTTTTCCACTTTAAGCTTCCTCAACTGATGTGTCAATAACACATTTCAATCTGCTCCATTAGATCTTCCTTGAATTATGTTAGCCATCGATCTTCATAACAAACATTATCTGTTACCTCGATTTCATACACTTTCCAGCTCATCAATCTTATCAGCTAAACTAATCATTTAATTCCTTTCTGTTCTACTCAGTTAACAAAGAAATGCGTTGGTGAACAAAAGATCAGTTAACACTGTGCTCGGTATACACTACATTCCATTGGTGTATACTAAAATGCTTCATTTATCGACAACATTGCTTTGTGTCTTTCAACTCTATTCTCCATGAATGCAACATAATCAAGTCAATATCATAAGGTCATAGACTCATCAACAAGTTACTCAATGTATTCCTTATCCTCATCTGACATATACATCTTCCTCATGTAGATATTTATGTTCTTCGTCACTTTCACCTTTCTTCAGATGTTTTAGTATAGTAACTTACAAGGTAAGTGTTGTCAAACTAGTTGACATCAATGACAACATAATAATGATTTAATCATATTCCATATCTAATCAGCAACTCCTCAGTGATCTTAAATTACAGATTCTTCAATTAGGTTCCAAATCAGTTGTAGTTCATCATAAGTATCATCCTAAAGTTTAAATAGACATTGACTATGGATATACAACACTGAGCCATAATAAATTATAGAGTTTCACTGCAATTTCTATGTCCACGTACAATCATCCTACTAGTTACACTGTAATTTCTATGTCCACTTACAATAATAAATCAGAGAATTTCACTGCAATTTCTATGTCCATTGCTATTAAAATATATTGAACTCCTCCTGTTATATAGGCATCCTTCTCATTAAGTGTTTCCATTAAAATATATCACTCCTCCTGTTATATAATGTATATGCATACTTGTTTAAAATGTCATACTTGTTGCTCTTAAATATTATTACCATTTCACTCAAATTTACATGACATTAAAGTCAAGCCCAAAATGTATACATATGTGTAAGTATAGGAGAAGCTGGATTCTACAACTATTGAAAAAAAAAAAACTATACCAATAGCAACTTATGGGAAACTATACTTGTGCTTACCACACCATACCTCAGCATCATAACGGTTATCATTTTCAAGCTTTAGCGAGGCTTCATACCATGCACCATCCGTAGATTTGTACATAACACTGATTTAGGCTAGAGGTAAATTACATGTGTCATGTAAACAACATGGTTGAATACAATCTCTTTTGCGCATTTTCAAGAGTTTTCCCACCAATACAAGTGTAAATAATGCATTGAACGTAATCTATGAACACTACATGGTCTGAAGTCTCACTGAAGCTTGAAATATATCACTCTTCATGTTATTGTCAAAATTAAATTCAAATATTTCTCAAAACATTTATTCTTGTAGAATTAAGATATCCTTATCTCAATCATAAAACAATCTTACATAATAGCTTTTGAATCACATTAACACACACCCATGTTTTGTAGCATAGTTTGTTTTATACGTGTATGGCTTGACTATGCATATGCATAATTGTAGATGAGGATCAGTAATAGGGTGTTAGGCATTGCTTAGATCTTTTGGATCTAACCCCATCTTTTCCTTCTTTGTAGGTTTTGGATCATACAAGAGCATACTGGATTGAACCCTGGGTCAACACTTCATTACTTCAGACAATGTTTGGTACCTTCATTATTTATGTTCATCCACTTATGTATGTTTGTATTCATTCGTATTCTTTTGAAATTTGGCTATTAATGACCATATAGGACCATTCTTGATATTTTTGGGTCATTTGATGAAAATATGTAAATAAGGACATCAGTAATAAAATAGGGATATCTTAATCTTTATGAGCTCAAATTCAAAATACTAAGTGTATTATTTTATTACTGATGTCCCTATTTGATCTAATAGCATCAATATAACAAATAGAGCACCGACCAATCAAATAGGGACATGAGGTGCTCAAACAATGAGCTCATAAAACAATATATTTAGTCTTAATAAAATCTTATAAAATAACATATATTGTGTGAAGTGTTTGATCTTTCTTTATTTGTTTTGGTGTTGATATTCACTACGTGGTACTCCCCGTTTATGATGATTTCATGAGGAAATATCTTGATGGCTCCTGAGCTACAAGCTAGGGCATCATACATTGTTCATGAACCCACTGTTTAATACTGGCATTGTTTACATCTTTTCATTTGGAATGGTTGATGACCCGCAAGCTTTGAGAGCTAGGACATCATTTCTATTACCTTCAAGGCATTGTGTGAAGTGTTTGATCTCTCTTTATTTTTTTTGTTGTTGATATTCACTATGTGGTACTCCCTGTTTATGATCATTTGATGAGGAAATTTCTTTATGGCTTGCGGGCTGCAAGCTAGGGCATCATGCATTGTTTATGAGCTCACTGTTTGAGCACCTCATGTCCCTATTTGATTGGTTGGTAATCAAACAATGAGCTCATAAACAATGTATGATGTCTGAGCTCAAATTCTAAATAGTAAGTGTATTATTTTATTAAGACTAAATATACTATTTTATTAAGACAGTATTTTGGGTTAGTTTTATGTTATTTTATAAGATTTTATTAAGACTAAATATATGATGTAAACTCATAATTATACTTTATATATATATATATATATATATATATATATATATATATATATATATATATATATATATATATATATTTATATATATATATATATATATATATATATATATATATATATATATTTCATAATTCCTCCTTTGAAGTATATATATATATATATATATATATATATATGTTAGATTTGACAAACGCAAATCATCCCAAGAACACCTGCATGCAAGACTGTCACAAAGAAGAAGCAAAAAGACAGAAAGCTATGGCGGCCAATAGGCCAGAGACAGGAAAATCATCTTGACAGAAATAAGCTTCTATTAACCAAAATGAAATTACAATACAATCTCCTTAATGAAATGAAAGAAGTGAATCCTTATAAAAGGAAACACGAAACCCTAAAGGCTAAAACCTTAAAGAATTATAAAGCGCCTAAGTGAAACTTAAGCCTAGAGTATGATAAACTAATAATTAAATAATTTAATTATTAGCTAACATAAGACTACTCTAACACCCCCCCTTAAGTGTAACTTAGGGAGAAGCAAAAAGAGCTAAACTACTGCAGAAAGCAGGAAAGATGGGTCCCGGCAACTAGGCCTGATCAGGTACCCAAAACATAAAGCAAAAGATGTCCCAGAGAAAGGAACAAGAAGAGAGCAAGAAGCTCCTCCGAAGCATGTCTGAAAACTCTGTCAGAAGATACTGCTGGAACCCCCACTGAAGAGCATGACCAGGTAGAGAAGACAAGTGTCTGAAGAGCTGATCAATCAAAGAGGTGACCTCCAAAATAGGAATGAATGAGTGTCTATATAGTAGATGATCCATCTCACCGAAATGCATAGGTGCCTAGCCACTACATCCGCCTAGTACATAGGAACAAAAAATTGAATACGTAGATCACTCAACCGAACCAAGGAAGCAATAGAGCCAACAGGTGAACCCCCCCATAATGCTGAACGGGGTGACAGGAACACTGAAATGAAATGCCAGAAACATCTGCAGAAGAAGAACCAGGAACACCAACAGTGCAACAGAAGCACACACACAGGATAAAGGGCGGTGTCATAGACACAGTCTACATGGGCTAATGTCGTGGAAGGTACGCTCACTTGACAAGAGTGGATGCGCCTATAGTGGCAAATGCATCAAAATCCCCCCATGGCACTTTATAACTGAGTGCGAATACTAAAACTGAACCAGGTGAAAAAGATCCTAGAAATGCAGAAGAGGGCACTTTATCTCAGTGCATTTACAGAACAAAGATACATCAGAAAGAGCATGCAAGCTCAGAAGTCAGAAAGAAGAGTGCACTAAGAAACCAGAAGAAGAGATCCCCGGACCTGTAGAACCAAGCACACCACCAGAGGGCATAAACTGCATAACTCGGAGGAGTGAAAACCTGGAGCAGAATCTGGAAGAAATACCTCTGCCACTGAATAGTACACAGAATCAGCTTTCCGACGATATCTCGTTTGCCGAAAAAGGAGTCCGGATGAGCCAGATATGACTCCCGGAAGGCAAAAAGAGACATCAGACTTCAACAGCAAAAAAAGCTATTGAAATGGTAGAACCCAAAACCCTAACCTCCACCATCAAAAAGTGCTCGGAAAGAGCTTTCCGACGATATATGGAAGTCAGAAAAAGACCCCCGTATGCTCCTTGTAGAGCGAAAAAGGCCCAAGTACCCCCAAAAAGGCAAAAAAAGAGCCCCAAGGGCTAAAAAAATAGGCCCCCGGGCGCATGGCGCGCTCCGGGGGCTGGACCGCAGCCCCTGGTCGGTCATATGACCGTGCTACTGCGAATGGCAGCCCGCGGGGGCTGAAACCGGCCGAGCGCCGGCGGCGGGGCCAGCGGAGCGGCGGTGGGCCGGGCCGGCGCAGCAGAGGGCGGGGGGCGGCGGGGCCGAGGGCGGCGGAGGCCGCAGAGGGCGGCGGAGCAGTGGCAGAGCCGGGGTGGGCGGCAGCGGGGTGGGCCGCGGGTGGCGCGGTGGCGGGAGCCGTGGCGGCTGCAGAGGCGGGGGCCGCGGCTGCGGTGGCCGCTCGGGCGGTGGCCGCGGCTGCGGTGGCTGCGGGGCGGCGCGGGGGTGGCCGCTGGGCGGCGGCCCCAAAATATAATTTTTTTTAAAAAAAAATTGCCGTGTACCCGCCTCGGAGTGCGTGCCAGGGCCGTACGACCCTGGTATGCAAAAAAATTTTGCCTCAGATGCCACTGTGTCCAAAATGGACAAGTTTTATATGGATTTAGGGGTTCTTGGGCCTTCCGGACACAATGGTGGTGTCCGTTTTTGCCCAAGGTGAGCCAAATTTCGGCTCCCCCCCAGATCCATAAAAAAACTTCTGAAACCCTCTGTGCTTCAACGAAACTCGAACAGCGAACAACAGGAGAGCTCTGATACCATGTTAGATTTGACAAACGCAAATCATCCCAAGAACACCTGCATGCAAGACTGTCACAAAGAAGAAGCAAAAAGACAGAAAGCTATGGCGGCCAATAGGCCAGAGACAGGAAAATCATCTTGACAGAAATAAGCTTCTATTAACCAAAATGAAATTACAATACAATCTCCTTAATGAAATGAAAGAAGTGAATCCTTATAAAAGGAAACACGAAACCCTAAAGGCTAAAACCCTAAAGAATTATAAAGCGCCTAAGTGAAACTTAAGCCTAGAGTATGATAAACTAATAATTAAATGATTTAATTATTAGCTAACATAAGACTACTCTAACAATATATATATATATATATATATATATATATATATATATATATATATATATATATATATATATATATATATATATATATATATATATACTTCAAAGGAGGAATTATGAAATATAATTGTAGGTAGTTATCTCTTCTATGATCATGGAGGAGTGAAAGGTAATGATCAATGAGGTTGCTGCTATTAGATCATACATTAATACACTTACTATTTTGAATTTGAGCTTGGGCATCATGCAATATTATTGTTGTCATTGCATGCTTGTTGTTGTTTTGCACCATATATTATTTTATACACTATTTATTTCATTGAGACTGTGAGCTTGGTTTTTCTTTCAGAAGTGTATGGCTTGAGTATGCACATGCATAATTGTAGATGAGGATTAGTAATTGGATGTCATTCATTGCTTAGATATTTTTTATCTGACCCCCATCTCTCTTTTCTTTGCAGGTTCTGGATCACACAGGGACACACTAGATTCATACCCGAGTCAAAAATTTATCACTTCAAGCAATGTATGGAACCCTTATTATGTATGTTCATCCTCTTATGTATGCCTGTACTCCTGCATTTTCTTCTGAGAGTTATTTTCCTTGTATAGTATATACAAGTTATTTTTCATATATATACATGTAATCTTTAGATGCAAAAATTTATTTTCCCTTACATGTATATTTGCATGAAATGAACACGAATTAAACAAGATCATCTAATAATGAAAACTAGGGTACTATAGTCACTCATCTAGTAATTAGTTCCCCAAACCATTACTAAGGATTGAACATAAGTCTAAGTCCCCAAACCTATTTTTCTATGTGTATAAAATAATATATGGTGCACAACAGCAGCAAGCATGCAATGACAACAATAACATTGCATGATGCCCGAGCTCAAATTCAAAACAGTAAGTGTATTAATATATGATCTAATAGCAGCAACCTCATTGATCATTACCTTTCACTCCTCCATCATTATAGAAGAGATAACTACCTACAACTAGGGCATCATGCATTGTTTATGAGCTCACTGTTTGAGATCCTCATGTCCCTATTTGATTGGCCAGTGCTCAAACAGTGAGCTCATAAATAATGCATGATGCCCTAACTTGCAACCTGCAAGCCATCAAGACATTTCCTCATGAAATGATCATAAATGGGGAGTACCACATAGTGAATATCAACAACAAAACAACTAAAGAGAGATCAAACACTTCACACAATATATGTTGTTTTATAAGATTTTATTAAGACTAAATATATTATTTTATGAGCTCACTGTTTGAGCACCTCATATCCCTATTTGATTGGTCGGTGCTCTATTTGTTATATTGATGCTATTAGATCAAATAGGGACATTAGTAATAAAATAATACACACTTACTATTTTGAATTTGAGCTCATAAAGATTAAGATATCCTACTATTTTGAATTTCTATGTGCTTTGAGCCAATGAAATTTTTGTAATTTTGTAATATTTAAAAAGAAAGTGTCATTTGTAGTTTTTTTGAATTTGAAGAGCTGCTGCAAAGATGGCACTACACTTTTGCGTGGCATGAAGAGGGAATTGTTTATGAGCTCATTGTTTGAGCACCTCAGTTTCATTTTGATGGCATTTGTTGATTTAATGGCACAATATGAATGTTAATAGTGTCATTGTTTACATCTTAGCATTTGGAATGCTCGATAACCTGCGATCTTTGAGAGCTAGGGCATCATTGCTATTACCTTCAAGGCATTGTGTGAAGTGTCTAATCTCTCTTTATTTGTTTTTCTATTGATATTCACTATGTGGTACTCCCTATTTATGATCATTTCATGAGGAAATGTCTTGGTGGCTCGCGGGCTGCAAGCTAGGGCATCATACATTGTTTATGAGCTCACTATTGAATACTGGCATTGTTTACATCTTTTCATTTGGAATGCTTGATGACCTGCAAGGTTTGAGAGCTAGGGCATCATTGCTATTACCTTCAAGGCATTGTGTGAAGTGTTTGATCTCTTTTTATTTGTTTTGTTGTTGATATTCACTATGTGGTACTCCCCGTTTATGATCATTTCACGAGGAAATGTCTTGATGGCTTGTAGGCTACAAGCTAGGGCATCATACATTTTTCATGAGCTCACTATTTAATACTCGCATTGTTTACATCTTTTCATTTGGAATGCTTGATGACCTGCGATCTTTGAGAGCTAGGGCATCATTTCTATTACCTTCAAGGCATTGTGTGAAGTGTTTGATCTCTTTTTATTTGTTTTGTTGTTGATATTCACTATGTGGTACACCCCATTTATGATCATTTCATGAGGAAATATTTTGATGTCTCGCGGGCTACAAGCTAGGGCATCATACATTGTTCGTGAGCTCATTGTTTAATACTGGCATTGTTTACTGTTCAAGCTTAGAATTGTTACCCTAACTCAGGCATTAGGGCTTCACAACAATTCTATCCTAACAATGAAAACCTCCTATAGTTGTGGGTCGATTATGAATGAGGAGGAATCTCCAGATTCTAGGCCGATTCCTATCAAATATGAAATATCACCTCCTGATTGAAAACTTGATGGGGAAAAGGGAGAAAGATTAAAACTGAATGTGAAAACAGGGTGATACACCAAAACTTGCTTCAGATCAATTAGGATCTTCAAACCAGCATTCACAATTACAAGCACTGAGATTCGCATTAACATCCACTATTCAACATACAGGTTGACTAAAAATCATTACTAGGGCAATCACCACAAACAATGAAAACTATCAACAAATGTACATATCCTGACAAAAGTCAGATTTTCGATAACCTAGAAAAGGAATTAGAAGTAATTCACTTAACTTGATTATAAAATTACAACACTTAATGTAGAAAAGAAGAATAGGAATGGATTTGATACTCAAAAAATAATGCAAATATGGTAGCCAGCTTTATTATCCTTTCAAGATCTGAAAAATGGTTACAAACTGCAAAAAAGGCACCAAGAAACAAACATGCTCACTCAGCCCTCCTTTTCCATGACTCTGAACCCCTAAAATTGACTATCTGACTCCCTTAAGAAGTTGATGCAAGAGCATCCTAGGTTTAAGAGCAATCTTGCATCACCCAAAAATATTTTTGGTTTCTTTTCAATAAGGGCTATCTTGTGTAGAGTTGTTATTTATGGAAACTTGCTATTTTTAGTAAGTTGGTCATACGATCTTGGAATGTTCTGATTTCACATGTGGAGGTTCATCTCAATCATATCAGCATGTCAGTAAAGTTTCATTACTAGATCAAGTCTAGTTTTGAAGACATTGAAAATTTTTGGTATTGGCAAGAGGGTACAGAAACTTTGAACTCAGTTTTGAAGGCTTTATTGCCCCGGATGAGGTTGAAAATTTGGCTGACTGGAGCTTGCGCGAGTCAAGCACTATAGAGCTCCTCGCACCCTTTCTAAATTGGGGTCATAATAGTCAATCAGGTCAACGGGTGATGACTTATGGTCTCTAGAAGTTGGGCTACCTGAAATGGCAGAAAATAGATTTCCTTCAAAATTTATGTTCGGGTTTCAAAAGTTATTTTGAGCTGACTTTGATGTAATAAATTGAAAAATAAAATAATTCTAAGTTTGGTCGGCCCTAAGGGCTAAATTTCTAGAACTTTCTTAGGCAATGGAAATTGCCTATATAAAGAAGGTTCGTAGTGTTGTCTAGGGTAGTTTTGGGTAGATCTGGGTAATGATTCGAGGCTTTATCCTATAGAATATTGTAAGGGAAAATTCCCATGTGGCTTTGCATATTGTAATTCTAAAATTTTTAATACCACATTTGTGGAGATAATAAGAAGCCCATTTTCTCTTCTTGCAAATTATTATTGTTTCTCTGTTTCTATTATGTGTTGTGGTATTAAGGGGAGCACCCTTCATCAAGTGGTATCAGAGCATTGTAGAGACAAGTGCGAGCATTGAAAGAGGAGATTTGCAAAGGAATGAATCTTAATGTCAGAGATGAAAGCAAGGATGAAGTCAAGGGAGAAGAAAATTCTGATCAAGAAGAAGGTGAAATTTTGAACCAAGAGGAAGAAAGACTTTTTCGAGCCATTTCCAAGATTGGGAAAAGACCTAAGATTGAGGTTCCTGCATTTTTAGGAAATCTTAACCCAGAATAATTGATCGAATGGATCAATGAATGTGAAGAATACTTTGAGTATGAAGATATTGAGGATCCTGATAGGGTCAAATTTATGAAGGCCAGACTGAAGGGTCATGCAAAGATCTGGTGGCAGGAGATTCAATTAGAGCAAAATCGAAGAGGACAGGATAAAATCACAAGATGGGATCGGATGGTGGATAAATTGAAATGACAGCTCATTCTTGTTGATTAAGAGCTTAACCTGCTGAAGAAGATGCAAAGTTTGAAGCAAGCAGGAAGATATGTTCAGGAGTATATAGAGGAGTTCTATTGAATCCTCATCAAAGCAGGCCATGTGGAAGCTGATAAGGAGAAAGTTGCCCATTACCTTAATGGGTTGAGGCCGAGCTTTTAGGAAGAGTTGAATCTGGTTCAAATGAACAGTATTGAAAAGGCATACCAGTTTTCCCTAATAGTAGAGGAAAAGTTTAACAAGAAGTTTGAGAGCAGACAAAATGAAAGAGGTCGTGGTGGATGATCTGGTGGACAGTCTTATGGAGGCCGAAATGAAGATTCAAAAAAGAAGGATGAGGCCAGTATCAGTCAAAATCAGAGAGGAAACACTTCTAATCATTTCAATGATCAGAATAATAGAGATCAAAGAGGAAGAGGAAGAGGACAAGGAACTGGAAGAGGAGGCTTCCATGGAACATGTTTTCACTGTGGAGAAGAAGGTCATAGGGCATTTGAATGTCCTCAGCGTCAGGGAAGGATAGACAGGAGAAATGAAGGCCAGGCCAGAGTTGCACATGTAGATGAAGATGTCAGATCATCACATTCTAAAGATGTTGAAAGAGGGGAAATGTTGATTAATAGAAGAGTCCTGCTGAGTGGTGAGAATGAACCTGAGCAAAGGAGGAGCCTGTTTCGCACTAGATGCAAGTGTGAGGGTAAATGTTGTGATGTGATTATTGATAGTGGAAGCACTGACAATTTGGTATCAGAAGAGATGGTGACAAAGTTGAAGCTCAAGAGACAGAAACACCCACATCCATACCGGATTGCCTGGGTGCAGGATGACCACAAGGTCATGGTCAATGAACAATGCCTAGTCAAGTTCAAGATTGGCGGATACCATGATGAGGTACTATGTGATATCATATCTATAGATGCATGTAATATGTTGTTGGGTAGACCATGGCAGTTTGAATGGTGTGTTGTACATGATGGTCATACAAATACCTATTCTCTGACAAAAGATAGAGTACAACATAAACTAAAGCCATTGAATGACACAGAAGAAAAGGTGTGTGGTAGTGCAAGAATAACTTTTGTTGACGGAAGAAAATTCCTAGATGGTATGAGGCATGAGCATGTGTGTTTTTCTTTAATTCCAAAAGCTGGTAAAGAGGAAGTAGAAGATGTACCTATAGAAGTTGCAAATTTGTTGAATGAGTTTCAGGATATTGTATCCGATAATGTTCATGATGGATTACCACTAGTAAAGAAGATCAGTCATCAGATGGACCTAATTCCAAGAGCCAGTTTGCCAAATAAGGCAACACAATGAATGACACCAGCAGAAACTAAAGATTTTAATAGACAAGTACATGAGTTATTATAGAAGGAGTTGATTCGAGAGAGCCTGAGTCCATGTGTTGTATCAGTAGTATTAGCACCAAAGAAGAATGGAGAATGGAGGATGTGTACATATTCCAGGGCTATAAACAAGATCACAATCAAGTATAGGTTTCCATTTCCAAGGATGGATGATATTATGGAATGTTTGAGTGGAGCTATGTATTTCTCAAAGATAGATCTGAAGAGTGGACATCATCATTTTGGATTAGAGAAGGAGATGAATGGAAGACTTCCTTCAAGACAAAGGAAGGACTGTATGAGTGGTTAGTCATGCCTTTTGGGCTAACCAATGCACCAAGCACTTTCATGCGGCTCATGAACAAGGTTCTAAAAGAGTTTCTGGGTAAGTTTGTCATTGTTTACCTAGATGATATTTTGATCTTTAGTAAGACATTGGAGGAGCATATGATGCATATTCATATGATGTTTGAGAAGCTGAGAAAAGAGAAATTGTTGATAAATTTGAAGAAGTGCAGTTTTGTGAAGAGTTAGTCTATTTGGGATTTGTAGTTTCAGTAGAAGGTCTAAAAATGGACCCATAGAAAGTACAGGCTATCCTTGAATGGCCTACTCCAAGGAGTGCTACTAAGGTAAGATCTTTTCATGTTTTGGCTAGTTTTTACAAAATATTTATTAGGAATTTCAGTAGTATTTGTGGACCCTTGACTGAAACAATGAGAGGGGATAGAAAAGAGTTCAAGTGGACTAATGGGGTAGATAAGAGTTTTAAACTGTTGAAATAGGAAGTTACAGAACAACCTATTTTAGCACTTCCAAATTTTAATAAGGCATTTCAAGTAGACTGTGATGCTAGTGGTACTACAATAGGAGCTGTTATGAGCCAAGAAGGTAAACCTATTGCTTATTTCAGTGAGAAGTTGAAAGATGCCAAGAGAAAATATTATGTTTATGATCAGGAATTTTATGCTATAGTTCAGGCATTAAAGAAGTGGAGACACTATCTACTTCCTAAGGAGTTTGTTTTGTATACTGGTCATCAAGATTTGTAATATTTGAATAGTCAAGGAAAGTTAAATCAAAGGCATTTGAAATGGGTTGATCTTTTGCAGATTTATACATTTGTTTTGAAACACGGGAGTGGAAAGTCTAACAGGGTTGCAGATGCTCTTAGCAGAAGGCAACTATTACTGACGCAGATGTAGATTGAGGTGATTGGGTTCAAGGAACTCAAGAATTTGTATCTAGAGGATCCTAATTTTGGAGAAGCTTGGAAAGCTTGTAAGGAACTTGTTACTCTAGATAGAATGAAGTGGTTGGATTTCATCATTCAGGATCATATGCTATTCAAAGGGAGCCAATTGTGCAATCCATGAAGTTCTATGAGGGAGAATCTCATCAAGGAGAAGCATAGCGGAGGATTGGCTAGACATTTTGGTCGTGATAAAACCCTTTCTTTGGTTAGTGAGATTTATTATTGGCTACAGTTGCAGCGAGATGTCAAGAAGTTTGTACAGAGTTACAAAGTATGTCAGATGGTGAAAGGGGTGAAGCAAAATATAGGGTTGTATCAGCCATTACCTGTACCTGAGAAACCTTGGGAGAATATCAGTATGGACTTTGTTCTTGGTTTACTGAGGACTCAGCAGGGACATGATTCAATTTTTGTGTTCGTTGATAGGTTTTCAAAGATGGCACATTTCATTCCTTGCAAGAAGACTAATGATGTTGTTCATGTAGTAGAATTGTTTTTCAGAGAAGTAGTGAGACTACATGGTTTTCCAAAGACCATAGTTTCTGATCGAGACACTAAGTTCATTGGATATTTCTGGCATACATTGTGGAAGAAGTTGAAAATAGATTTGAAGTTCAGTTCATCACATTATCCATAAACTGATGGATAGACAGAGGTGGTGAATAGGAGTTTGGGGAATTTGCTGAGATGTTTGGTTGGAGATAAACCAACAGGATGGGATTTGATTTTACCACAGGCAGAATTTGCATACAATAATTATGTCAATAGGAGCACTGGTAAATCATCATTCCAGATTGTATATGGAAGTAGTCCCAGAAATGCATCTGAATTGAGAAAGATAGATAAAGAAGAAATAAGTAGTGTTGAAGCTGAGGATTTTGCAGAACATTTGAAGAACATCCATGAGGAGGTGAGGAAGCACATTACCAAGATGAATGTGTAGTATAAGGCTAAGGCAGATGAGAAAAGGAGGCATAAGGAATTTCAGGTTGGGGATGAAGTCATGGTTCATTTGCGGAAGGAGAGATTTCTAGTTGGTACATATAACAAGTTGAAAATGAAGAAGTTTGGGTCATGTAAGATACTGAAGAAGCATGATTCAGGAAATGCATATGAGGTAGAATTGCCTACTAAGCTGAATATTTCATTTAACATTTCAGATTTGACAAATTATCATGAAGGAGGTTTTGAAGATGAGATCACAACAGCATAGTGGAGTATTCCAGCAACTAGTTCAACTATCAAGGAGATTGAGGATATACTAGATAGTCATGTTGGCGGAAGCACAAGGAACAAGACATATGAAGAATATCTGGTCAATTGGAAAGGATGACCTATTGAAGATTCATCATGGTTGACAAAGGAGGAGGTTAACCGTCTTGGTTTCCCTCTTCACACCTAAGACGTGATGGGGTCACTTCTCAAATTACCTCAGGTGTCTGATGCAGGAGCATCCTAGGTGTAAGAGCAATCTTGCATCACCCAAAAATATTTTTGGTTTCTTTTCAATAAGGGCTTTCTTGTGCAGAGCTACTATTTATGGAAACTTGCTATTTTTAGTAAGTTGGTCATACGATCTTAGAATGTTCTAATTTCACATGTAGAGCTTCATCTCAGTTGTATCAGCCTACCAGTAAAGTTTCATTGCTAGATCAAGTCTAGTTTTGAAGATATTGAAAATTTTTGGTATTGGCAGGAGGGTACAGAAACTTTGAACTTAGTTTTGAAGGCTTTAGAGGCCTCGGATGATGTTGAAACTTTGGTTGATTAGAGCTTGTGCGAGTCCAACACTATAGAGCTCCTCGTGCCCTTTCCAAATTAGGGTCATAATAGTCAATCGAGTCAACGGGTGATGACTTATGGTCTCCGAAAGTTGGGCCACCTGAAATGGTAGAAAATAGATTTCCTTCAAAATTTATGTTCAGGTTTCAAAAGTTATTTTGAGCTAACTTTGATGTAATAAATTGAAAAATAAAATAATTATAAGTTTGTTCGGCCCTAAGGGCTAAATTTTTGGAACCTTCTCGGGTGGTGGAAATTGCCTATATAAAGAAGGTTTGTAGTGTTGTCTAGGGTAGTTTTGGGTAGATCTGGGTAATGATTTGAGGCTTTGTCCTACAGAATATTATAAGGGAAAATGTCCATGTGGCTTTGCATATTTTAATTCTAAAATTTGTAATGCCACATTTGTGGAGATAATAAGAAGCCCATTTTCGGTTCTTGCAAATTATTGTTGTTTCTCTATTTTTGTTATGTGTTGTGGTATTAAGGGGAGCACCCTTCATCAGAAGCCCTCAAAACCCTAATCCAGAAATCCAATCACCCCTAGAGAAACTCAACTTTAGTAAAAAATAGCCTCCTAAATTATCTCCAAATCACATGCACAAATTGTGCCCAAAATCTTAGCCTATCCACAACTAATGTCTTAAATATTGGTTTTAATAAGGATAAAAAAATCCTTTTACAATGTTTACCAATATTTAAATTATTTAATTTTGAATAAACTCAAAATTAAATAATAATCTACACTATTCAAAAAATAAACTTAGGAAATAATCCTTAAGTATAAAAAATAACAATATGGGGAAGGTCGACATGACCACTCAACCCATTTGCAGCATGTGAAAATTCAAGCAATGAATAATGACCTGGCACTATGCAAGTTGGCAGTCCCAATCTTCAAAAACACTGTCAAGAGGTACTCTGCAACTTTTAATGGCTTTTATTATCTCTGTAGTCAGATTTCAGAATTTCATCAAACTAGGCATTATTTTATCTTTGATTTGAAGAAACTAAAAATCAAACCCAAACTGTAGCGACCTGCAAGAACTCCATTTTTTCCTCTCTGTCTCTAACTTGATCTCAGTTGTGACTGTCACTTTGAGCATGAAGCTCGGGTTTTTTACCTGCAATTGCTAGTGTGACTGGGAGAACATGGGATCAAGCTTGAGTTTTGTGTGAAATAGCTAGCATTCGGGCCTTTGGACTGTTCACGAGCTTGAAAATGTCACATAGGCTGTGACTTTCCTTTATATAATCGAGAGTGAACTCGGCTTTGACTAGCACTTGAAATCCATATTTTGAGATAAGTATTTATTTTTTCCTATTTGCTTGCTGTTAACTTTCATGCATTGCATTAAATTTTGGATCTTGCTATTTTCCTTGCTCATGAATGCACATTAACTATGCTTTCAAATACTTTTCCCTTTGGCTTTATTTTAACTAGAACATATCACGGGCCTTTGAAGTCTTCTCTGTGTCTTCATTTTGTATTCTTGTGAATGAAACAAAACCTATTATTCAAGCTCTCTGAGTTTAGTATGAGTTTTGAGTCTTTGACTGTTGAACATGGCATGAATGCTGCAAGAAATTGGGCCATAATTTGTTCAAACATTGGCATGGAGGCTTTTGCCTAGCGTTACATGACTAAGAGTAACCTCGATTATGAATGACAGTCTTATAGGTTGCAAACTATTGAACCACAGGCTCTATTTGGTTCTTGGCTAAGCTTCCCTTAGCAATGCACTCCGGGTTCAATATGGATGTGAACTGTAAGTTTATTGTGGAACTCAGCTCTAAGCTAGATTCTAGCCTTGATACCTCATTTTTCCTTAGTTTATACTCCATCTTTCCATTTGAAACTCAGGCTTTTCATTTTTATTAGCTAATAAACTCCAAACTGAAAGCTCATAGACCTTTAGCTATAACACTTGATCTTGAGTATGAATGCTGAGTTTATCTGGGAGTTCACAGGCTAAAACACTTGGCACTAACTTTTGCTTAATGAGCTCGGTCTCAGCCTTCCTTCATTAAACTCAAGCTTGGACTGAAAACACGACTGGTAGATACATGCTTGGAATTGGCTTCTTGAGGCTTGGGCTAATGAACTCCAAACTAAAATTCTCTTGAGACCATTTTTAGCTTGAAAAACTAAGCCTTGCATATAGATAAGTAACCCATTTTCCCCTTTTGATGCATCATTTATTTAACTCACTGTTTGAAAGATCCTCCTTTAGCGTTAAATTTGGGCTATCCTCTGTTGCTTGTGAACTTAGTGTTGAATGTTCTTGAAGCTCGAGCTGAGCCTTGAAAACTCACAAGCTGTAAATAGTTAAACCATGGCTTGACTGATGGATTTCTCGAGCTCGAGCTTAAGCTTGACAATGAACTCAGCTCTGATCTCAAGTCATGGTTGTGCTGCAAGCTTAGACTCAAGCTTTTAACCAAAAGCTCATGGGATTTGTGCTAAAAGTGGCTCTCTTCTTTATTGCTTGTTTTTCACATTGCATGACTTACACTTGACTAGAAGTTTTGCTTCCTTGCATTTCAGCCATCATGTGTAACTCAGGTTTTCCTTGCCGAATGTCCATTGATCGTTGTGACCGTTGAGCTTTTGCCATTGTTGGTTCAAATTGGCCTTGACTGGTAATAGTCGGCATACTATATAATTCCTGCTATAATGGGATTTCTTTAAAATGTCTTTGCCTGTGAAAACATGCTTAGCTAATCTGTTATTGAAACTTGTCTCCATTGTAATGGTTGTGATATACTCTGCAAAACCTTTTCAACTACAGCTTAGTTTTGGTTATATTTAATCTGTCATCCTATTCTCTCTTAAG